>WEKX01004518.1:2533-47489 GCA_013390025.1 Pitta sordida
ATGTGTGTGTGTGTAATCCTCAATTAATTTACAAATTATTGAGGTCCATAGTGGTTTGAGTGATGGTAGGATTTTATTTTCTCCTTTTCAGTTTTTGGAAGTGGAAATTGTCTGCTTTCTGAAGGATAGGGAGTAATCTTTTTATATGACATTCAATTAGAAGGTTATTTGTTTTCCTTATTTATTTCTTTGTATAAAAGAAAAGGAAGATTTTATTTTTCTATCTTCTTTAAAGCAAATAAGATAAATTTTATACAGTATATGGCAGGTGTAAGCATGCCAGTAAGTCTTTGAACTTAGTAATATTCTCATATGCTGTTTATTAATATGTAGACAGAATATAAAGGAATTGTCTTAAGCATTCAAATGAAAATTATTCATATAAATTAGAATATTTTCTCAATTTCCTCTGTGATACTTCTGTTTGAATCTATTTCTGTCTGTAATTTGGAATTTTTAATTAATCTATTTCCTTTTTTTCCCCCTTATTCTGTAGTCCCTGGATGGATTTGTATTTGCACTAAATCAAGAAGGAAAATTTTTGTACATTTCAGAAACTGTCTCCATCTATTTAGGCCTGTCCCAAGTAAGTACATGCTTTCAATTCGATGCATTCTGCTCTTTATCATTCTTAAGGAAATAATAATTTTGTTTCTATATTTTTCATGGATTATTGAATTAGTTTCAAGTTGCATCCTGCTCATCCTGAGACACAACTGAAAAATCTGTCTATCAATATTGGACATTGGGATGTGTCTAAAAACTTCTTCCCACAAAAGATCATTATTAATTTATTGAGAACAAATGAAGTTTCTTTTCTCAGTTGTTTTGAACTTTAAACCTCTATACCTTATAGGAAAGGGACACTCTTAATAGTACTTCCCTTGTGTCCTATTACTGGATGTTTATGGAGTATCCTGCATTATCCAGGGAGCTGACACAATGACAGGGAGTCATTTGGAGTCAAGAAATGCTGAAAGAGACCATTAAAATGTCTTGCAGGGAGGGTTTCAACAAGGACACATTTTGGTGCTTTCAAAAATGCTCACTAATATGAAAAGATGGATTTATAAGATATAATCGGTTTTGGTGTTTGGGGTTCTATTTAATTGCTAACAACTATTTTTCAAAGATTAAAAGGCAGGACAGAAGTGGGGCAAAAGTTGTTTGTTAATGCTTATTCTTAATCCTACAGCATTCAGAAATGTTTAGGCAGAATGGCTTCTTTCTGCTTGCACTTAGAAATGCAGCAGAAAGATTTTGCATGATGATTTTGAGTAGGATAATCTACTTGCATTACAGTTACCCTAAGGAGAAAAAAAAAATCTGAAATAATATTTATTTCACCTTCTTTAAATTGGGACCTATATTCCTATGGGGAAGTACCTATTAGTACAAGCTACTGTCAGTTTTACTGTCCCCCGCCAACAATGAAACAGGAAATTTTAACATTTGATGGCGAAATAGACTAATTTTAAATATTATCTGTTAAGAATCCAAGTACAGTTTCATTAATTGCTCATAGAATGTGCAGGCTATTGGCTGTAATAAGTTAAGTAATTGTTATTTTGTGCTGGCTTTGGCAAACCCAGTGATAGAAATGGAAACAAGATCTGTTTCTAAGTCATATCAGTATTCTTGTCCCTCATTAAAGTTCCTCATTTTGTAATAGATTTTAATCCCTGACTTAATCTGTTTGGGAGTTAGTATAGGGAATCTCACATTTTGAAATCAGCGCACCACCATGTTGATAATACAGTAAAGAATTGCAACTTTAATGTTTATTATTGTCTTATGTTCATATTAATCTGTTTTATGCATAGTATCCAACAAAGTTTAATAAGGCAGTAAAGAAGAAGGATGGATAATTAGTTTAAGCAGGTAAATGCTAATTAGGAAACTCCTGAAAGGCATCCATTATACACTAGCTTAAAACAAATTTTACAGCCCTGGTTAGTGGTGTAATCCAAATTCTGTCAAGGCAACTGCATTTTCTGTAATTGAGATGTGTATGTTTGCTTTGCATAACAGATGGCTCTGTATGCTTAGACTGATAGCTAGGAAAATAATAATTGCATTATTCTGGCCAAAAGAATATTAGCTCTTGGGTTTTGGCCATTTCAGTCAGTCCTCCTGCCAGCACAGCATATGCACATATATGGATTGGATTTTCAAGGAAATTGATGCATCTGGAATAGTGTGGCCATCTGAAATATCATCTGTTCAAGAAAAATTTGGCTTTAACCCTATGCTAGTCTTGTTTAAAGCATTTTCTACTGCTATCTTTTTAACTATAGGAGTTGGTAAATCTTTCCTTACTCTGGACTCGCATCATGTTGCTAAAACTTTACACTTCATCTTGATCCATATATAAATTTTAAGAAAGAGTTCAGATAAATAATGCAATTTTCTTTGCATGATAGGGTATTTGATATATCAGGACGAACATTTCCATATGATCACCAGTGAAAGTACTAAGAGAAAATCTACCAAAACTCAGAACCAGGACTATGGATATTTATACAACAATAATTTAAATCTACTGAGATCTACTAAAATATCTGAGATTTTTATTGGTTTTTCTCTTGCGACTTTATGGAGACATTTTGTACTTCTCAGACCTCTTGTATATCTCTCTTGCTATAACCTTATATAGCTGGTCTCTTAACTTCAAAAGAAATGCTGTAGCTAGCTACTTGTTACTAAATTGCTAGTCAAAGCTTATTTGTTACAAAAAATATCAGCAAGAATATCCATAGAACCATTTCTTAAATTATGCAGTTGGGTCTCCTATATCGCGGACCCACGGTCTTAATCAGGTTCTGCAAAGCCCTACTTCCACATTGAATGGCAGCTCATTAATATGCAAATTTGCCCCACACTCTCAGACAGCTCCCCGGCGCTGTTTCGGCACTGTGTTGCTGTGTATTGGTTGCCCAGGGGGGTGGGGAAACGGCAGAGCCTGGGGGAGAGGGTGGCAAAGCAGAGCCACCACCAGCAGCCATGCCACCACTGTGGCAAGTCTTGCATGCACAGTTGTGAAAAGGGGTCTCCTTCATCGCTAAAAAAACATGGCGCTAAGATGTGAAGCCACAATATGGGGGGCGCGAAGTGCAAGAGGGCTGACTGTATATGAAAATGCTACTGTTTGCACTACAAAATTTTAAAATACAGTTATACCCCCTCATTTGCGAGGAATGGGTCAGTCTACGGGTCTCGCAAAAAGCCAAACTCGCAAAGAAGTGCAGATTGTTAATATGCATGCAGGCCACGCCCATTGCCCCACCCCCCAGCGCTCCAGAGCGCTGTAGACACTTTTCTGCTTCTCCCCTCGGGCTCTCTGAGCATGGGGGAGCAAAGGGAACCGGAACTGTTTCTGAGCCCCCTCTGACTCGGGAGACCCCCACTCCCCACCAAGAATCTGTGGGCTTCTCCGGGCTGGTGCAACCGCACTCCCACAGCCCAAACCCCACGCCGCTCCCCTCCCACTGGCCCCAGTGATCGTGCCGCAGGGGCTACAGGCGCAGGGCTGCCAGAACGGGCACAATCACCGGGATCGGAGTGGGGAGGGGGGGAAGCGGTGCAGGGTTTGGGCTGTGGGAGTGACCGCAGCAGCCCGGAGAAGCCGACAGGGTGTTGGGGGTGGGGGCGTTGGGTCAGTATCGGAGTTTCTTTCCCTTTAACATCCACCACTCCCGGGAGAGGCAGCGCTGCCCGTACGGTCCCAGAGGGTCGGGGAACAGAAGCCTCCTCCTGGCTCAGCGACAGCTTGACTCACTTTCTTGGGGCAGTTCCCTGGGTCAGGGACAGGGGCATGGTGCTGCCATTGCGAGCCCACTCCCCACAGGACGGGGTGAGTCCTGCCCCACAGGCACCACAGCACCGCCCCTCGGCAGAGCAGAGGCACTGCGCATGCGTCGGCTGGCTAAACTCGTAAATGGTTGAATCAAAACTGTGAGAAAATTGCCTCGCAAATGGTTGAATCAAAACTGTGAGAAAATTGCCTTGCAAATGAGTGGGGTTGTAATGCAGAGGTCTCGATGCAGCGGGGATTCACTGTACTTGTGAATTCTGAATTTCTGGATGGGTGCTGTGTGATACATATGATGTTTCGTTTCTTGCACTGCAGGTAATCATTGGTATGACCCTGTCCTGACACTCCCAAACCATATATTTATAGAGAACCTCTAGATAGTTTTCAACTTATAGTCTGGATGTGCATTTTGAGGCATTTTTTATTTGAAACATCTTCATCAAGTGCTGACTGTGAAGTCTTACTTTCTAGTCAAATGACTTCTCTAAGACTTCATTCTTGTCTAGTTAAGGTTTTTTCTTTTACTTTTTTAAAAAATTAGTATGCATGGAAATAATGTACAGTATGTCTTTTACTTGCAAAGCAAAGTCTTATGTTTCTTAGTTAAAGCAAAGTAGTCCTTGTACTGAATCTCAGCAGGCGAAAACAGCCCAATTTTTCTCTTCTCTGAACATTTAGAGCCAATGGTGCAAAACAAATGGATGTTGATGTTCTAAGATAGCTGCAGGACTAATAGTAAAGAAATCTGATAAAGCAATATCTTGGAAGGTAGCCTGGAAATGATGATAATAAAGTTACCCCTGGCAAAAGCAGCCATGTATTTGAACACTAAACAAAAATTAAAATAAGTACTCTTTTGACATTACAATGAATATACCTTTGCACATAGATACGCATCAATGTATATATTTTGGAGACTCTGTCTTCCAGCTAATGCTAACCAAAAATTTTAAGTTAGTCTGGCAGATGTAAATTTTACACCAAACTCTGTAGTTGCAATCAGTGCCATTTCAGAGAACAGAGATAAACTTCAAAGTAAATGGAAAGACAGGTTAGCTGAAAATAAAGAGAGAACGTAAACAAGCAAAGCAACAGAAATGGACCAAAAATCTCCCAGTTATACCCTTAGCCTGTATAAATTGTCATAGTCCTGTTACACTTGAGGCAAGTAGAAGTAATTCAACACCCTTTTTAGTTCTTTCAAGAACTACAACATTTGTTGAAAGGCCCAGACATGTCTAAAAATGTGCAATACGGCCAGGATGTGTTCCCTGGTTTAGACACCATGACCTGTGATACTGTAATTTTCCCTTTTGCCAATACAAACAGCTTTTTACACTACATCTCTGTAGTGATGTGAAACTGTTTTTCATATATATCTAGTCCCAGACATTTTCCAATTCAGTAGGTAATTTTTGATATCAGTGCAACTACCAAAATTTGCAGTACTCAGACCCTGATTTCATTTTAGAAATGGGGTGAGACTTCGAAAGAAAATGGCTAAAAAGAGTCACCATATCTGGACATTGAAGAGGCATTCAAATCACTGTTTCTGGCACTTAGAAGTCATTATTAATGCTTACCTAAGAGGTTTCAATTCTTTTGAAAAGTCTCTGTTTGAGGCTTAGGCCAAAAATGTGCTGAAACATAAATAGTAAGAAATAGGGAGAAAAATCTATCCAGAATCAGAAGTTTGTTATCCAGAAAGGATAAAATTGTCAGACATACAATGTTTCAGGATCATTAGAATATATTGTGAGTTGATGATCTGGCTAGGATGCTTTGCCTCTTACCAAGAGTTGTACTCAAGAAGGGTAGTTTGTATTGTTTTTTCTCTGTGAGGTCCACATGGTTAGGTAAAATATTTCCTACTTGTCCTGGACAAGTTTGCAAATGGCCTCTTGAAAAGAGAGCTCACTAAAAAGGAACAGTGCAGCTGCTGGCATAATAGAAGATAGATAATAGAGATGAGGAAGGAATAAAAAAGAATTTATCTTTTTTAAAACAAAGCAGGCAAAACCAACAGGTATATTACATGTGTACTGTTACTAGTAGCATAACCTATCTCCTTATTTTGGCTTTCTGTGCATTTGTTTTATGAAATGGCAAATAAAATTGTAGCTGCAGCACACAAGTACAAGGTCAAATAAATGACAGTACTCATTCTATTTGTGAAGCTATTCTGAAAAGGAACCATGGTGCCAAATGTGGTTTATTTGAATAATAAAGAAGAATTAGATTCCCCTGATAACTTGGCTGAGGGCCAATAAATCACTGGAGGTTAAGAATGCAATGCAACTGCCATGTATTTCTTTTGCTTTTACGAAGCACAAACCTCAACTACTATGCTCTACCTGTTTTTCAATGCAAATCAAGTTGAGGTTAGTAGACGGTTAAAGAACTGCTTTTGTCCTCTGTTTGCTTAAAAAATAATACAAAGCAATCTTGACACATTCATTCTGCAAATGAACTTACCTTCCTCTTATACCATTATCTAAATAAAATAACAACAACAGCAACAATGATAATAATAATCCAAGAAAAAAAAAATCCAGAAGCCAGTAACTTCACAAGAAAACTGGAATTTTTTAAGCAAATCTAGACAATAACCAGTTGAAATAATGAGGGATTTTTGTTGTTGTTGTTGTCATTGTTTTAGTCTTTTGAATTTAAATATTTCTATATAACATGAGTGTTTATCCTCTTTTATTAAATAGATGCATTAGCATTGATAACTTTTCAATAGTTTTTTTCCTCTTTAAAAATAGCAAATAAAAACCTGAGAAACTCTATGGTGTTCATGTGGGGGTTTTAAATATTTTTCCTTAACATTCAATATAAGAAAATTAATTTATTTTTGTCTTTTATGCTAAAAAAGTGAGCAAGGGAGGAGCTCTATTGAAATAGAGCAGCTCTGAGGAGTTTGAGAGCAGTAAGAAAATATAAGTATCAAAATAATTCAGAAACAGTACAAGGCACAGTGGCACATTATCAATTTACAACATTTAAATTGATAAATGCTTGGTGGTGAAGGCCTACAAGGGCACTTTGAAAAGCAAATAGCGACCTGCTGAAGAAATTGATTTTTTCCCCCCCGAAAATGACTGCATGATGCATCATTTGACTGCATGCTGTCCAAGTGCTTGACAGAGATAATCTCAGCAATCCCACGGGTGACCTTATCGTTCTCACCAGGGCAACTTTGTCTAGGTTCTGACTTTGTGCATGTCAAGGTTTCTTCAGGCAGGATCCTTAGGGGGAAAAAGTTCCTCTGTTCGATCCAGATATTGAACCACTCTTGAAGGCCCTCCCCCACCCCCAAAAAGGCAAGCTGGTTTCTTTTCTTCATAATTATGAATGAACTGAACAAGAGAAAATATCTATAGACACAGTATCTTTGCTGAAGCCATTATTGCCCTTTCGGTGTAGCTTAGTTTAGCTCTTAAAGGAGAAAGGATACCTGCCTTTAGAGGTTATCAGACACAGTTGAAAAACTCCAAAACCTGTGGCACTCTTCTACATAACAGAAATACCCCACTCACTTTCTTTCTTATGTTCACTGTTCGCAGCTTTATTTTTGCTCAGGAGATTTTACCATTGTCACAGTATTTCATATCAGTGCCTAATACTTTTTTTCATTTATGCTGTTTTGTTGTTTGGGGTTTTTTTAAATCCTTATCCCAACCCAAGAACTTTTAAGACGTCTCAAGTGCAAATGACAAGCTGACAGAAGTCCTGAACATCAACATCAATGTGCATAATTTTGCATAGGCACTCTGTAACAACCTTCACTGTATAGTCATGAAGCAATCCAAAACACTTAGCCTGTTTTCTGTGGTTATTACAAAACTAGTTTTGTCTTAAACAGAGGAATATATTGCCCAAACTGTGCAGAATAAAGGCATTAAGTCTTTGAAGGATTTTTTTAAGTACTTTATACCTATCATGAACTAAATATTTTTCACGTGCAGTTAGCAATTGTTGGTTATAATTACTGGCTAGGAATTTGTTGAAAGCAGCAAATATTATGCTCTGTTTGATACCCCAAAGCTGCTTTACCCACTGCCTTTGACACCCACAGTTCACCATATTCAACCTCTTTTACCTCCTGCTTTCATCCACAACATTAATTCTGAGTGAACAAGACGTGCTTCCTTGCTTTTGACAAGATTTGCTGCAGTCTCATGCGACAAAAACCCAACACTCATTCCAGATTCAGAAGGTAGGATTTATAACAGCATTTTAATTTAATGTTGGATGTCGAACATATAAAGAGATCACAGTAGTACTAGAGCTGAAAATTGATGCCTTTTTTATTAGTGTCCTCTCAGAAGTGGGTGAGCCGCTGTTTGTGCAATGGAGCACAGAGCACCACAGTCAGATGAATGAGGATATGCTATCTGCAAGGAATCATATTTCAAACCACTGTCTGCTTCTATTGATGTGCTCAGAGTTGAAAGGTTATGCTAGTAAATGCCATGAGAATTTTCAGCATTAAAATCTGTGAAATAATCTGCTCATTGCTGCTTTGCAGTGAGTCCAAATGCAATATATGGTGAAGCTTTAATAATTTTTTAATTGAAATTAACTTGCTGTTACTGATCACGTTGTTTTGCTTATTCTTCTGCAGTGGGTTTAAATACTGCCAACAGTATTGTCTTATAAGCTCCACTGAATATAGCTCTCTGTTGAGTTAACTAAAGGAATCCAGAATGTCATTTTGCATGAGAATCATGTTTCTTTTATTTATTCTTTTGAACATATTTTACCAGCCATTGAGGCTGAAACATTGAAAGCCTTTATGCAGAAGGGATTCACAGGTTAAAATGAATCACATTGGTTCTCCATGCAGTAAAACGGAGCCTCATTGGTTTAACATTTGAAGGCTGAGGACTTTTTATGTGACTTAATAATTTCTAGTATTTGCTGTTAAAAAAATAATACTTTTGATAAGATATTTTCATTGCAATTGTTAATTCTTCCCAGTACTGAATAAGACTGGAAACATTAACAATCAGAGCATTTACTTACTGATGTTTGCAATGTTTCAAATTGTCTAAACAAAAATATCTGGGGGAAAAGGTGAAGATAATTTAGGTATTTTATGTTTCTGTCTCCTACTAAACCAAAGACAAAAAGGTTTTCTGAATTAACATTCCTATTATCCAAATTAGCTGCAAAGTAATTTAGTATCTCTTTTGCATTGCTTTTTAACATATTTGTGTGCAAGTTGGAGAACATTCTGTATATAGTTCCTTAGTAAAACAAACAGCTCTGGAATAATTAAGGGGAAAAAAACAGATACTGGTGGGAAACATACAGATTTACCATCAAGGTATTTTCCCCTCTATCCCAACACATTAGAGATAAGGAGGAAAAAACCTTCAAAAATAAGTAAGTGTTTTACCTTTGAAGGGTCAGGTCAAAAAGTCATTCTTTTGTGATTAGTGTGATCACAGAGTGATCAAAATTTCATTTCTAAAAGCAAATTTATAATTAATAGACTTTGATTAATAGTAAGAAAACATGTCTTTAATGCTTAGATCTGCTGATTATGAAGTTTGACACTCTTTTACGTCCATACTTGAGTCAGGGCAAGTGAAATCATGACTCATATATTTTTCAATATATGAAATGATTCAAGATTTGTAGGAGTGAAGCAATACACATTCACTTGACAAAAGTCCCATGCCACGCACTTGAGAAATGGTGGGTCAATCCACAAAAACTCAAGGATGGGCTTAAGGTTATGAAATAAATAAAATGGTGCACATATGAATTAAAAACAATAACTGAATGGATCTTAGCCAAAAATAATGCTGGAAAAATGAAATAAAAAAATAAATTTAAATAAGCAATACCTACAACTGAAAATTTCACTGGCAGCTCTACCAGTCCAACTAAGGTGTTGCATATGAAAGTACAGGATCAGGAACTGGGAGCTCAGAAAAAGGATAAGAGATACATCTTAATCTTTTCCCAGCATCATGTGTTATTACAGCCTTGGTCATAGCTTTTCACAGAATCACAGAATATTANTTCAGTCACAGTTAACAGAGTAATAGTAATTTAGGAAGAGAGCACTGGTAAGAGAACAGAAGCGCTCCAAATTCTGTGGAGAATGTCTTCACTGCAGATGTGATTTAGCCAAGAGAATCTTCCAAGCCTAAGGCTAGTGGTGCTTAATGCCCAAGGTTTGCAGTGGAAAGTCAAGACAATCTTATCCAAGTGCTATTGCATTTCCAGTTCTAATCTATATTCTTTGGTCATTCTCTGTGCTCTTCAGCATGAAAATAGACCTATACTGCTTTAGCATTTAAAACCCATGTTTTTCTGTATTTCCCTCTGGCATTTGAACCAGGGTGCCATCCAAGCTATTCTCTGCCCATGTTCCCAATTGAACATCGGCTGACAGCAGATTCTTGGTTATAGAGTGAAAGGGAAGGTACCCAGGTTGCTTTCTACATCTAGTGTACAGGGACAAAGAGCATCAGAAAATTTGTCAGGCTTACTGTGAGCCCATACTTTATCTTGCTTTGCTGAGTTCCTCGACAGCATTCCCATGACAAGTTCTTTCTGCTGTTTGCTCATACCTTGCATTAATACTGCATGGAAGCTTATTTACTTTTTGTTCTCATGGCAATCCTACAGAAGGACCCTCTGCAGATGAATCCACAGAAGAGGCAGTTTAAAACCCTGTTACAAGCTATGCCATCAAGATCTGCCATCAGGACCATCCCAGCACACAGCATGCTCTAGCAGTGCTGGCATAGCCAAAGCCAGCTATGCAACAGAGGGGTATTTCTATTGACTGCCAGATTAGGCAGAGGAACCCTAGGACTTCATTTTTCCTTTTCGAAAAACAGGAGATAAGATGTGGCAACAGAGTGAAGTGATAAAGTTCCTTTGTCCATCGTTAGAAATGTAAGGCAGAAAGGAGAGAGAGAAAATATCTTCCTTCAGTAATAAGGAGATATGTCTAAGAGCAGGAGTTGTCTTCTCTTAAGAGACAGGAAACACCTGTATAAATTAGAGGAAGGGAGAATCAGATTAATATGAGGGGACAGACAAGAAAAATGCCTCTCTGATGTGGACATATGAGAAGGGGGAGGCAGAGAAGAGACACAGCACACTGACCTGCTCAGCACCAGAGCTGTGAACAGACATGCTGCTTCTTCCTCAGCAAACCAAAATTTTGCCAGCCTTTGATATTCTGAACTCATGTTCCAGTGTCTACCCAAATAGCGAGTCTAGTTCCAAGTTATTCAAGGTATATTAAAATAATGTTTTAAAGGACTTATTAACATTCTCAGGGTTTTCATCCTTTATGGCTTTGCATTTGCAAGTTTTCTTTTTCCAATAGCTACATGAGTGCTAGAGGTGTACTTTTATAGATAAGAGCTGTCTGAATTTTTGGGAATATCATAGTTCTACAGACAGGCCTTTGAAGCTGCCATTGAACCACTTGTTTGGCAATAATATTATAAAGTTTGACATCCAGTAAAGTATAAAGGGAAATACTACCTTATTTCTCTAGTTGGATGGGATCAGGTGGGTCTGTAAACTAATATGGTGTATCCTGCTGATATTGCATTCCAGATAAATCTTAAAGCTTTTGTGTTAATAAGTCTGACCTCATAGTAATAAAATGTATGGTTATATGGATATATATGGATAATAATAAAATGTATGTTACCTATATTAATTACTTTACGTTTAAGATTCTTTCTTTAGGTCTTTTGAGTGACGAGTATTTTCTAGGAAGCGTACTGCTGAATTAGGATGTAGCCATTATGGATAGGCATAATCTATACCTTTTCATACTACATTTCAGAAACACATCTCTTTTGGAACAGCATGTATTAATGCCTTAGTGGTAAATACAAAACCACATACATTCCTGAGATTCCTTGAGTAACAGTGGAGCTATCCATGTGTCCTTACTGAATTTCCATAGTAAGTGCATGAGAAAGATATGATGAATATTGTAAATGTATCCTTCTACATATTGATGCAGCATGTATGAATCATGACTTAATGTTTGTAGGAAGAGATGTTTCCTTTTCTGAAAGTTATTAATGCAGTTGGAGAAGCAATAGCTTTTCTTCCTACATTTGTTTCTCTGACCTGACATGCTTGTAAGGCAATGAAAAGATTTCAGAGGCTTTTGAATGCTTCTATATATTGCCAACATAGTGCTTATTTTACACTGTGAATGAAGGTATGTTCTGTACATTTTGAGTAATCCAACTGTCCCTGTATGCAACTAGTACTTCAAATAAGAGTGGCAGTTCGGTTACTCTTTATGTTCCCTAGTGGTCATAAATTGCATGTTTTAAAACATCTTGGTCATATGATAGATTGATTTCTTTGTCTTGTCTCCAATTGTGTATATTCATATTGAGTTAACATGAATCAACATTTTGTAAAGGCATTTTAGGGGATTATGACATTAAATGTAGCTACTATATACTTTATTTTTTGCAACATTTTTTATGTGTAGATGAACTAGTGTCTAATCACTGAGGAAGATGCATTCCAAAGACCTGACAATCTTCAGGGTCAGAGTGGTTGGCTAAAAATATGTAGTGAAAAACTTGTTGTTTTGTGATAGGTATATATTTGATTCTTCTGATTCATTCTATCTTCATGGAATCACAGAGTCACAGAATCAACTAGGTTGGAAAAGATCTCTGAGATCATGATGTCCAGCCTTTGACCTAATACTGCCTTGTCTACTAGACCATGGCCCTAAGTGCCACATCCACTCTCTTCTTAAGTACCTCCATGGATGGTGACTCCATCACTTCCCTGGGCTGCCCATTCCAATGCCCACTCTTTCTGTTACAAACTTCTTCCTAAGTTCCAACTTAAACTTCCCCTGGCACAGCTCAAGATTGTGCCCTCTTGTCCCACTGCTGGTTATCTAGGAGAAGAGACCAACCCCCACCTGGCTACAACCTCCTTTCAGGCAGTTGTAGAGAGCGATAAAGTCTCCCCTGAGTCTCCTCCAGTCTGACCATCCCCAGCTTCCTCAGCCACTCCTCATAGGACTGGTGCTCCAGTCCCTCACCAACTTTGTCGTCCTTCTTTGGACACGCTCCAGCACCTCAACATACTTCCTTAATTGAGAGGCCCAGAACTGGACACAGTACTCGAGGTGTGGCCTAACCAGTGCTGAGTACACTGGTACAGTGTACCACTGTACACCTGGTTACACTGCTGGCTCATGTTCAGCTTCCTGTCCATCAGTTCCCCCAGGTCCCTTTGTGCCTGGCCACTCTCNTGCCCATTCCAATGCCCACTCTTTCTGTTACAAACTTCTTCCTAAGTTCCAACTTAAACTTCCCCTGGCACAGCTCAAGATTGTGCCCTCTTGTCCCACTGCTGGTTATCTAGGAGAAGAGACCAACCCCCACCTGGCTACAACCTCCTTTCAGGCAGTTGTAGAGAGCGATAAAGTCTCCCCTGAGTCTCCTCCAGTCTGACCATCCCCAGCTTCCTCAGCCACTCCTCATAGGACTGGTGCTCCAGTCCCTCACCAACTTTGTCGTCCTTCTTTGGACACGCTCCAGCACCTCAACATACTTCCTTAATTGAGAGGCCCAGAACTGGACACAGTACTCGAGGTGTGGCCTAACCAGTGCTGAGTACACTGGTACAGTGTACCACTGTACACCTGGTTACACTGCTGGCTCATGTTCAGCTTCCTGTCCATCAGTTCCCCCAGGTCCCTTTGTGCCTGGCCACTCTCCAGCCACTCTGTCCCCAGCCTGTAGTGCTGCAGGGGGTGGTTGTGGCCAAAATGCAAGACCCAGCACTTGATCTTGTTGAACCTCATACTGTTGGATTTGGCCCATCTATCCAGCCTGTCCAGGCCCCTCTGCCCCATCTTTCCTGTATTTTGGCAGAAATGCGTCTACAGAAAGAATTTTGTTTCAAAGTGAACCTGTTCTAGATGTTGTGTTTGGCTAAATCAAAGCAAATTCCTTAATAGTTGTTTTATTCTTCTCTTCTTTTGTGATATCACTACAGCCTGCTTGGTTTATGTACACTTGTGACTGCGAAGAAAGATCTTATGCATTTGATGGAAGACCACTAAGATAGGCAGATGGAAACCAAATTAGTTTTTTCCATTCTAATTGGGTAAGAGGTATTTAACTGGTAGAAGCCCATTAAAGAGTCACAGAATCCCAGAATTAGTGCTGTGCCTCATTTGGACAGTGATGTAGCTACTTTTGACACAGTCGAATCTGCATTTCATGATGTTTTTGTGATAAATCCATGCAGATTAGCAAACTCTGCAACCTCCCTAGTGAGGGTGAAAATTCATCTGAAATAATAAGAATAATAAGTGAAACTGGAAAAAAAAATCCAGATATATAAATGTAACTTTTACAGCTCATTAATTAAAATTGACATTGAAGGGTTTCAAGAGTCTACAAAAGGATAGTACCATTTTCATATGGCTTGGAACCTGTTCAATTGAGCAGACAAGAAAATCATGTAATTCTAGACTTCATTCACCTCTTCAGTGAACACACAAGCTTTCAATGTTAAATAGCATTTGTAGAAATTAAAGAAGGTAACCTGAAAAATTGGGACCAAACCAATCTTATTAACAATATTTAAATTTCAGTAATGAAAATGCACTTATATTGTATCTTACCATTTTGTTGTTTTTTTTTTTTTTCTAAAATGTCATAGCTTCATAGTTGTACTGGATGATGTTGGTTATCCCTTCATTATCATCTATGACAGCTGGAAATGTGCTCTGAAAATATCATAGTGTCATTTAAAATACCTATAAATCCCAAAGATTTTAAAAGAGAGTATAAATTCATATTTATATTTGCTATTTTGAATCAAGTTGTTGATGTGTGATATTCTTGATTAAGGCATTAGTACCCATGTCACAGAAATATCAGAATTTGCATATAAACAATCAACATAATGGATTGGAA
Source organism: Pitta sordida (assembly GCA_013390025.1). Classification (NCBI taxonomy): domain Eukaryota; kingdom Metazoa; phylum Chordata; class Aves; order Passeriformes; family Pittidae; genus Pitta; species Pitta sordida. Next base: position 17,312 of record WEKX01004518.1, read on the forward strand.
GTATGAAATTCAGGGATTATTGTTATAAATAAAATGCTTACGTATTCTGAAATGCAAATATTTATTTTGTATGTGTGTAATTATAATATTCCCGTAATAGCTGATAATTTTTCGATTCTCTTTTATAGTCTCATTTAAGTCATATTTATTCTTTTGCATCTGTGGTCTTCATTCAACACTGGACATCTTAGCTGTAGTACAGGGGATTTTTTGATTTTAACCTTCAAAGGAATTTAGTTGAGCAGATGCTACATTGAACTAGTCTGAGTAGAAAGGAAATGATATGGCTTTTAAAGGGCACATCTAGCATATCTACTGGGCTAAAGTAATTCTGGCAATGCTTCAAAGGATATAACTTTTGATGGTAAAATAGGTAGGTTACGGAATGAAATCACATATGGCAAGCTGTCAAAATCTTCCTACACATTCAGTACATTTATATAAGTGCAAATGGATCCTGCTTAGATGGAGTCCTTAGCAATTTCCTGTTAAATCTGCTCTAAGATTATCTGATATCATTTGACTAAATTATCTGTAAAAGCTGAGGACAACTTTTATCATCAAATATTTAGAAATTAGTTTTTCTTGTTGGCAGATTATCTGAGATATGAGCTGCAATTGTATTAACACTTGAAAGCAAAGGGCTTTCAGTAATAGCAATTATATCAAAACAGGGATAATGAATTGTACATCAACTTCAAGAGGACATATTTACAGGTCAATGATGTCAATAGCTATAGTTCTCATAGACACCTCATTTCTTACCCTTTTATTCATTCCTAATGCTAAGCAGACACAGTTTTAACTTTTAATGAGATTGGTGAGAATCTATGAAAATCTCATTTCGCAATGGAAGGGAAATTTACAATATTTTTCACCTTTCAAAATGTAGCAATAAAAACTGTTACGGTCTTACAAATGCTATGTCAGTGATTCGCCAAGCCCCTCTCCCACTAATGAAAACAAACCCAAAAGGTTATACCTATTACAGGATCACATGATATTCTGAGTTGGAAAGAGACCCACAAGGATCACCTAGTCCAACTCCCAAGCGAACGCCCACCCAGGGATCGAACCCACAAGCATGGAACCATGGGCACCACACTCTGTCCATCCAAGACTCCCATCGTCTAGACCATGTCACTGAGTTCCTCATCCAGTCTTTTCTTAAACACCTCCAGGGATGGCAACTCCACCATCTCCCTGGGCAGACCATTCCAATGAGGGATCACTCTCTCTGTGAAAAACCTCTTCCTAACATCCAGTCTAAACCTCCCCATGCATAGCTTCAGGCCATGTCCTCTTGTTCTGGTTCTGGTAGCCTGAGATTCGCACCCACCTGACTGCAACCTCCCTTCAGGTAGTTGCAAACAGCAATCAGGTCACCTCTGTGCTGCTTCTTCTTCATGCTGAACAACCCCAGTTCCCGTATTTGCTTCCCGTAGAGTTTGTCCTCCAGTCCTTTCACCATCCTTGTCACCCTTCTCTGGACCCTCTCAAGCAGCTCAACATCCTTCTTAAACTGGGGAGCCCAGAACTGGACACAGTAATCGAGGTGTGGTCTGACAAGCACCGAGTACGGGGAAGGATAACTTCCGTAGTCCTACTGGCCACAGTGTTCCAATCACAAGCTTTAAAGTTTTCTTTTTTCCATATTTTGTTAGTTGTTTTGAATAATGGTCGGGTGTAATGACAAAATCCGGGATACCTTACTGGGCAATGAGCTCTATAACTTGGTGTATGCATGCATATATATAGCATTCATACATAATACATCTCTGTGTGGGAGTCTGTATGGGTCTGTATGGGTGTGTGATTGAAAGAAGCATAAAGTTGTGCTGATAGGTTGTTTACCTCTGTCCCACAATGGAAGGAAGTAGTGAATGTCCAGCTGCAGCCTTACAAACCTGAGCATATACATTTGCTCTCTGATTTTGGGCCATGGACATCCTGGTGGTAGGCTGAAGCACATTTTGTTTTACTAGGGGGTGGTTCAGTGTGGTTAGTGCTCTTAACTGTTAAAGCTTAGCCTCTGTTTACCAAGGATGGAATCTAATGAAATTTGGCCATGGAAACTGAAATCACTGTAGACAGACCTTTGTATTCATTTGGCCCCTTTCACACACTTATGTGTGGTAATTGCACATGTTCCTATCACTGCTCTGTTGTTTCTTCCCACCCTGAGACTCTGCATGCCAGATATAGGCAATTGGTCTGTCTAGTTATCCATGTCTTACAGGATCCAAGAGCAAAAAAAGGTGTTCAGAAATGCACAGCTTTTGTGAAGTGTCTGTTTCTTATTTAGGCCTCAATTCTTGAGCTGCAATATCACTCCGATACGTTAATCATGTGGGCCATTGTACAGATCTTACCCTTCGCCCTGATCATAAGCATAGGGTGTTGTAGATTGTAGAAGTAAATAGAATGAAGGTTTGTATTGATCCATTTAAGCAGTGGTTGCTTGCTCAGTGGCATAAGACTTGGACAAATTTCAGTGTGCTTTTATTGGAATGGCAAATGGCCTCTTGCTGGTAAGAAGGTGATTCCATCTCCTGGTTTCAAATCCATTTTCTAATAGAAATGAGAGTGTGATGAGTGCTCAAAAAATCTTTCTCCTTTAACGTGAGAAAAAACCCAAACAAACCAGAAACAGTGGTAAATTTGTCAATGTGACAAGGAACTGAAAACTGTTTTCTGAGTGATAGCTGTTAAATAACAGCAACAAAAGGTAATGCTACAAGTTCAACTTGAAATAAAATATGAGTAGAAGAAGGATGAGTATATCATAACAAAGTAATAAAATGAGGTATGAGTAGAGGAAAGGATTAATATGTCATACAGAGGCTTGGATCCTGGAAACATGCACACAAGAACTCTCATTGAAAGCTGTGAAAAAAAAAAGATAAATCTATTCACTTAAATCTTTTGAATACTCATTCAAATCAGAGACAATCTCAGAAAAAAAAAAAAACCTAGCAAAAGCAAAATTTCTGGAGAGAAAAATTATGACTAAACCAATTTATTAATTATATTTAAATTTCAGTAGAGAAAATGCACTTGTATTTTGTGTTATTGTTTTGTTTCCTTATGCCCTATTTACTTCTACAAACACCCACTTTGGTGTGTAAGTCATGTGTGCCTATTTAGCCAATCAGAAATGTTAAACTACATATGCTTATAGAAGTAGGACACGGAGTGCAATGCTTAATTGATTTGTTATATCAGATATATTTAAAATATAGAACTACTCCATCTGAATTTTATAAACCTTAAATAAACATCTAAAATAGTACTTGGTGTTGAACAGCAACTCCTGCCCAAGAAACAAACAAACCAGAGAAGAATGTGTCAAAACTCATCAATCCATTATTGGCCCCATGCCAGAAGAACAGGCAGATTTCATATTGAATTGAAAGCTCATCATATTTTAAATTGTGGCTGTGATAGGGCATGACATTGTAAAATTGGCATCTTTGCTTAAAACAAAGAAGGTTTTGGTGTTTCTGTGGATTGCTGTCCCAGAAGTAGTGTGTAAGGGTAGACAACTGAGAAATAGACATATCGCAATGCAAATGTGATTTACAAACCAACTCATTACATGGAAATAATCAACTGTGACACCTCTCCCTTCAGGAAATTGAAATTTGTGCTACAAAGGTGACTAGAATTGAGCCCAAATCCACTTGATTTTGTCCATAAAGTAACAGGATGTTTTACAGGTTCACAGGTTATTCTGAGTTGGAAGGGACCCATAGGATCATCTAGTCCAACTCCCAAGCGAATGCCCACCCAGGGTTCAAACCCACAAGCATGGAACCATGGGCACCACACTCTGTCCATCCAAGACTCCCATCATCTAGACCATGTCACTGAGTTCCTCATCCAGTCTTTTCTTAAACACCTCCAGGGATGGCAACTCCACCACCTCCCTGGGCAGACCATTCCAATGAGGAATCACTCTCTCTGTGAAAAACCTCTTCCTAACATCCAGTCTAAACCTCCCTTGGTGTAGCTTAAGTCCATGTCCTCTTGTTCTGGTGCTGGCAGCCTGAGAGAAGAGATTTGCACCCACCTGACTGCAACCTCCCTTCAGGTAGTTTTAAAGAGCAATGAGGTCACCTCTGAGCTTCCTCTTCTCCAGGTTGAACAGTCCCAGTTCCCGTAGCCGCTCCCCATAGGGCTTGTTCTCCAGTCCTTTCACCATCCTTGTTGCCCTTCTCTGGACCCTCTCAAGCAGCTCAACATCCTTCTTAAACTGGGGAGCCCAGAACTGGACACAGTACTCAAGATGTGGTCTGACCAGCGCCGAGTACAGGTTTCCTCATTGTGTAGGTCTTTGACACACTTCCTGAGCAGAAATAACCTAGATTAAACAAACTATCAGTGGTCCAAAAATATAAACACGGGTTTTTTCTTTGACTCCACAGAGAGCATTTAGTATGAATTACAAAGACCTTTCCTCTATGGCGTGATCTCCTTCCAGAATCTTAGACCTTGTGAGATGGGGAATAGAGATAGGCAAATAGAGTTCCAGAAATCATCTACTTCTGTTTATCTTATGAGTAAATGAAACCAAGACTATAGCCATGATGGAAATCTGAAATGCTGACCTTATCTTTCTGGATACCTGCAGTCATGTGTACAACACAAGCACAACTGAAAATAACATAGATGAGGAAAACTAATTGATGCATAAGGACACTTGAATGCATATGTTGAAAAGGAATGATAGTGATGATTCACTTTCTATAGAGGTGGCTTTCTCTCTTGCAGATACATGACTTTGGAAGCCACATGGCAGGTAGTTTCTCATTCTTCTCTGCTAGTGCGTTTTCAAGATTGTTTTTAACTCTTTTCAAGATTTTACTTAGTAGCTATATTTTGTGAATTATACCTTCCAGCATGTCACACAGAACTCTTCTTGATGTACCTCCATTTCAGCTAAAGGATCTACCTCAGCAGCAAATTTCATCCATTGTGCTAATTTTCTGAAAAGTTATTATATTGCTACATTGCTCTTCTTCCTTTATGACAACATTAGGGCTCTTTTCTTTTTGTAAATGTGAACAGATTTATGTTTTACAGAACTAAGTAGCCTATTGCAAATAACAGTTTTACAAGTTTAAAAGTAGAAGTAAAGCTAAAGTGATTTGATTTTGGTTCTGATTGATTGCTGGAGGTTCAAAAAGAAAAATAACCCACAATGATCACTTACAGTAAAGAGTGTAATATAAAAATATATGTATGCTAAAAATTGCAGCTACTGAACTTCACCTCGAATGTTGTCTGTATGCTAAGGAGAAAAACCTTCCAACCTTAGAGCTGTATTACATCTTTTGTGTGGTTTTTTTACCTATGCATAAGATATATTTTCCCAGCTTTTTTGTGATATGGTCTTTGGTATCTTTTATTTTACACATATTTAAATGTGTTAAATAAACTCTAAAATAAAAAGTACTATTTTGGAGACAAGACTCTCCTTATACATTACAGAGTAATCATGTCTATTTTTGGTATGAGGTATGACTGTAGCATTCACTGCTTGTGAGAATCATGTTTTGCATTATGTGTCATAAACTGTACAATTTATAGTTCTCTATGAAATCATTGAGTTGAATATTTTATTATATTTCAGTGTAAATTTTTCACTCATTTCAGTTCAAGTTACATTCTCACAGAATAGAGGTTTTGTAGTGATATGATGTTTCCTAGCTGTAGGCTTGGCCTGTCCCTACTGCTGGCTGTAATTTACTTTTTGGTCTCTGTCGCCTGGAGCTTGCCTTCTGACTAGTTTGTTGAATGATGTGCTAATCCATTATATTTTTCAGACAAGTGTATCGACCAGTATAAACAGACTGGAGGGCACAAACCTAAATGAAAGCTATACTTCCTTGAATCATTTAAAAAAGCTCCTGCAGTGGTGGCAGTGCAAAATAACTTTATACATTAAATATAAGAGGGAAATTTCAGTAAATAAAATTAAGACAGTCGGGAGGAGGATATGAGCACATTATGCTGCGTTTCACATGGATTTATTTATTTATAGGGAGAAGAGACAGACAATGTTAGTCAGCCACTTGAGAATGTGTTTCTAGATGATAAATTTGAAACTGAGCCCCAAGCCCTGCATTACTTGCCATTTTCCAATGTCCAGACACTCTCACAACACATGATACATGTTTGAAGTCATGTAGTGTATTGAAACATTTTTATACAAATAAAGAATGGAGAATGACTTCACTGTGCAACTGGCAAAACTGAAGGCAAAAGATGCACCTTTCTGATCTTTTTCTCTATAGGAGACAGGTAGAAACCAATACCTGATTATGAAAAAATATCCTCAGGTAATTTATCTTATAAAGAAATATCAGGAGAATGGATGACTTCTCAATTTGTACAGCTAGTATCAGATACTCAAGTTCCTACCTGTCAAAGGTGAATTAAAATTGCAATAGCCAACAGGAGCTTTGGGCTAGTAATTCAGATCTAATCTGTGGACACAAACAATATTAGGGAAAATTATGCTTTTCAATTAAAATTACAGAACTACAAAACTACAAAATTCCATAATAACAAAAAAGGAGATCATTTTTCCCTAAAGGTGCGTTTGATTCATGCTGTATTTGGAAATGTTTAAGCTACAAATTACTGGAATTTCTGCAGTCTTAAGTGTGGCAAACTTTTAAAAAACATCATTCCTATATCTCTTCTGAAATGTGACATTCCAAAGAAGAGAATTAGGTGTGCCTTTACTAAAGTGGGTTTTTTTGTTTGTTTGGGTTTTTTTAATTTCAGTTTCAGGTTTGGTTCAAGCAGATTGACAGCAAAAGTGTGTGATTTCTGTTTAATAATTTACTCTCAAGATCTCCATGCATTTTTACATCACAGGTTTCACATTCTTGACTTAGAAGGTGGCTATTGACCACAAGCTACTAAGAGAACTGTGATACTTAACAATTATTAAGGCAGGATAGATGCTTAAATATAATAATAATATCTATTCAAGTGTTATACTTTTTCCAATTAATTAAAAGCTTCAAGTTCCCTTCTATCAAAATCACAAACTCAGAGATGAAACTAAGCATTTTTATAGGTTGAGAATTGCATTTAACACCATTTCTGAGCTGTTGCTATTCTTGAACAGATGAATGGACCTCATTGCTGTTTACAACTACCTGCGGGGAGGTTGCAGCCAGATGGGTGTAGACCTCTTTTTCCAGGTTGACAACACCAGAACGAGAGGGCACGGCCTCAAGCTATGCCAGGGGAGGTTCAATCTTAACGTTAGGAAGCGGTTTTTCACAGAGAGAGTAATTGCATATTGGAATGGGCTGCCCAGGGAGGTGGTGGAGTCGCCATCCCTGGAAGTGTTTAAGAGAAGACTGGACGAGGAGCTTAGTGACATGGTCTAGCTGGGGGATGTAGGGCTGGATGACCCTGGGCCCCTTCTGGCTCGAAGTGGCCTGCTAGGCTGTGAGGCATCTAGGTTGGTGTTACGCTCTGGGATGTGCTCTCGGTCTCTGTACGGGTGTTAGATGGTGAGTTGGACTAGATGATCCTTGTGGGTCCCTTCCAACTCATGGTGTTCTGTGATTCTGTGATATTTGTGTGCCCAGTTCTTCCAAGAAGAGGAGTCTCATGACTCTTGTTCCTATATAAGGAAATCATTATACAGACAGCTGTTTGGATACTGGTATCAGGGGGACCCACATTTTACACCCTCTCCTTTTTGCTGTTCCTGCCTCTCTGAGCAACCATATAACTAAAGGTATGACTGTTACTATTTAACAGTCACACCAGTAATGATAGTTACCAGTAAGACTACAAAACCTGGAAGTCGTAGGAAAAACTTTGACTTGGGTTTACCAAATAATCAGAAAATATCTTTATGGAATTTGAAGTTCAGATTTCCTCTCAGATAAAAGAATTATTACTTTTTCAGGGAAGTTTGGCTTGGGTTTTATATTTCTTTCATTTTGTGAAGCTGTCTTCACAGGTTATTGACATGAGCAAGATACTAGGAGATGTAGTCTTTCTAAATATGGCTATTGTTCTTTTAATTAGTGTGTGATTATACTTAGAAAACCTATTTTGTTATGCAGTCGGGTATCCTCCATCGCAGACCCACGGTCTTGATCGGGTTCTGCAAAGCCCTACTTCCGCGTTGAATGGCAGCTCATTAATATGCAAATTTGCCCCACATCCTCAGACAATCCCCAGCACTGTTTCGGCACTCTGTTGCGGTGTATCGGTTGCCACAGTGGCTGCGCCGGGGGGGTGGCAAAGTGGTGGAGCCTGGCTGTGCCCGGTGGGCGGGGAGCAGCAGAGCCCGAGGGCGGAGTGGTGAAACAGCCGTGCCGCTGCGGCACGAATGGGACGGGAGCCACGACTGCAGCTGTGCAGATTGATTTGCATATTCATGCTGCCTAATTAAATATTCATGCGTGCCAGGTTGCGCATGCGCAGTTGCAAAAAGGGGCTTCCTTCATCGCTAAAAAATCATGGTGCTAAGATGTGAAGCTGCAAGATGGGGGGTGCGAAGTGCAAGAGGTCTGACTGTAATCCTTAACTTGCTGATCACTTCTTCCCAGGCTATGATGCATTTTAATCCATTTGTTCTTTCAAACTAAGGTAGTCATTCTTCATATCAAAATATCTGCACCCTATCAAGATCCAAGCTATCCAAACTTGATTTTGCACCTACACGGATGACTATAAAAATGACACCAAAATATTACTTTGATTTCACCTGACAAAACTGAAAATTGTCCATGCAGACCTACCCAGAACTTGTAGACAATGTTATTTTTAACCTTTTCGTTTATGAATATAGCAAAAAGCTTAGAATAAATAGCTATCTCTGTCGGTGTAAAGAAAAATCTATTATTTGCTTCATTTCAGTGTCTCACACAGAGAAATTGCTTAGCAGGAGTTGATCGCTCTATATGAGAAGGAAGAGAATGCTTGTGGATTTTTCAGACAATTTTAAGCATTGTTGAAGTAATGTATTTATAGCTAGTACATGCAATAAATAATATGCATCATCATTAAAACAGAAGTTTTTTGAGTAGAGGCTTGGCCTTGTAAATGACACCTTTCTAAATGAAATAAAAATTCAAAAAGGCCAGTATATTCTTGAAATCTTTATTTCAGAGCATATGACTTCAAACATGATATGCAGAAAACAATGTTTCCTTTATGTAGCTCAAACATTTGCATAGGAGTTTGCTGGTTCATAAATTCCAAGCAGCATAAATATTGATATACCATGCTTAGCTTACCACATACCTTCAGTTTGGCTTTATCTAAATTACAGAAAGGAAGGTACGACTGTGTGCACTGTTTAAAGACATGTTTTGTTCTAACCTCTGCTTTCTGAGATCATTGTTATTCAGGTTCTTCCTCCTCACTTGCCCCCTCCCCACACTATCTCCATGCAAGCTATCTGTGTAACAGTTTCTAAACATTCAGCATCCTGTTTTAAAGCTGTGTAAGATGTTACTGTAAAGACTGATGATAGAAAGATTGTTGGAGGACTTTGAAAGGAAAGTACTTACATGTCTTTGCTGGATGTCGTACGTAGTAGCAAAGCATTTACACAAGCTTAATACAAAAATTAACTCTAAATAAAGGCCTTCAAACTGATGGAAACAAAAGGCCTTCCTGATTCAGAACTACCATAAACATTCTATAAAAGAGAAAACTCATAAATGTTTCAAATTGTGGACTTATATCAACTGGTTAATTGTAGTTGAGAAATAAGTACATTCCAAGTGCTGGGATGTCTCCTTAGCGCTATATGTTCAGGGAAGAAATACTAGTTTTATTGCACTGTTTCTAATGAAAGTACTATATCTACATATTTTTTTCCCTGCGTACTAGCAAAAGACATTAAAGACGACAAGTCAGATTATTTCCCTCCCTCATAACACTGCATACCCATGAGAAGTAATGTTGTTGTTGTTGTTTTAGGGTAAATAGAATGGAGTGTGAACTGGATAGAAGCATTTTATGTTGNATTTTGAGTCCTGTGTTCAGTTCTGGGCTCCTCAGTTTAAGAAGGATGTTGAGCTACTTGAGGGGGTCCAGAGAAAGGCAACAAGGATGGTGAAAGTACTGGAGAGCAAGCTCTATGGGAGCAGCTACGGGAACTGGGGTTGTTCAGCATGAAGAAGAGGAGGCTCAGAGGCAACCTGATTGCTGTTTACAACTACCTGAAGGGAGGTTGCAGTCAGGTGGGTGCAAATCTCTTCTCTCAGGCTGCCAGTCACCAGGATAAGAGGTCATGGCCTCAAGCTATGCATGGGGAGGTTTAGACTGGATGTTAGGAAGAGTTTTTTCACAGAGTCATCCCTCATTGGAATGGTCTGCCCAGGGAGGTGGTGGAGTCACCATACCTGGAGGTGTTTAAGAAAAGACTGGATGAGGAACTAAGTGACTGGATGAGGAACTCAGTGGTCTAGACGATGGAAGACTTGGATGGACAGAGTGTGGTGCCCATGGTTCCACGCTTGTGGGTTTGATCCCTGGGTGGGCGTTCACTTGGGAGTTGGACTAGATGATCCTGTGGGTCCCTTCCAACTCAGAATAACCTGTGAATTGTATCACAGCTGTTCTTTGTGGCAGATGGGTAATAAAGTCTTCAGCAGAACAAACCCTCCCTAATCAGTGTACTGAGTGCTCCTAAGCAGATAATTAGTCACATGCATATGGGATTGGCCAACAAGAATTAGAAATTACAGTTTGCAATGCAAAACCATCCACTTTGAATCAAGAGAGAAAGTAAGTCAGACAACTATAGGATTTCCATTTGGTGTATAGAGGTGACTTATGTGATTGCCTTCCTGAAATAAAAGCAAGACCACCTTATCTTTTAACAGAAATTTCCAGCTTGTACTACAAAAGAATCAATATATACTAAAATTTTAAAAGCTGCCTTATCAGTTATTAAAAGACTAAGCAACTAAATGTTTATAAAAGACTAGTTTAACAAAAATATCAACTTTGTTACAATTCAGTATCTACTACTTAAGCTTTATTTTCTTTGAACAGATTTTTTTAATTATCTGATATTTTACTTCCTCTCATAGGGTATATAAGGATATATTTGATTGTAAAATAAAATGTTGTTCTATGTTCATTCAATCTTTATTTCCCTTCTTATAAAATAGGTTACCAGTGTCTGCTCGGTTTGGCTTCAATATTGATAGCAAGCAGTCTTAAAAAAATAGCTTGCATGTAAACTTCACCCTGAACATGGTGAAAACAATGTCATTATTCAGTATGTGAGATCAAAAGCAGGTGATCCATACCAAAAGATGAAGTTCTAGTGTAAAATTGTACTAATGTAAAACAAACATATGGAGTAATAGAGAAATTTTTCTTATTTTATTTATGTAAAAAATGTTGTTGCCTATAATAGTGGAAACTACAAAAAGACAGATAGATGTAAGACTGCCAAACTGATGATTTTCAGAAAAGTCTGGCTTCAAGACATGAGCAGAACTAAACCACAGAGGTTTTTTCTTTGTTTGTTCTTCTACTAAATGTGTTAAGATATGCTAGGAAGAACAGCATGTGGAAGGCAAAGAACTGTTGCTAACAAGCAATAACAATCTTAAAAACAAAGGCATATGAAGTAAAATCAATTAGGATGTAACCCTTCTGTAAATTTAGCAGAATCTATAAGGATCTGTAGCCAAAATGAAGAATTTCCAACAAAATATAAGCTGCCAACACTTAATCTTCCCAAAAGTGGTAACTGCATACTGTGGACAGAAAATAGATTACAAGGGTGCACTGTGATTGGGAATCCAAATAATAAACATTGTTTAGTAAAGCTTTCCTAAGTATTTGAAATGAAAAGTATTCCAGACTCCCTTTATCATTTTTTGTATGGTGCTGAGAGAGTATATTCTCTTACTCTGTGTTTGGTAGAACAGCTTTTTACTCTTTTTGGTTGGAGAAGAAAAACCAAACTGATGCATGAAAAGGATTTTGAGGTATTCATAGGTCATGTTAAAATAATTTTACAGTTTAGAATTGAAGTTGAATTCTCTCCTAAGATACCTAAAAATCCATTATCAGACCTAAAGAATAGAGGGATTTTTTCATATATTCCCATCTTCCTATATGTTCCTTCTAGCCTGACGCAAAAATCTAAATTGTGGCTTACCTAGATAATCCCTCCACATAAGAGACAAAGGAATCCATTTGAGTTTGCCAAGAGTTTCATCCCAGGACAACAGAATTGTCATTCTAGGACATAATACCCAGAATACTTGTGGTCATTTTATAGAAAAGATATCATACTCTGACCATGTTGTCCCTGCCATGTGTCTCCAATACTTTGGTTTTACTTGTTTTTAAATCTATGAATAATATATTTCCTGAAGGATGAAATAATAACAACAAAAGATTATTGGTTGAGGTAAGAATGTACACTGTTTCTTTGCATCTGGTCTTTTTTTTTTAATGTTTTACCTTCTTTTGACAAACAGTTGAGGAATTCTGCTTGGCTCAAGACCTAGGGAAAGTCTGAATAAAGCGCTTCAAATTAGGATTGACCAGAGAGCATCTGTGATTGAAAACAAGTGCTCTTACTAGTTCTTTCATGGGACCTAACCTACAGGAGCTTTCATTGCTCAACTATGAAATCAATCTTACTATCCACATTCCACTCCCTCTGCCAGTTTAGAGTTTGGATTACATCCCACAGTCTAGCCATCAAAAGAAAAATTAAGCTATTTTAGCATCAGACAAACACCTCACATCCCTATAGGAAATGGTCTGCTGCATCTTAAGGTACAGTCTGCACTTTCTATATATGGAGTTTACTTTTCCAGAAGGCACTTCATTCAGTTCGTTACCCTTTACTTAGGGTAGTGAAAAATAGAATAGCTGAGATGCAGTAACTTCTGCATTACTTAGCTAGAAGAGACCTCAAGCAGTAATCTTTAAAAGGATTTTTTCTTTCTCTTAAAAATTACAGTTTCAGAGATTGAGAAGTTTTAGTCAGAAATTGGAAAATTTTGTTATTCACGAGCATTCCAAAATGGAATCATGGAATATAAACATGGCAGCAATTGAGATATTAATCTGCTGATTTCAAGAAGTTTACTTCACGTATCAGTTACTAACACTAAAAAAACAGTTAGGACATAGAAATAGGTGAAATTTTTGGCTCTGAAATACATCACCTCAGATCTTTACCACAGCTTTTCATCCTTGGCCAGGCAAATGTCTTTATATCAAAGATACGCTGTGTCTTTCCTTACCACCTGTCCTGACTTCCTCAAACACATGCAGAAATAAAGGTATGAACAAGAGCTAAACCAACGAATTCTTATTAAAATTTTTATACATATAACTGATTATGTCTAAGCATTTTATAGAAAAAATACAATAAGTGAAGCAAATCTGAGGGGAAATTATTCCATTTACCAGTTGCATTCATTCTTTTTATAGCTAGGATAATAAGGAACTGAAAGCGTGCACAGACATCCTGCCACAAAGCTGACATTTCTGTCTTGACAAAGCAGTCATTTACAAATTTGAACAAATCCTCTGTAGGAATTGTAAAACTGTCTTTGGACATTTTGTGAGGTACAACACATGTAAAATTGAGAAAACCTTGTTTTATTTTTATTAGGAGTTTCTTAACAGAAGCAGGGTAATTTTTCTTGTTACTTTATCACTTGACAGAGCTGCATCCTTGCTTCAAGCAGTGCTAGCTCAAGAAGCAGAAACAAGTTCAAAGTATAGAAGTCAGTGGTCTGAGCACCAAATGTTTATTTAATAAAGGCTTTGTGTACTTCCGCATCATTTTGTAACTCTTCTTACAAACTACTTTTCTTAGATGAGGGTGTTCTCAGAAATTAAAAGCTTATCACCATCATGTAATTCATGTTTTAAAAATAAAGTCAGGGTTTGGAGTATTTTTTTGCTTAGGAAGTGAGAGAGATACAAGCCATGTTTATCTTATTATGAGGCTGCTGTAAAAATGCTCTGTAAAGCAGACGTACTTTGCAAATTAGAAATTGAATTCAACTCTTACACTGCCTTAAGGTGGTTTCCATATCATCCTGTAGGACAAATTGTGACAGCTAAAATCAGGTATGATTTGAATACAACCGTAAGGCAATCCTCTATTTGTAAGACTTTTTTTTAATTATTTTTATCAAAACTTGTACAGTTGGGTCTCCTATATCATGCATCCACGGTCTTACTTGGGACCCGTGTAACCCGACTTCCGCTGCCTCCACCGCCGCCATCACCCCTACCGCCCATACTGCCCCCGCTGCTGCCCACGCCCCTGCCACCGCCCGTTCCGCCGTCCAGGCTGCGACCCTGGCCACTGCCACCACAGCCGTGGCGGCAAGTCGTGCATGCACAGTTGCGAAATGGGTCGCCTACGTTGCTAAAAAATCATGCCGCTAAGATCTGAAGCCGCAATATGGGGGGCACGAAATGCAAGAGGGTTGACTGTATATCATTGACCTATTATTTTTTTATCTTCCTTGGCTGGAATAATTCATCTTTGTCATAGTAGGTTGCAGGTTTTTGGAGTGCTAACTCCTGTTTCACTTCAGATACTGTATTGTGATTTTTATGTTTAGTGTTGCTCTGCAATGTTCCCGTATGTTGGCACTGGCTATTTTTTTAGTTAGGTGATGAAACAGTGTAACCCAAGGGGTTTCCAGTGACTTCCTACGTTCCAGAACATTTTTGATAAACATACAAAACCTTCTGTTCTCTGACTTCATCAACTGAAACAGAAAGACAAAAAGTGATTAAAAACTGAAGTGCTGAGGAGTCTAGGTGACATACAGAATGAGAGACTCACTTTCTGCATCCAAATTAGCTTTTGAGATTCAGCCTCAGGTCTTAAAAGGAATTACTTCCCAGAATTTCTCCCAATTATACTTAGCACCCAGTGACTCATATTACAAGACCAGAACACCTCCTTTGAGGCCCTCAAGGTCTAACTGGTGTGTTCTCTTTGTGAAGTCAGCAAGATTAGGTAATGTGCTCATGATGTCATGGCCTACCAATATGACCCAGGTAGCTGCTGAAAGTCTTTCTTATCCCTTTTCACATGGACTCCTCTGAAACACTTTTCAAACTGCATTTAAGCTAATTTTTAATACTTGTGAAAAATTATTAAATATTTTGGATGACAATCAAAGAACTCAGGGAATGACAGTGAGAATTTCTCTTCACGTTGAGTGTGCTCTGGATATACCACTGGAAGGATGTACATGAGGTTTGCGATTTGTACCCTTTAAACTGACTTCTTTCCTGAAATGTCAAAAAGGGCAACAATTTTGTGGAATTCTCAAAGTGGTTCTGGGTGACTTGACTGAGGTAGCCAATCCCTTTTATTTAGCCTGAGAGATGTTCAAGTAGCAGGAACTTTTGTTCATAGTATACCCTCTTCAACTTTCCATGGCTTAAAGGGTTCTAAATTTCATTTTCATCTTTCCTTGCCTATGTTTAGACCTTTGTATTTCTTCAGCAAGAAAGATGACTTAATTGTCTTTCTAGAGGTTTCAAATGTATCCATGTATCCAGTGGGCATGATTTAAGCCCAGTCAGCAACCAAGGCTCATGCAGATGTTCACTCAATACCAAACCAGTGGGATCAGGGAAAGAATTGGAAGAGTAAAAGCTAGAAAACCTATGGTTTGGGATACAGACAGTTTAATAGGGAAAGCAAAAGCCATACACACAGGCAAAGCAGAACAAGGAATTAATTCACTTCTTCCCATGAGCAGGCAGGTGTTCAGTCACCTCCAGGAGAGCAGAGCCTCATCACACATAACAGTTACTTGGAAATACAGACTCCATAACTCCAAATGTCCACTGCCTTCTTCCTTCTTCCGGTTTATACACTGAGCATGATGTCATATGGTATGAAATATACCTTTGCTCAGCTGGGAGATCAGCCTGTCCAGGCTGTATGTCCTCCCAACCTCCCACGCACACAAAGCTTCCTCATCAGCCTGGCAGTAGGAAAAGCAGAAAAGGACTTGGCTCTGTATAAGAACTGCTCAGCAATAATAAAAACATCTCTTGTCTTATCATCACTGCCCCATACTAGTCACTTGAAGAAAATTAACTATAGGCTAGCCAGAACCAGGCCTCTGTTTCTTTGTTTATTGTATGTTCTCCTCTTTCTAGTAAATAATTTTCTAATTTTATTCAAAATCTGAATGACAGTCTTTCATACCATCTCACTAGTTTCAGAAGAAGATAGTTGTATTTTAGCTGATAAGCTTTTTTGTCATATTTTTCTTACTTAATAAAACTCTGCAGTAGCTGAAAATAGAAATCAGGGATGAACAAGGGGACTGAACTCAGAAACTTGTATCGCTTTTCCAGAATAGCTCTTCATATGAAAAATCTCATTTTGCTGTTAAAGTTCATTATGTGGCTTAAATGAATCCTCTTTCCAAAGTATGTTGACCAGAAATATACATAACATCTTAGTTATTACTATAGAATAACTATTTAGAATAACTAGGTCCTTGCAAAATGCATGTATGACATCATCCAATGTTTTTCATGTGAGTAGATGACTCAACTTTTATTCTCCGTAAATAAAAGGAAACTCTTCTACTCACTTTTTGACAGACTAACTGGTTAGTTTGAGAACTTTGCTATTACCTCAAAAATGGAGCCGTGTGTTTTTTCTGTGTACCTTGTTGTAAAGTTTGCTACCTATTAGTATTGTATACATTGTATTTATATTTGCTGCTACTGTCTCTGCTTGTAGTGAATATCTAATTTTGATTCATGCCCATCAATCACCAACTTTTAATCATGGAAAACTAGGAAAAAAGTTCTAGCTAATTCTGTTATTTTCAGCGACTATTAAGAAAAAGTCACAATTTCATCAAATTTTCACAAAGTGTGAATTTGCCATGGTTAATATATGTATTTGACTTATAACTCTGTTTCCTCTCAGTGGACATAGAAAGATGTTTTAAATTCTTTGTAATCATGACGTCCAAAGTGGGTAGAATCCTTGTGAAAAAATTATGTTAAAAGGAAAAAAAAAAAGGCATTATCATCATAGTTCCATGCAGGAAGGTTGTTGAAAGTATCCAGTATCCAGGGCAAGTTTCTATTGAAGGACTATTCTAGAGTAGTCCATCTGTATTTTCTTGAAAGACTGAAAATAAGACTGTTCATCTGTTTGGATTCTCTACTTGTTTTTAATTTTTGTTACATCATAGAACAGGAATATGATCTCCAAGTGACTACAAAATGAACCACATTTTCCCCTTCTCTCCTTCTCCAGTCATTTTTAGATGTTTGCTTTTGGTTTTCCTTCGTCTCTGAGCAACATTAGTATGTAGCATCCACACTAGCAGCAGAAGAATATTTTGCAAAATACGAGGCATATAATGAGAAAAACTGGCAAGAAATGTTTACTTGATGAGGGGAAACTTCAGTAATGCTGCATTTTAGTACCAAAATTAAGAGATTGTTCTTTTTTCTTTCCCAGGCAGCTTGCCTTTGGTGAATTAGCAAGCTTAGTAGAGCTCAACCGTTGTATGCTTTTCAGAACTTTTCTCATTCCTGTGCCAGGATGCGAGTGGATGGTACAGTGCTGCATAGAACAGAATCACAGAATCACAGAATATTATGAGTTGGAAGGAACCCACAAGGATCATCTAGTCCAACTCACCGCCTAACACCTGTACAGAGTCCGAGAGCACATCCCAGAGCGNAAATTCAGAGCCATGAGAGTAGTCAAGCTAGAGCTGTCTGGATCACAGAATATTCTGAGTTGGAAGGGACCCACAAGGATCATCGAGTCCAACTCTTAACACTGTCTCCCTGGCGGGAATCGAACCTGAGTCTCCCACACGCCTGGTGGGGACACTTACCACTGTACTAAATCAGAGGCACGTAGCAGGTTTTAGTAAAGATAAGTAAGTACGGAAACAGCAGTTCATTGCTGGTGTTTGTTTTTTACTTCTCTAAATGCAGTTAGCACCCCAAGTTTTCAAGGGAAAGAATATGCATTTCTAAAATGTCTCTTCTGTATTTATGCTGTGGCTACAACATTTGTATAAACAGAAAATTACTCCATTCATGCTTTATTAGCTCTTCTTTTGTACCGCAGCCTTGACCCTAGTCATCATAAATTGAGAAATAGTGGGGAACTAATGGAGACAGATGGGAATATGGCTTGCCATTTACTCAAATTGGTAAAGTAATTAACCTCAAGGTGCTGGTTTGCAAGAAAAATTGTTGGAATATCTCAGAGCGCTGGTAAACAGACTCCTGCTTTAACCACTTCTGACAACTGCATCATAAACTAGACTTATTCTGTTCAATTGACCTGTCAACGTCTTGAGTCCAAATAAAGATTTGTATTACAATGTACTTGCTGAGAAGTGGGAGAACACTACTGCTGTTTCTTTTCAAATGGGTTGCTGTTCTCTCTCTGTTAGAAAGGAGCTGGAATGTCATATATTCATACTTCAGCTATTATATTCCTTAGAAATCTTCCATTACTGATTGTGTGACAGCTTTGTGACAGCAGATGGTAGTCATTTGGCTAGAGAAAATGAAATGAAAAAACATGGGCCAGACTGACTGGGCTCATTTAGAACAGCAGTGGACAGAGGCCAGATCGAGTTTTTATTTATCGAGGGACATCATGTAATGAAGCCAGTTTCTTTTATTTTTCCCCTTTCTCTTTTTTCCCCCTGCTGATTGGGTGAATGAGTAGATTTTCAACATAAATCAAAAGTAGTCTTGTAAAGCAGAATATTTTATCAAAACCGTATTCCATGTAAGAATTATCACGTTCTTCAGTTTTTTATTCATCTAAATTTTTATTAACCTCTCTTAATTTAATAGAAGCATCTTTTTATTTTGTACAAATTATCAGCTCTAGTATTTTTTTTGAAAACAAGAAGTTAAATCTTTAGGGGGCATTTTGTAAGTTGGCTTACATGGGTTAAGCTCAGCGACTGGAAGAGTTTGATCATTTAAAGTCATGCAGTTGTTTATTTCATATGTTTCTATTTGCAACCGAAGTAGCCATGATATAAAGAAAGAAAGATGTTTTTGATATTGTCATAAAATGTGTCTGGAAGGCATATGTCAAGGGAACATAGAGAGTAATCTTCATCTACAGTAAATACAGCCATTCAGGGCAGATGAAAACTGGAAATATAGTATGGTATCTCAATTTGATGAAAACTCAATTGGTTCAGAAGCATTAAAGGAGCACTCATTTGTAACTTCTGCTCCCCTCATTTATCCACAGAAACCTACCATGGCATCCAGTAATGCCTTGCTGCATAATGCTGATTCAGTGCCATTATGACCACAGTAATTTCAACAATTTCTTTAGGTGTTTATTTTTATGAATTTCAGTATTTTAGGAAACAAACACAGCTCCAGGTGAGTGTAATAAGAGAGTTTAAAATACATTTATTGCTCTCAAATATAATTTTTTCAGTAAATAAACATTTCCATAATAACACTCCCTAAAATTAAATTTCTCAGTAGGCATTGTAATTTAATAGTTCATGCATTTTATATCAAGGTAGTCCTCTTTGAAATGTGTTATGAGTTCAGAGACAGTGCCAAGGATAATTTGTCAGTGTCACCTGCACTGGTGCATTTCCATCATTGGATTAAGGATTTGTTAATGTGTAATTGATAAAGAAAACACCAAGCAGCATTTTGGAATGATAGGTAGCGGTTTAGAATAGTATTTTATATTCTTCTCCTGACAGGCATAACATTTTATGGGGTTTTTAAACCAATCTTCCCATACACACAGAAATCTCATTGAGTTCTTTGATCAACCTTTTTCAGTAACTGTGGTGGTGAGTTCACAGCACCTAATCCAAGTTGTCAGTCAGAGTCAGTGATTTTTATATTTATCGTCAAATTATACTATATTTCACAACAAAAAAAGACAGAACAGTCTGTGCAAAATGGGATAAGTCTACAGCACTTGTAATTGTGGATATAGAGTTGGGTAAGTCTTTCAATTCTGAGAAGATATGCAGGTTAAACATGTTTGTTACCTGTGTTGTTTTCTTCTGGTTTTGAACATTCTAATTTATAATCAGACAAGAAGAACAGATGTAAGAGTTGTAATTTAATAATTTTATTGCTATCTTTGTATATTTTGAAGAATTAGGTATTGTACTCTTGGGAAGCCATATTTTATGCCTAGTTGGAAAAATGAATAATGTAATAATATGCAAAAGATGAAGTTTTAGAACTTCACTACTGAGTAAGGCATATAAACTAATGATCTAGTTAAAATCCCTTGTGCATCATAATAAATATGGACTAAATTTGTCATTATAGCTTTAGACAGAGGTTTCAGGCTACAGATTTAATTATATCCTTTTTTAATATTCATACTTCTAAACCGCATAATTCCTTTCTTCTGTAAAACTGAGTGCTATATTAAAACAAACAAAAATGGCAGATTACTAAATGGATATTAATGTGGAGTCAATAAGCATTTAATTTCTGTGGAGAACACTGCAAAAATGTGTAAGCTTTGTGTTGCGCAGATCTTTTCTTAGATGCCCATCGTTTGTACAGAGAGCCTGCCTCCCGTTTTAATGCCGACTTTTGTTACAGAGGTTAATTAGTTATTTATGGAACTCATAAAGGACACAGGGGCAATGCAGAGTACCTTTTGTTAGCCATTTAGATACAACGATTATTAAAAAGCCTAATTTAGTCTCCATATGATACAAGAGTTAGCTGAGACTAGCTCATCTCACATTCAGTCAACAGTGCTTAATGGTGTCCGAATATTGATGACGATTAATAACAGCCGAATGAAATACCAACACATTAGAATGTTTAACCCATTCTTCCAATCTCTATAATAAATGCTCTATTGACTTGAATTTAAAGACTTTATTTCCTCTACAGTATACAGTTCACCTGATTCTCACATTAGGGTCCATCCGCTTTCGTAGTCCTGTACACGTGTGGTAAGTAAACGAAGAGACAAAAGAAATATATCTAAAATTATGAGTCTTATATAATTTATTCTCTTGGGAAGGCTTTTCAATGCAACCAGAGCAATGAAGAAGTACAAAGGTAGCAACAACAAATGTGAAGACAAAAAGGAGGAGGAGCAGTAAAATAGATTTGAAAGAGATAAGCAAAGAAAAATAATGTTTTATGGGGAAAGAGAAGGAAAATTCAAGCCAAACAATTAATTAAACAATATAGTTCCTAATAATGTATTATTTTGGTTGGCTCAGTTAGGAAGAATGGGTTGCAAAGAGACTAAGGAAGAACTATGTCCTCATTTGGGTAAAGTTGCTGTGAATAAGTCACTCCCTTGTATACTGAATAAAACATTGAAGTTGCCTTGTATGTTTGAGCCAGTCAGGTCCAGGGCTCAAAAAGTGTTTCGTCTAGAAGACAGAGCTGCTGTTGGGTGGAGAAAAGGTGTTTATGATTTTCAGATCAGCAGTGAAACTCTTTGATTTGTTGGTGCCTGCTTAAGTGATCCTATTTCTTGTTTTTCCTTTGCTTGTAAATTCGCTAGCTAAGAGAAAACCTAGTCATTTCTGAGAATAAAACTGCTTTTGGTAGAAGAGAAAAAATTTTATGGATGGTTGCTGCATATTTTTCATGTGACTTTCAGATACAGATAGAAAATGATCTTGGGATAGTTTTGCATTATTTTTTTCTATTATGTATCTAGTTTTGTAATTATTATTTTTTGTCTTGCTTATCCATACTAAAATGCTTTTATTTTATCAGAGGGCATATTAGAAATATTTTTACATATTTATACATTTTCTTATTATGCAAATTGCTAAGAGCTATCACAAAGGTGAAGGAGAGTTAAGAATAAAGGTAAGAGGACTTTTCAAGCAGACGGTCATTCAGTAGATGTACAAAGGACATATTTCTTCAGTCTCAGAACTAATAATTTGAAAGTCATCAGAGTATTTCTGTAGTGATGTTACTATCTGCTCCTGGGATGGACTGAAGAAGGGGGAGAAAGACTGTTTTCAGGTTAATCCCATGATGTAGTTATCGGCTAAGGCTGGCTAAAACATTGTCAGTGTTATTTTGCAAATACAGCTTTTTCTTACTACTGAATTATAAGTATTTGTAATTCTGATCATATTCTCTTGATTATATAAAAAATGTAAAGCATTTTATTATTATAAGGCTAAATATTTTAATCATGTAGCCACAAAAAAGTGCAATCAGAAGTTCAGAAATCATTTGAGAGTATCTGCAAAATATTTTAATACACTAGTGATGTGGAAACCGGCAAGTTTATATTTAATCAAAACCAAGGTAATACCCATAATCTTGTTTACTGTGTCATTGCCTAATTATTGACCAAGAAGGAGGTCAATTGTGCCAGATGTTGGGTGAATACAAAGTAACAAAAAAGGCATCTCCTGAGATCTTAGGGTTTAAATTGTATGGGAACTGGGGTTGTTCAGTCTGGNGAAAATTCAGAACAAAAATTTTGGAAATTTTTTGGGGGTATCAAACTTAGAGATCAAGCATGAATATTAAAACTGTAGAATTCTAAAAAGGTCTGAGTGTATCACTCAAGGATGACAAGTAGCATAAACTAAGGACAACAGGTGACCAGTCAGTCAGATTATAACCTACAGTTTAAAACACCTTTGAATTATTAACTCTGCCTTCTCTTCATATTGCTCAACATATCAAAGCTGAAATATACATCATTTGGCAGTTTTGCAGTCTAAATTTAAGCAAAGGGAGTGAATTAAATGTAATACATTGTAAAGGTGGGCTTTAGATTGACACCATTATCTGCCCATAACAAAATTGTCCTGAGTGCAAAGTATGCACTTACAATCACATGCACCATGGAACTAGTCTGATGTACAGAAGGAGAATGTTATACTTTTAGCCCAAAGTGAGTAAAAAGATGTATTTATTGCTCAAATATTCTATTTAAGCATTAGAAAAGCGAATTTCATCTATTATGATCAGAGTCCATTTGAGCTTTTGAGGGAGCTGTTGACTCCCTGGAAGGCAGGGATTCTCTGCAGAAAGAACTTGGCAAATTAAAGGACTGTGCAATCACCAACCACACAAAGTTCAACAAGGGAAAGTGCCAGATTCTGCACCTGGGTTGTGGCAAACCTGGATGTACATACAGGCTGGGGAATGAGATGCTGGAAAGCAGCACAATGGAAATGGACCTGAGGGTCCTGGTTGATGGCAAGTTGAATGTGAGTCTGCAGTGCTCTGGCAGCCAGGAGGGTCAACTGTGTCCTGAAGGGCATGAGGCAAAACATCACCAGCTTGTTCAGAGAGGAGATTGTCCCACTCTGCTTTGCACTGGTGAGGCCTCACCTTGAATATTGTGACAGTTTTGGGCACTGCAATATAAGAAAGATATTAGGCTCTTAGAGAGTGTCCAAAGGAGGGCAACAAAAATGGTGAAGAGCCTTGAGGGGAAGCCATGTGAGGAGCTGCTGAGGTCACTTGGTCTGTTCAGCCTGAGGGAAGACCTCATTGCAGTCTACTACTTCCTTGTGAGGGGAAGAGGAGGGGCAGACACTGATCTCTTCTCTGTAGTGACCAGTGACAAGACCTGAGGGAATGGCCTGAAGCTGTGTCAGGGTAGGTTTAGTTTGGATATTAGTAAAAGGCTCTTTACCCAAAGGGTGATTGCGTACTAGAACAGGCTCCCCAGGGAAGTGGTCACAGCACCAAGCTTGACAGAGTTCAAGAAGCCTTTGGACAATACTCTTGGGTGAATGGTGTAACTCTTGGTGATGGTCCTGTGCAGAGCTAAGAATTGGACTTGGTAATCCTTGTGAATGCCTTCCAACTCAGCAAATTCTGTGATTCTGTATAGTATCCTATGCATCCCATTGGATATGTGTAAATTTTGAGGAGTTTCACTATTTTTTAGATCTTTTGATAGACAGTAATTGAAATCACACCACGATTTAGTATAGTTTGCTTTTTCTCTTTTGTTCTCATTTGTTTATCTTTGTTTGTATACCCTCTAGGTTTCAACTAATTTTGGGGTGGGTTTTTTGAGATTTTGTTTCTGTTTCCTTGCATTATGTTGTTTTTCTGGTTTTAGTCAATATAAAAGTATATACAAGTACAAGCCATTTTCTATTTCAATAGGAAAATATGATTTTTTACATACCTCAAAAGTCAGAAATAGAGGTCTAAGTGCATTTCTCCTCTGTGAAAAAAATAATGATTACCTAATTCGTTAAGGCAATGCTAATACTGGTTCTGGTCTGAGAGCAGCATAATATTTTCTATTCTGTTTTATCTATCTGGATCTATTGGTTGATAATTGAAACTTTGAATCAAAAATCAAGCCTAACATTTGTTTAAAGAGTAACATTGGAAGCCCTGCTGAACATGCATAGGTTGGTGACTGTTTTACACACCAAGATGAATATCTGTCTACTAGGAAACATCTTTTAGGTGCGCTGAACCTGGTTAAGCACTATGCCAGTGTTCCTCCGTTGATTTCAGGTCTTTTCCAAGATCGCCTAATTAGAGTTATTTACAACAGCCATTTACCTCCACCTGTGCTGTTATTGATGGTATATAAACAGCTCTTACTTGCACAGAAAATGCATCAGCTAGATAGCCACCAAAAATTGCTGAGCAAAGGGAGAGTATCTCCAGAGCACTTGCATACAGCAGAGTTTCTCCAGCTTAGGACACATGGCATATTTTCCTAATAGCTTCATTTCCACTTGACTTCATCTAACCATAAATTTATCTGACCAAAATTCTAGAGCTGTAGTGATTTTCTGCTAACTTTTGTTACTACTCTTTGAAATTAAACAGAATGAATGTCTCACCAGTGAGCTCAAAAATACCTCGGTCTCATCCAGCCTACTCTTAAGCACCTCCAGAGATGACGACTCCACCACCTCCCTGGGCAGACCATTCCAATGAGAGATCACTCTCTCTGTGAAAAACCTCTTCCTAACATTTAGCCTAAGCGTCCCCTGGCGTTGCTTAAGGCCATGTCCTCTCGTTCTGGTGTTGTCAGCCAGAGAGAAGAGATCCTCACCCATCTGGTGGCAACCTCCCCTCAGGTAGTTGTAAACAACAATTAAGTCACCTCTGAGCCTCCTCTTCTCCAGACTGAACAACCACAGTTCCCGTAGCCGTTCCCCATAGGGCTTGTCCTCCAGTCCTTTCACCATCCTTGTCGCTCTTCTCTGGACCCTCTCAAGCAGCTCAGCATCCGATGTACACAAGTACCCATCTACTAAAAATTGCCTATTAGCGCCCTGTTCTTCAGGTGATAATAAGTCTTTCTGTTGTCATATAAGAGATGGAGAATGTGAAATAGAAGCCCAAAAGTCACTCATAATCCTTGTTCAGATTCATGTATTTCTTACAGAAGCCACAAGTGTCCAGTCTTCGGGCACTTTCACTCTTTCCACTTTCCACGTACAGAGCATCATCCTATGTCCTTCTCAACTGATAATGGCATTTGCAGCAGAAATCAAGTGTACAGATTGTAAAATTTTCACATGTGAGGTGCCATTTCATTATTTAGGTGGGTCCTGTTTCCTAATGTAAGTGTAGCACAAGCAAATGAAAATAATGGCAGTTTTTTTCTCAAAAATGTAACAAGATACCAAATTTCGTAGTGCTTTTCCCAAAGCAGTGAAGAGTGCAAGAGGCAGTAGTTTAAAATGGGGACAAATAGTATTCCTCTCTCAATCACAGTAAGCTGTCAGCTGCTGAATCTGTTATTTTCGATTAGGTTCATCTGATGCCTGTGTATACAAGATACATATGTCACTTTGCAAGAGACACCGTGAGCTGCCTAGGTTAACAAAGCCTCCAATTTCATTGACTTAAGAAGCAGACAAATGGCTCAGCATTATTGCATTTCTCATTTTAAAAGTATTTTTAGGCCTTGCTATTTAAACATTGTTCATGTTAACCATGGGCCAGTCAGATGGAGTTTTACTAAGCTTCTCATATGTACATGTCTTCATATGAGAACATATCCTTCAAACAATTATGTATGTAAGTTAATTTACTCTTTCCAGAAAAGGCAAAGATATGACTAAGTGAAGTAAAAAATATACCAACCCTAAAAATATTCCCTTTTTAAAGTCAAAACATGCTTAAATGAATTCACTTAGCTTCATGAGATATGAGAGAAAATAACAACACTGTTAAAAGCTTTAATAAAGAATACATTAATTGAAAATACATGAAATTTTGTCTTCTAAAAAGTTCATTTTGAATCATTAAGTGCATATAATTTGATAAATATCATATATAAGCGGAGCTCATTCCTCTGTGCCATTAATTGTGCGGTGCTGAATGAGTCATTCTATACAGAATATCATCTCATTTGGCTAAATGTTTGATTTTTTTTGTGCATGACTACAGCGCTCTACAGTTGTGAATAATCCAAGTCAGTGTTCCTGGATCTTGATGATTTTTTCAAGTTACAGGGACTGAAGTGGCTAGTGGCTCATCTGCACAAATCATATGTCACCTCTACAGATGAAATAAGATCTTTTTGTATCTAAGGAACAGAACTGTCCTTCTGCTTCACTGAACTGAACTTTGTGTTTAAGTTTACATTTTAACATGACTCGAGACATGGAGTCTGGCAGCTTCTTTATCATTTACCCCACATTTTGCCTTTTCCCCATTCCCCAAACTGTCATCTTTCTTCCCTCCACTAGAGCAGACGTTGTTTTCACCTTTCTAGTTTGATCAGCTTGCAAGCAGATGTTCTTAGGTAATTTTTAATTAATTGATTTCTTCCTTGGAGGGTTTTGGTTCATCTGTTTTAAGAAGATACCTTAACTTAAAAACAAAAAGAACAACAACTACAACAAAAAAACCCAAATAAATCCCATCTACCAAAAAAGCTTCCCAAAAATCAACCAACCAAAAAAACCCCACCGACTCTCCCCACAAACTAGAAGTGCTTGTTGTTTTGTGCACTTCAAATTGAAATATAGTAAAATGTGTCAGTAAAATTAAAGCAACTCTCGTGGGTTATATAGTTAGAAAAGTTAATCTTTTGTAGGCTATAATCTTCAGTTGCATCACTTGGTCCCTATTTTTTTCTTCCCCTTCAGTTCTCAGAACATGCCAGCTAAATGGGCTGCCATCTCAGCTGACAGCCAGCACCATCACCTGTGTCTGGTTACTGGATTTTTGGAGGATTTGTAGGAAAGATGTGCTGTGTATGTTGTTGGTGAGATTTGCTAATTTCATTATATGATATACATTTATAGAGTAGGTGGTGAAGAGACTGATGTACGTTTTATGTAAACAAAGAATATAACAAGTAAAGTTATATTGTTAGGATCACAGGGTAATTCAGACTAGAAAGGATTTCAGGGTGCTCGTGATCTCTGTTTGACCCTCAAAGTATGGTCAACTATGAGATCACATGAGGTTATTTGAGGTTTCGTCCAATGTTGTCTTGAAAACCTCACATTTCATCCTGAGATGCTCTTTACCACACTTAACTAGCAATAATGAAAAAATGTTGGGGTTTTTTTACAAGAAATCTCTGGCTCGCATGACGCACTTCATTGCTACTTCTGAGATACAGCACTCTCCCTCAGAGTTTAGATGAGAATTTTTTGGAGGTCAGTCCTTCTATTTCCATTAGAACATCAGTATAATTTGTTAAAACTCCAAGAGGAGAATTCGTTTTGCAGTATGTTTTGTGCTGCCAGAACATGTTTTGGGCTAAGTAAGGTTCTGCTTACCTGTAAGCTCCATTAGCAAGGTTCACATTGTTTCCAAACCTCCCCGTGATCTAGGAGGTTTGAATCCAATAACACAGATTTAGTCCAATCTGTAATTCTTGTATGGAAATATGCTTCAGGCTCTGTTGCCTTTAAAGTCTGTTGGATGTATCTGAATTACTGATTTTACTATCTAATCAATTAGAGAAAACTAATTGAAATACAGCCTTAAATACGGACTTAATTTCTGCTATCAGATTTTGACAGTGATTTTTCATTCTAATCCAGCGATTTAGTAATTCTGGAGAGCTGATGCTAGACATACTTAAAATTTGCTGTGTTATTTTTTATACATTATACCATTGAAAATACAGTGACAAAAAAATGTATGAGTTTAAGGCAGCAATTAAAATTTTAAAAACAACAGAAAACAGATAAAAAAGTTGTGGTGAGATACAGGAAAGCAACTTGGAAGAAACACTTTCATTTTTGCCAGTTACCAGAATGTGCACTCAAAGTCCTTCTATTAAATAGCAGACAAACAACACAGATACTGCTGGAGCTACATTGGTTGATTTGCAGTGCTTTACTTGGCTATATGAAAAGCAAGCAGGCTGAGGTTATAGGAATGGTTTAAGATTTGAAATATTTTTTGTTCAGAAGTCTGACATGATTTGCTAGTTATGACAACTGGTTTGACAATTACCAGTGATTTAAGTCTACTTGTAATAAGTGAATTAATCTGAGTTAAAACATAGTGATCTGTCATGTTTAGAGATTACTCAACAGCTGGCTGACTTGTCCTCTGTCAAGCTAGTTTGTCCTGTGCAAATCTTCTGTCAAATACAGAAAAGAACTGTTGAGAGAAAATTACATGGCAGTTTCAGAGTTAGTGATGAATTTTTCTCCAAACATACCAGCTGTGCCAGCAACACTATTTTTTTTGTGGTATTAATCAAATATCTTGCCTAGACCACCTTCTTTTTTCAAAAGGCTAGAAGACGAATCTGTCAAAAAATTTCACTGAGATTTGCCAAGAGGTTTTCCTAAGCTCAGGTACTACTAGTCCATACACCTCAAAAGGTTGAATAGTGGTTTTAGAAATGCTGGTCTAGAATTAAAAGTCTTTTAGTGTACTTTTACCATATATTAATTCAAAATCACTGTTACAGTGAACACAATGAAATTAGAGTTTTCCATACGGCCAGGTATTCAAATACTCCACTTACTGACTTAGTCCTGTGCTTATTTTCAGTAATAGTTCTGCAATTAGAGAAGTGAAAGAGGATCCATCCACAAAGCAATCCAGCCACTTTTTTCTGCAGATGAAGGAAACTGAGAGCAGGTTGAAAACCACAAATATGTATTCTATTCTTTTATCAATATATTATATATTTTAATTAAAAGTACAGATAATAGGAAATTCCAGATTACAGGTTTTCGTAAATAAAATCAATTTTATTTTAAGCAACACAGCATAGAAATGTTTATGATTCCCCCGTGTTCTAGTACTGAAATTTTAATTAAAAATTGATAGACTATTTCTTATATGAACATTAGGGCACAAATGAAGCATTTCAGAGAAAATAATGGATTGCTGTTCAAGGGAGAGAACAAATATTCTTTTACCTTTTATTTGTATGCATGTATACCACTACATATGCTTCGTGACACCAAATGTGTGCTAAGTGATTTCGTAGCTTAAAGGCTCAGAGCAAAGTTGGGATTACCTATCACATAAAACTTGCAAAATGCAGACATGTAACACTGTACCGTAGGTGGGATGATGAACTCCTTCCTACAGACAATCTCTCTCTGAGAAAAAAGGTTAAAGAAAAGAATTCTTCTGGTTGTTTTCTTTCTGAGCAATGCTGAGAAGTTAGAGGTGTGTTCAGCTTAAATGAAATATCCTTCACCAGAGCAAACCCATGCATTGTGATCACATCTAGTTCCTGATACTGCTTTCCTTTGGTTCTTCTATTCATAGCTTGGTGTTCACATTACTCTTCTTCCAGATGGTTCTTACAGATACTGAAACCTGTATTTCATGTGGGACTGAAGAGGAAGTAGTAGAATCAATTTAGTACAACTCTGCTGAAGACCTCATCTTGACTCTGGTTATGTCAAAGGCCTCTAATAAATCTAATGGTTAAAGCATGGCACTAGACTGTGATACATAGCCTTTGTGAGGGAGGTCATTCATCAGTAAGCCAACATTATGCTTTTGTCATGTTAAGATCTGGAATCAGATTTGAAAGGACTTAGACTGCTGATGTGTTTATCTGATTATCACTCCATTGTAAATGGGAGTTTGAAGAGACATTAGCCTTAGTTAACAAGACTTTCAAAACTTTTCTCTACTCCTGATTTTATTAGTCCCAGCTAGAGATCCTGGAAGGATTCTTGAGGTTGGCTTTCATTCATGACGCCTTGAA
>WEKX01004521.1:0-34190 GCA_013390025.1 Pitta sordida
CCGCCCAGCCTCCCTGGCACCACAAAAGTTTCCCGGAGATGAGGCAATAACAGTTTGCTCTTAGAAACTTTTAAACACAGTATTTAATTTGGAAAACTTTATACACGGCACTTGCAATACAAGGCAGCAATATATCTGCTACATCAGGTCACAACTATACCTGGTGAGTAGTTTCCACTCCCTTGTTCTCAACCGACCCCTTTCACCAATACCAGGTAGATATCACAAAAACAGTTCTACAACTTTTAACTTTAATAAAAATAAAAGTACATGAGCAGATACTTAAATCATGTTAAACAGTTAAAATTATATATAGATTATACCTGAGTTACCACATGTGAATACTTTTATATAAAGAATTAAATATAGATTAAAATTGCAGGAACGAGAGAGTATGTTAACACTATTATTGCAATTTGTCCTTTGTGATTAACATCAAGCATCAAGAAGAGTGATTTTCAATACAACTTTCAGGTGTCAAAAAAATTCTTAGTTACTGAAAACAGTCTGTCTTCTCTGCTTGCACTGAGGTGTAGAATTAGCATACTTAGCAGCACAGCCCATATACAGAGCTGACATGCTCATGTACAGATGTGATCAAGGAATTATTTCTATAATAAGGTCAGACTGAACACATATTTAAAGAAAACAGTTTAACCTTGTAAGCATAAGGAAATGTAATGGCTATTGGTTCTTCATTCTGAGTGTTAACCCTCCCCCAAAAAACACACATTATAAGATCGCAGTATTAGAGTTGAGCAATAACCCCAACTGCTTAATTTCATCAGCCTCCACTGCGCATTGTCTTTGCTAAGTGAGTAGGAAACAAAATGTGAGCTTTTAGTATTTTGGCAGATGAGTGATAAGTCCACCAGCTGCAGCAAGTACCTTCTGCAAAGCTCTCATGACAAATATAACGTGTGCCAGATGTTTTTTTGGTTGAATTATACTATAATGTGCTTCAGTTACTCTTAGTAATTGTGAATTTTGTATATTGCCAATATCTGCAGCTGTCTCTCATCCTGTTAATTTCTCTTTTTAATGAGCATCTTAAAATAAGCAGCTATGGCTGCCAAACATTATACAAGTGTACGAAGAATAATGTTATAGAAACAGAGGAAACCTCTTCATCTCAAAATGCACTGTACAGGATACAGGGAAAAGGAAAAGGCAGTTGTGATGAGTCAGGGGCTACAATTATGACCCAGAAATGTGTCAGAGGAAGAAACTGGAACTATCAAAATAGCTGCAATCAGATGACTTAAGCTAAGCAAAGTCTTTAAATTTAAAACAATATGGCAAGAATTCCCTTTTTCAAAGTACTAACAATAATAATTTATGTATTAAAAAAATAAGCTATTCAAATAGAATGGATTTATGCTACAATAAGTATTTTCGATTTTTCCCTCAGAAAGTTCTATCTGATAGACATAATGGCACCTGGATGAGATTATTAATTTACTAATTTGTTCATAATATTATTACATTTTAATACTTTTTTAATTGAGGAGTTCATATTTTTAAAGCTCCTCAAATGCAATGTTACATTGAAGTAAATTTATCCTCTTTATTATTTAAGGCAACATCTATAAATTGGTTCATGTAGTGTTCTGAAGAAGAACAGACCTGTGTATCCCTATTTCTACGCCAATTCAAGTTAAGGTATACCTTAACCAAGTAATCATCCATGTATCTGACAGACCAAAGCAATATTCATGGCAAAGCTGAGAATTGTCAATTCCTTGTCAAGTTTTCAAGTTTAGAAGATCTACCTTTTTCCCTCTCTGCAGTTTTCCAGATCTGCTCCAGTGAAGGGCATTCTGTGGTTAATTCAGTCATTTGATTCAGTATGACACTTCACTTATGATGATGCCTGCTCCAACCAGAATCATGTTCAACAAAAATAAGCTGTTGGTGTTGGCCGCTGGTGCAGAGTCTGGTAAAGGTTTATCTGATTATCTGGATAATTCTCTCTCTACTTACTCCAATTCAATGCAAAACTGGTCTAAATTCCAAGTTCAGTTTCACTGGCAATGATTACGTGTTTAACTTGAATAAGATCCAAACACCAAGGACAGCAAAGAATAATTTTCAATATGAAGCCTATCAATTTACTTACCAACAGTTTTATCTCCAAGTGTTTCACTGATCTACTAGATTCTCATGTTATTTACAAAATCATCACTCTGCTTTTCTGTTATAGGTGGCAAAATGTACTTTTCCTTTTTAATTTTTTAAAAATAAAAACCCACCTAATATTCACTGATGTTGCTTCATTGCTTAGAAGTATTTATTTAATGCTTCCTTCATGCATATGGATTACACCTCACGAAAAAAACACTGCCAGACTTTAAAGATGACAAATGAGCAGCACAGAATGTGGAAAAGTTAGCAACTGGTGCTGTAAAGTTAGTAAAGAACCCAAAATATTTCAGACTCCTTCACACAGAAAATTAAAGCAATGAGGACAGAACTGGAAACACAGCAACATATCACAAATTTAAGGCAAAGGAATGGGAAACACCTACACTAACAAATAGGGTGCTGACTCAATGCCTACAAGAGCTGCACTAATGGCAAACTCCTGGTGAAAGGCTATATAAAATGCTTTTATGTAAACTACCTCCCCACTATCACAGAGTATCACAGAATATTCTGAGTTGGAAGGGACCCACAAGGATCATTGAGTCCAACTGTTAACACTGTCTCCCTGGCGGGAATCGAACCCGGGTCTCCCACACGCCAGGTAGGGACACTTACCACTGTACTAAATGATAGACGTACTTATACAGGGAAAAACATGCAGTTATAAAATATATGCTGAAAGAGTAACAATTCTTGTTAAAAAATGTATTTTTATTAAAAACTGAAATTCTCCTATGGGTCAGCAACACAACCTCTACATTTGCTGATGTATTTAAATGAATCCTCCCTCCTCTTGGACCCCACTAGGAGGCTCGGAGAGACTATTTCCTTCTTTAGCCTCAAGAGGACTTTCAAACAGAGCCTTTAATGAATAATTAATTACTAATCAATTATTAATTATAATTAATATAGAATATTATAATAATTGTACTATATAATTAATAATTAATTAATCTATTACCAGTATCAGTACAGTGTTCTGTAGTATTCTTACCAAAATTTCCCTGATAAGTGCCTTTGCTGCAAAATCATTCTGCTTTTAAAAATATTCAAACTGTTATTGTGATAAATTAAAATAAATATGATAATTATTCATTTTTAATACAAGCAAGGACTTTTATCTTGAGTGCAACTCAGGAGCTAGTTTTCGTATTAACTGCATTCTGCACTACATAGCTCAGTATGTTAATACACGTAATGTAAAAAATAAGGCAATTTTAAAATATCCAGATAATACTTATAGGTTCTCTTACAGAGAACCTTGTCACCATAATATCAGAGCACCACGGCACAGATTTAATGTGAAATTTCTCATTTCAGTCTAAATGACAACCTTCCTGTTTCTATTGCCAGCTTCCTTGCTATGTAGAGCACGTCTGATAAAAACTTCTAGCTTATACAGTACAAAAAAGTGTAATAAGCAGAATAATCTTTACAAAGTAAACAACTTGGTTTTTAGGGTTGCGCCAAAATATCTACTGAAGTCACATAAACAGGGACATTTTCAACGTTTACTGTCTATTTTTCATCCAGATTCACAAAGCAGATTTCCTGTCATATTTGTTGCATTTTCTATCAGCATTTTGCTGCAGATAAATAAAGCCTGAATCTTTGGTCTGCTGTAACACTACTTTAACACTTAGCATGCTGGCACTTCCAGGCACGGCAGCGCGGCTGCAAACTGGGGGATGGCGGGGAACGGTTGCTGCTGCCAAAGCCAACTTCGGGGTGGCAGCGGATGGGAGATTTAAACCCAGGTGGACAGGAGTGGAGCCACCGACTCGGCACCGCGTTTCAGCTCTGCCAGCACCGTCGGAACACAGAGAGCATAGCCCGGTGCGTCCCGATGCCAGCGACGTGGACTCGACGTCAGAGTGGTGGCACCGGAACTCCCGTCACTGTCCAAAATAAAAAGTTCCCTTGTAGGATGTGTGGGGCGAAGGGAGGGTAGGAGAGGGAAGGGGAGAGCTGCGGGCTGGGCAGCAGGCACAGGGAAAAGAGGGGCTATGGCTCTCCTGGCGCGGGACGCATCTGTGCTCTGGTGCTGCACCGGCTTCCGAGTCCGTCCCTGTCCTCCACATCTTAGGAGCCGCTGCAAGAGCAGATCACAGAGCCACCAGCTCTTTTCGCCCTGCACAGCCGCTGGTCGCCCGCTCTCCTGCAGACAGCCCCAGTGGTAGACAGATCCCGGCTGCCACCTGCCCCATCCCGGGGCGGCTGGATCAACGCTGCCTGCTCGCACCCACTCTTGCCAGAACAGCTTTGCTGGCACAAAGCTTTTCGGGGCTGTTACATTCCTGGAAAAATAAACCCCAAACAAAGCAGCCCCTTTGAACAGCAGGGACTGTCCCAGCCTGTTCAGCTGTCGCTCCCATCACACAGTGCCACGGCACCCACCGGTGCCGCCGTGGCCAGCACTGAACTCATTCCCCAAGCCACCCCCAGAGTCCTGCTCTGGAGNGTGGGAGCTGAACGCTTCTGAGCTGCCAGGTGGAGAACCAGGAGTGAACCTCTGCCCCTGCCCTGGCTCTGCGCCCCCGATCAGCCCTGGCTGCTCGCACGCACTCCTGCCAGAAAGCTTTGCTCGGGGGTGTTACATTCCTGGAAAAGAAACCCCAAAGCAGCCCCTTTGAACAGCAGGGACTGTCCCAGCCTGTCCAGCTGCCGCTCCCGTCGCAAAGCGCCAGGGTGGGTACCCTCGGCGCCACTCCAGCCAGTACCAAACTCATTCCTACCCCAGAATCCTGCTCTGGAGAGGTGTGCCACCTCTGCTGTGTTTGAACAAGAGAGACACACAACAACAACCAGAAACCCCAATAAAACCCCTGATAAAACCTCCAGCAGAGACACAGCAGGGAAAGGACAGTGGCAGAAGGCTAGGCTCCTGCTTGGTTTTTTGGGAGGGTAGGGAAATACCGGCTTCCCGGCTACCAGCCGTGACGGTTTCTGTATTGGGAAAAGTTCCCTTCCTGGAGCTGGGAGGTGGCAAAAGACATTTCCTCCACATTAATGAGGCATTACAGAGGGAGCCGCGCCCTCAGGACCATCCTCCAGACCTTATTAGGGAAGAGGGCATGGCTACGGGCATGGCATACTTGACTACTGAGTGGGTTCGCTATCTTTGCGGATTCCACAAATCGCGTGTAGAGGACCAGACCCAACAGCCCGCGAGTAACAGGGGATCACTGTATATCCAGGATCTAGTTATAAATCCAGATGGCTCAACTGTGAGTTTTTGTATTTCAATTTACAGAAAATAAACCACAAGTTGAAGAGTGAAAATTTACATTAGCATGAAACATTGCAAAATACTTTTCTTCTCCAGCTACTGCATTTACAAAAGATGTTAAAAACAGTGAAGTTACGCCACTAAAACTGTCAGTGCACAGGCACAGCTTCCAATGCCTTGCAGACATGGTCAATTCTGATATCTTCTGAAAGAGACCTTTTCCTTTCTAAATAACTGTATAAAAATATTTGTAAAATGCAGTATATTTTAAGGGAAAATAAAGCCAGCCTATATCTGAATGGATAAGGCTAAAAATCCTTGTAACTGTTTATTTCAGAGCAGCAAAGATTAACACATTCTTCTCTACAAAAATGGAAAACCAGGCTGGAGTAGTGGTAGGACAGATTCTTTGTAGGCAACATCTCCAGGAATTTATTTGCCTTGCTCATATTTAGAAACGTCCACTCACACAATTGGCATTCTGACAGCCAAGACCCAAGAAATGCCAAGTTATGCTTAAAAAATTGTGATTACAAAATTTGCATGAGATTCTGGAAGTATTATGGCTCAAGCTGAGCCTATGTAAAGCATTTTAATAATAAAACACAAAAAATCCCAGGATTACTCCAAAGGAAATGAAAGCTAGGATTCACAAGTTCCCAATTTTAATAGGCAAAAGATTTTCTTCCTTCTTAACATGAAAGTAAGCAGCTTCTAAAATCAGTCTGAGGAAAGAACTATCCATGTAGATGTGCTTTAAGTGATTAAAGGGTCATTTCAAATTTATCAAGTTGATAGAGCAGCATATCCTGAATTGTTCTTCTCAAAACCACTAAAAGATAATGACTTATGCAATGTATAGTCTTCTCTAAACATGCTAAAGAAATGAGACTTATGAAATCAAGCTTCCTGGTATAGAAGCTACTGTGTTCCAGTCTGTCAATCTCTTCCAATTTTCAACCAATTTTGAAGAGGAAGAGATTTTGTGGACAGAAACTTCTACACAGTTCTATAAAACTATCAGGTTAATCTCTAATTTATAGTCTACTTCAGCTAACTGACAGAGTTTTTTGATCTTAGAAATTAAATAAAGCATAAGGCAAACTTGCAAAACTGAAAATATTCTTATACTCTGTGCTGCAAATTCAAGTATCAGCCAGTTACTTGGCAACATGGATGAACTAGGATAAAGTGAAGTTTATATTGTACTTTTTCTTAGGATAATCACACAATCCACTTGTATCTTCATTTATGACAACAGCTCAGAAGAGAACATTAGATGTGCAACCCAACAGGTTTTTGTCCAGTTTATTCTCGAAGTCTGGAGACTCATTCCACAACTGATGTTATGGTGACTTTTCTGAATAGGTATATAAATTTTCATAACTCAAAGCTAAAATTCTTTAAATTGACTGCGCTGTATCTTGAAAGAGAAAATCAGAAGTAATATAAAGTGATTCCCCGGAATTCACTGGGGGTCGGGTCAAGGCAGGTCCCCGCCTGTAGCCACGCACCCTCTACTAATAAAGTCTGGAGGGGCGGTCCTAGCAGTGTGGCTCGCAGTGTAGCACCTCATTAAAGCGGAGAAAGTGCCATTTGGTGCTTACTAGTCGTGAAATCCGGGGTCCGGGATATTCTGCGCACATGCGCAGTCTCACAACTCACTGAAAATCCAACCGCGATTGAGTACATGGATATACAAGCCGCGAATATGTGGAGGATCACTGTGTTTGATTTACTTTTTGTCATTGCAAAAATTAACATATTATCCACAGGTTGTGAACTTTTTACTTCAGTGCTAACTTCACAAAAAGCCTTAAAAGTTCTGTTTAGATCATTCTTCTGTGTTTTGTTGGAAGGACATAATCTAGTCTGGATGGTTTAATCTTCATGATTTTTACCACAGGTCTATTGCCCCACACTAAACAGTAACTAAACCTCTTAACACTTAGCAGAAGAGGAATAAAACTGCACTTACTTCAGCTTTCTGATCCTGGCCTCTGAGGTTTCAGTAAGATTTTTTGTTTCTTCTTTCCACCGGTTTGTTGCTTTTTGCTGAGCTACTAACAGACATCGAAGCTCAGAGATGGACTTGTGACTGGTGTCTTCCATTTCCTTGAGTCGAGCTTCATACCCATGTTCTTTCACAGCATGCTCATGCTCCATTGTGTTTATCTACAAAAACCCATAAATCAGGTACAAACAAGTTTCACTCTTTACTTTGTTTTGCTTTAAAATGCTTGAGTTAAATTTATAAACATTTGTTGCAAGCATATAACATGAACACAACAATTACCCCTGTAATTAGATGCCCAGAGATACATGTTCTCAAAGCTAATTTAGGTAAATAGTACAACTGACAATAAAGGATAATGAGCTGTGTATGCTTAGTTTTGTAAATAATTTCAGCCTTCTCCCTTGTGTTTTCTCAACAGAAACATATTGTTCCTTTTTCATCAAGCTAAAATGTATAAGGAGTTTCTTAGCTGCATCTGAAATCCTTTGTGCCTCAGAGGGAAATGAAAGACAACAGTAAATGTTATCTGTGGAAGCCTGTCTGATTAAAAATGAGACAGACAAAGATTTCATATATACTTTATAACCACTACCTATCTGTTACAAGACTGTAATCCTTTGTTTTTAATATATGTTTGAGCAAAGGGTTCTGGAGTTGGACAAGATTTCCTGTTAAATTTGACAGCTTCTTTTAATTTGTGGTGCAAAGCAGGAACCAGATTTGAGATGGTCCCCATTCACAGCTTGTAAAACTGTTTACTGAGTTTGTTTTCACTGCTGCAGATTCTTAGATTCCTTTTTGGTATCTTTACACTGCAGAGAGGAAAGTACCAGCTTTGTTATATTCACAAAGCACATCAAGGATCCAAGCCATTCCTCCCTCCAGCAGCCAGAGGCACCATGA
Source organism: Pitta sordida (assembly GCA_013390025.1). Classification (NCBI taxonomy): domain Eukaryota; kingdom Metazoa; phylum Chordata; class Aves; order Passeriformes; family Pittidae; genus Pitta; species Pitta sordida. The sequence goes on from WEKX01004521.1 coordinate 8,295, forward strand.
ATCTACTGAGGTTAATACTGATTCATTATCCTGCATGCAGGTGCATTTAATGCAACATGTTGAAAAAGAACAACCAGATAATTATCTTTCAGCTAATTATCTTGTTTGCAACAACTTTTATAGGAAAATGTTCTCTGTCCTGAAAATACGCAATCAAACTTTGACAACCATGCTACTAAATTATTTATTAGTTACTGCCCTGGCAATGTGGTGGACACACAAGTAGAAGAACACTCTGGGCTGAGCATCATAGAGGCACTTCTAACAATTAGAAGACAACAAAAAAATGAAGATCTGGAATTGCATAATTATTTAATATAATCATTTTATAAAAAACAATATTTTTTATCATCTTATCAAGGAGAATTTAATACAATATATTAAAATAGAATTTAATTAGAAGGCACTGAGCTACCCAATAGATTCTGAGGATGCACAATGCTACAGTAAAATTACTTCTAAGCAACAACCAGGAAGCACCATTGAAACTTCCAGCCTTAATTTATACATATAATGATTTTGTCTCAAAACTGCTGCTTTATTAAGTAAATATCAGCCCTACACTATGTAAGTGTAGAAAAATCTTTGGATCTGGGGTAGACATTACAATTAAAATAACATATAAATCATACCTTTATTTTAGCTTTTTGTTGAGCTTCTATTGCCAGTTTTCTGAAACTCTCCAGTTCCTTTTGCAACTGTTCATTCTCTTGCTGAAGTTTAAGTCTCTGTTCACTGACAAAGGCACTCTTTTCTCGTTCGGAATCCAGAATGCTTTGAAATTTACAGATAACTTCCTGGCAACGAGATTTCTCTTCCTCACAACTGAAAGAGAAGGAAAGTCCTGCTGGAACTGAAGAACTAAACAACTACTTAACTAGAAAACAAAAGATACAGAGTAGGACAGATCATCGCTATGATCCAGTACAGCAGTTCCCCGTTTCCTCCTAAAAGTTTGTATCAGCTCAACATGTTTAATTGTCTTGACAGCAAAAACTATGCAAAAGTCAGCAAAGAATTTTATCAAGATGATGGAATTGATAAAATCAATCAAATATTAGTTTCAGAGTTATGCTTCAGAATTATGGTATCTTGATACTATGTTTGCTTCTGATTAAAAAGATGTGACAAAACCCTACCACAAATTCCATAATTTAAATAGTCAGAAATAATTTCCATTGCTTTCTCTTCTTCTTTCTGTAACATCTGTAACATCACTTACTTCATTTCCAGTTGTTTCAGTTTATTTTGTGTTGTCTGCAGACTTAGCTGAAGGTCATCTTTTGCAGCTTCTGCAAGTAAGTACTTCTGATACAGTTGCTCTACTTTTCTACTGTCAGATTCATGCCCTCTGACTTCCCTTGAAATCTGAAAAAAATTAAACCTGTATGTAAGATCATCTTTACCTTGCCCTAATGCCAGGCAGCGTAGTACTGACAAGAAGGCTCCTTACTCCTCAGTGCATCCTATTTTACAGTTATTTAAAGCAAACCTGAATTTCTATCACTGTTGTTGCTATTTGAAAAAAAAAACTTTCAAACATCTGATCTGATGTTAATTTAGTTTTCTATCTATTGAGCTTAGCTGAATATGTACCAGCATTCTTTCAGACTATGTTAAATGTCTTCCTCAAACATTTTACACTTTGAAAAGAACCTTCTTTTTCACTTTAGTGTTGAAGCTTTAAAACGCTTTATGGATTAAAAAAAAATCCTAAACACTTAAGTAACTAGATTAGAATTTACAACTAAGAAAATCTACTAAAAATGAGAAAATTAAGCAAAAACCACATGGAAAATAAGAAAAATCAATATATCTTTTCCTTCTGAAATGTGATCTTAAATGTGATGCAAAAATACATGCAACTGTCTTACCTTTTCAAGTTCTTCTTCCACTACTCTCTTTTCTCTAATGGCTCGTTCAATTTGACTCTGTTTTTCTCCACATTCCTATTATTAAAAGTAATTTTAAAATATATCTAATAAAGCAAAATAAAAAATCAAGAAGTGCCAAAGCCAAACCGCACCCATTGTAAATGCAGTTCTTGCTACTGTAATGTATGCATTTACTCATATTTACCTGCTAATTATTTTCTCTGTAGGATCATTCACTGTACAGACCAAGACACGCAAAATGAAACCTTTTAAAAATAGATTTAATGCATAAGTAGATGCATTAGCACTCAGTTCTTTCAGTCACTCACATAATTTATTACAAGTTCCTGCTTCATTCAAGAATATCAATATGAGCCAGCAGTGTGCCCAGGTGGCTAAGAAGGCCAATGGCATCCTGGCCTGTATCAGGAACAGTGTGGTCAGTAGGACTAGGGAAGTTGTCCTTCCCCTGTACTTGGTGCTGGTCAGACCACTTCTTGAGTACTGTGTCCAGTTCTGGGCTCCCCAGTTGAAGAAGGATGTTGAGCTGCTTGAGAGGGTCCAGAGAAGGGTGACAAGGATGGGGAAAGGACTGGAGGACAAGCCCTATGGGGAGTGGCTACGGGAACTGGGGTTGTTCAGCCTGGAGAAGAGGAGGCTCAGAGGCGACCTAATTGCTGTTTACAACTACCTGAGGGGAGGTTGCCGCCAGGTGGGTGTGGATCTCTTCTCTCAGGCTGATGACACCAGAACAAGAGGACATGGCCTTAAGCTANGTAGCAGGATGGCAACAGGTTAGGTAACAGGTTTGGCTAGGTTAGGTAATAGGTTGGACTTGATGACCTCTATGGTCTTTTCCAACCTTACTGATTCTGTGATTCTGTGACTCTGTATGGGCATTAGCTGGAGAGTTGGACTAGATGATCCTTGTGGGTCCCTTCCAACTCGTAATATTCTCTGATTCTGTAATATGATGACTGTGACTCACAGACTCTCCCTTAGGATAGTTTATCAGCTTTCATACACTTCATTTCTACATACCCAACCATAGATATGCAAAAGTCAGTCTTCCATGCTTGTCCCTGAAAGAACTAGGGATACTTAAGAAATGCCACCACATTGGAAATATTTTCTAGGGTACAAATCTCCCTGTCCATGCTTGTGAAGTAATCTCTGGAAACATGCAGGATGTATTGTGCTCTACAGTAATATCAGATTGTCCTGCAAAATTACTCATTAATCACATATGAGGAGACTTACTTTAACTGGAATTTACTATTTCACTGTTGGCTCATATTAAGTTTTCTGTCCATTACCATTACTCCTAAATCCCTCTCCATTTCACTACTCACCAGCCACTTGTCCCCCAATTGATAGCAATGCGTGGGGTTATGTCCCAAGTGAAGAACACGGCATTTGGACTTGTTAAATCTCGTATTACTAGAATCTGCCTATTTCTCTAGCCTACCAAGATCCCTCTGAAGGGCCTTTCTACCCTCCAGTAGTTCAACATTTGCCACCAACTTGGTATTATCTGCAAACTTGCTAATGGTGAACTCAATTCCCTCATCCATATAATCAACAAAGATAACAAACAATATCGAGCCTAGCACTGATCCTTGTGGGACTCTACTAGTGACCGGCTGCCAGCTGGATGTGGCACTATTTACCAACACTCTCTGAGCTCGTCCATCCAACCAGTTCCTAACCCAACACAGAATGCTCCTATTCAATCCACACTCTGAGAGTTTCTTCTGAAGCTTACCATGGGAGACCGTGTCAAAGGCTTTGCTAAGGTCCAAGTACACAACATCCACGGCCTTTCTATCATCAACCAGGCACGTCACCAGTTCATAAACAGAGACCAGGTTGGTCAGGCAGGACCTACCTCTCCTAAATCCATGCTGACTAGATGTAACGTCATAGTTATTTTGCAGGTGCTGCATAATAGCACTCAGGACCATCTATTCCATGACTTACCATCTGAAGAGCTGAAACTTCTTCTGTTAGTCGAGCAACCTGCATGTTACACTGCTTCTTTGCAGTGTCTACCTGTAAGCAAGAAAGAAGTAAACCTAAAAAAATTTGTGCCACAAAATATTTTTCCATCTTGGTTTCTGACATACATATATATAATCTGTATGTGGTGCGTGTATGAAAATATCTGAGACTGTGATAACTGATAAATCTTATTACATAAATTCTAGAAGAATGATTACAGTCATACCTCAGTTATTTGTGCTGTCATATTCGTGTCTTTTCATATTGGCGGAAATTTTTCCCACGGTTTTTACTCAGTTATTCATGGAGTGGCGCGGTCCTGCACTGGCGTGGCAGGGTGGCCCCGGCCCTAGCTGGCCCTGCCAGGAGTCAGGAACTCTTTAACAGTAACACAGGAACCCACGTGGGGCTCTTCCAGCCCTTCCAGCCCGTGGCAGCCAGCCTGGACTTGTCAGTGCATACCTGCATATGTGCATATGCAGATATTCATAGCCTCAGGCAGAGCACTCCTGCCAGTGCTAGCTGCTGCAGTTAAATGAAAAAACCCCGACTCCCAAGCTCCTTGCTGCTATAAGGAGCCCGGGGATGTTGCAGCGTTTCAAAGTTGCCACATTTCTGGCAATAATTTGATACACTAATGTCCAACACGTATTCGCAAATTAAAGGTTCTGCGGGACCTATGGAGGACCCATAATCCGCAAATATGGAGGCATGACTGTATTATAAATCCATACTACTTTAACTGAGGGTGTTGAGAAAAAAAAAAAAAAGCACAAATGAAGATGCCACAAACACAATTCTTTACATCTTCACAGTGCAGCCTTGTGTATACCAGTGTCTGCACAGACATCGACAGTTTTGGTTCTTGAGAGACTTAAGAATATCCTTATCTCAGAAGAATACATGTCTAGATGACAAAGCTAAAACGTATGCTGCCTTGCCACTTATATTATAAGAACACTTGTACAAAAACTGCTTATGATGACCATGCACCAATCAATAGCTTTTCATCCTGAGGAAAACCAGAAAATCTTCCCATTCTTTCTAAACGCCATAACTTACTGCCTTTTTAATTCTTGCAGCAGTATCTTCTGCAAGTTGAGACATTTCATCTTTCATTTTTTTTATCTCCTCTTCCTTTTGTTTCTCTGCAAAGAATGCCTATTAAAAAAATGACAAATTTAGCACCAGGAGAAGAAACCACCCAACGTCACTGCTGAAAAGAGATATTCTTCCTTTTTACTTTGGAGTAGCTGATACTGAGACCCAAGAAGAAAAAAAGAACCATGAAAACATGTTGCACTAAATGCACATTCTCGTAAAGTAGAACCACACAAAGAGGTAGTGTCACTAGGTGTCTTTTTCTATTGGGACTTGCAGATTTTGGCTGAGCATGGAGTTATACAGAAGAAAGCACAGGAATTCAGACCAAATGTCAAAGCAACTTTCCAGTGTTCTATCTGGAGCCAGAATCTGCAATAAAAACACGCTGACAATGATGAACGGAAAAGGTCTCCGTTTGGAAACTGAATACCTGTATACATATATATATACACACACACCTACATGCTTAGAGCTAAACATTTCTTGTGGTTCACATACTAAAACTCCCCCCAAACCAAAGGAAATAAAATGTATAAGCAAATAATGACCATGTATGCTAAATAACAGTGAACCAAACAGCTCCTTAGCATAAAACAAGAAGTGAGAATTACAGAAAAAAGTGTTGCAAGGAACCCTTTTCTCTGGGGGATGCAAGAAAGCTATTGATGTTACAGGAGATACTGGTCTGAAAAGATTACAGAATGTAGGATTTTTCACCTCACCTATGAAGAATCCTAGGTGGCACACAGAGAATGTTTATTTGCATAAAGGGAGAAAGACATAAAAAAGTCTCGGATGGATGAATAAGCTAAGCCTGTAGAGGGTTACTCACTTCAGGCAATAACATGCCACTTCATTGGTCATAATTTCTTTTACTGCTCCCATATAATTCAATTTTGGTTTTTATTGCTCAAATCACTCCTAAAATTCTTCGGTCATCTTTTTATAAGCTTAGCTTTGTGTGCTTTATAATGTTAACAGAAGCAGCATTATTAAAGTTCCTACCTCAACTTCTTACAGAGCAGGAAAAAAATAGTTTATAACACAAAGTGTTAACAGATATGTATGTTAATGTGCATTTTTTAATCTTGCTCATTAATAGACTTCTCAGTTTGAAAAATTCAGGACTTTCTAGCCAGAGTAGCAAGCTAAGAATTGCCTGTTTTGTTCTGGCTCCTCAAGTTTGAAAAGCAACTCTAGGCTAGAAAGTGTTTATCTTTTTAACTGCTTAACAGCATTGAACTGTCGAGCCCAAAAGGAAATCAGTTCTAAGATTCTCCACTTATTCTCATAAACATTAATGAAAATATCTTTATTAATGATATGGATGAGGGAATTACGTCCACCATTAGCAAGTTTGCAGATGATATCAAGTTGGTGGCAAGTGTTGAACTACCAGAGGGCAGAAGGGCCCTTCAGAGGGACCTTGATAAGCTAGAGAAATGGGCAGATTCTAATAATATGAGATTTAGCAAGTCCAAGCGCTAGGTTCTTCACTTTGGACACAATAACCCCATGCATCGCTACCNTGATTGTGCTTTCAATCCCTGGGTGGGTGCTCACTTGGGAGTTGGACTAGATGATCCTTGTGGGTCCCTTCCAACTTGGAATAACCTGTGAAACTGGTTATTTTCACCTACTGATGGCTACAGTCACTGGATGGGCAATAACATTCTGTCTTGTCAGCAAACATAATTTCCCAAAAGGCTGACTGGAAGTGAATCTTAGCATTAAAATGCAAAGAGCTCATATTCAATTAATGTTTACAACACCCTGTATCTTATTTTCTAAAGGAGGAAAGAACAGATCATTTTGGAAAATTAAGAAGTGTGAAAAAGGGGGGGTCTAATTTTGTTTTGATAAACAAGCATATCAGGACTTGGGGACTTGTTGGATTAAGCCCTGTTCTTTAAGAAGTTTTGGTGGATTACCCTGTTGTGATTTTGACTATTTTCATATCTATACTTTTGGCATACACATCTTTCTGTAACAGTTTAATCACACATTGTATATAAAAATTTTTCCATGTGTCTAGATTCCTTTGTTGACTCTTCCTGCACTTTCCTAGAGTTCTCCTATGTCTTATTTGAAATGGGCGGTCAAAACTGCACATGAAGGAGTTCAATGTTTAAAGGGACTGTATTTTTAAACTCCCATTGTGTATACCCTATTAATTGTATCTAGAACCACTGAGGATTGTGTGAATCTGTTTTTAAGAGAGATCCATGCTATCTCCTAAACAGGATTTTTACCAGTAGTCAATTTGGTACATGTAAATACTTTCTGCCATTTTTTAATACACTAATAAACACATTTTCAATTTTTTCCTGACTGCAGACTTTACCCACTCATTACTCAGTCACTTTTTAATATTTCTGAACACAGATCTCTCTCTCAGGGACCTATGTCCCTCACAGAACATAAAAGTCCCTTTAGTTTCGCAGTTCTTTCCTACTCATTTTTAAGTTATAAATTCGTAACAGAACCTTCCTTTTCACTCTGTAAGCATGATTTGTTTGTAAGTACTTGATAAGAAATTCTGTCAGAAATTTTGGAAAATTCATGTTCAGGTACAATATTATCACTTAGATCATCTTTACCCAGGCACTCAACGCATTGTTTGAAATCTATACAGTATGACAAGTCTAAGTAATGTCATATTCCACTTTGGTATCTGTGCAACACTAATTTTAGTACAACAGACATTAAAGAAGCCAGCTTTTGTATGCATATATGCCTGTAAGAATTCATAATCAGGCACTTCACAACTGTAAGTGATGAAAGTATTCCTTATTATTTCTAGTATCTTCACTCAATGATTTACCTGACTTTTTTCCACATTAGCTTCCTCCAAGAGCTGTATGCAATCTTGGACTTTTGCAACAGCAGCATACTTTTCACTTTCTAGATTAACAGCTTTCGCCTGAAGCTCTCTGATATGTTCCTCCAGGGCAGCTCTTTCTGTCCTCAGCTGTTCAGCATCTTGGACGGTAACAAGTAATCTACAAGACAGTAATAAATTTACTCATGTAACAATAACATGGTTAATTAAGACATTAATCCATTCAAACTGAACTAATAGGAAGCATCTATTCATAAGTAGCCAGAATTGCATTGTTTTCTGCTTGGTTTTGAGTTTGATATTAAACAAGTCCGAGAAAAGCAACAGAATTAAAGCAGTTAACTCAGAGATGTAATCTCACAAGATCCTTAGAAGAATGTTACTATCCTGGGATACATCACAGAAAATTTTCTATATTAATCCAGAATAGAACAGCCTCAGAAGAAACAAAGTTTTCTTCTGCATAGGAAACAGAATAATTAAGTGTGGGCAATGAAGTTGCAGCTATACTACAAGAAGAAAACCACAGGTAATTTTACAACAGCTCAGAAATTCCTATTGTTTAATTATGATGGTCAGTATTTGTAGGCATGAGAAAGGACAAGAGAGTCTCGAAGAGATCCTCAAAAATATCTCAAAAAGCTCACAAGTGCTGCTGTTTCAATGAAGCGCACAGTTCTAAACGTAAGTGAGCACTTTGGCAACACTTGAGCTGCCTTTTCAAGGAGCAATGCTTTGTTACTTTCTAACATATTTATCATAAAACATATAGACATACAGATTTTGCAGAAACAATGCATAATTTTTGCATGCATCCTATTAGTAATACCCAACAAGTTATCATTACCTTGTTTCTAATTGTTTTAAACTAGACTGCACTTCCTGCAAACGTTTGTCAGATGCTGTTTCTCTTTCACGAGCAGATATCACATCTTCTTCCTAGAAAGAATAAACATATTTTCCAGATGTGACCTGAGCTTCCCTGAACAAAATAAGACATGCTCACATAAAACAAGCTAGGTAACAACTTGCAAATCATTTAACATCAGCATTCAGAAATTTAATTGCAACAGAAATTAATCCTTTCTCTAGAATACCTTTCTCTCCAATTGGCTGTGAAGCTGCTCTCTCAATCTGGTCATTTCCTCAAGCTTAGCATTTGCTGCCTGCCCATCTATTTTGGCTTGCCTGTACAGAAAGGAAACAATTATTACAGACGGCGGAAAAAGTGGCTCCATTACAACGGAGAGATTGTGGGTGAATCTCTGGCATCCAGCCAGGGTCAAACCACAACAAATGACGAAATTCAGATTCGAACCAAATTCACAGGTGTGCATTTTACAGGCAAGAAACTGATTCCAAATATGCAGCTTTTATTCTTTACTGTAGAGTGTATCTTTAACATGATCTTGGCAAGTTACCTTTGCTTAAGAGCTTTACGATTTTGAAATGCAGATACATGCCCTAGCAATGCCAAGTTTCTTAGTTTGTGTGTTTTATCTAGACCATACAAAGTTTTTTTGGTTTGGTCTTGGTTCAGGTTTCTTTGCTGTTTTGGTTTAGATGAAAACAACTGAGTGGTAGAAACACAGAAATAAACTAAATGTTGATAGCATTTACTGGATGTCTAAAATGGACTCAGTGACCGGTAATTGCTTTCATGCCCATCTATTACAAGTCAATGTAAACATGTAAATGCAAGATCAAAGATTACAGACTAATGGGATACCAAACCAGTATTTTCATGTTAATATCCTCACAAGGAAAGAAATGAAAAAAAAAAATAGAGGCATGAGAATGCTTCTTTGAAGAATTTAACAGTAGCCATGCAGTTATGAAAGATTTACACACTCTCAGGTGTCTGAGACTTTCTTGAGTGACTCTCCAGGAGATACTCATCTACTCTGAGTATGGAGAGACCAGGTCTACCCATCCCAAGAGACACCGGGACAGTGGTGCAGGCAGCTCTCCACATCTGTGTCCCTGGCCGAACTGAAAAGGGGTTTTTCCCAGCGTGGGGTGGCTGTGGGTGCCGAGAAGGGCCGACACAAACACCGGTACACAGCAACACAGTGCCAAAACAGTGCTGGGGGCCGCGTGAGGGTGTGGGGCAAATTTGCATATTGATGATCTGCCATTCAACACGGAAGTAGGGCTTTGTGGCACCCCATTAAGACCGTGGGTCCGTGACATAGGAGACCTGACTGTAATCATGAAATTCACTCACACATATTAGTCCACATTTTCCTTCATATACTCCAGGAATAGTATATGTTGGACTTGATGACCACTATGGTCCTTTCCAACCTTACTAATTCTGTGATTCTGTGTGAATCTAATTAAAACTCTTGTCTCTAACTTCCATAGGACCTATGGTGAGAGTTATTTATACATAAAGAGTGAATACAAATTGTATTAAAAATACTAAAACTTGAAGCTTGTTTGAACATTCAAATTTCAGAAATGAAATGAGTAACCATTGAATGGGATTTTGAGCAAACTGTATTCTAATGAAAACCTATCTTCAGAGACAACTGTGCTATGATACTGACACTTTGTTCCTTTATATCAGAGGTCAAATCTTGACTATTTCAGGGAAAAGCTGAACTAACTGGAAATACATTACCCCAACACTAATGATGCACATCAGTCTAACAAACTTCAGAGGCATTAACTGGAACCATTGTAATTATCAGTATGAAATTTGTTTGCTGTACAGAGCAGCAGGTTAGGAGAAGCTACAGAAAAGATACTGAATATTTTTTTAACTGCCTGGCTTTTACCTCAGTTGCTGTCGTAGCTGCTCTAGTTCCACATTCTGTTCTGTCACAGTTTTCAGAAACTGTTGACTGGTCTGCAAAATAAGTAGATATTTGTAATATGTTCCTTATAGTACTGAAAATGTTACATATTCAAAGTTTTTCTAGGATATTTCTACAGAGTATTATAATGTCAAAATAGCCAATGAGGTCCATTTAACACTATGGCTGGTCTTCATGTACCAAGGTATATGTATTCTAGAAAGGCAAAAGAAGAGTGATGTTCCTCCCCTTCTTTTCTCGTATCTTGGTAATATAAGAACTTCCCAAGACAAAAATTGTAGTAACTCAGACCTGTCACCTCTATTTCCATGTACTTGGGATGTCTAGAATCCCTTGTGACACTGAATACCCCAGCAGACCATACACTGCTGCAAAGAATTCCTGTGTCTCAGGGACAAGGAACAATGAGCAATTGCTCCTTCTTCACTCTTCTTTATGCAAGCCATAATGCTGCAGGTGTCATTCTCCTTCAACTGTCTGTCTTCTAATTTGAGAATAATTTCATATTTTTGTTACCCTACTAGCCTTTTCAGACCTTACATCCACCTTAAATCCACCTTAAATCCACTTTAGTACAGTGGTAAGTGTCCCCACCTGGCGTGTGGGAGACCCAGGTTCAATTCCCGCCAGGGAGACAGTGTTAAGAGTTGGACTCGATGATCCTTGTGGGTCCCTTCCAACTGAGAATATTCTGTGATTCTGTGATTCTATTCTGTGATACATATATCTTACACTGAGACATTAAAGATGACCACAATGGCAGGCAGCACTTGAAATGTACAATTTCAAATTTCCTCCCCTCTCCTATTAATGGCTAACATTCTTTTTGCTTTTTTGACTGTTGCTAAAAATTGTTTTCAAACACTTCCTACTTCTAAAATACCTATTCTGAATGGTAAGACTTAATTTCAAAATCATCACGGAGTGTGCAAAGTGAAAGACTTTTGCCCAGATGTATTGTTTTTATTAATATCAATGAAATGTTAGATAAAATTAGCCCAGATAATCAACATAATGAGACTTTTTTACTAATTTCTGCAGTTTACTTCAGTTTTCACTACCCTAAATATTTTAGCATCAGCAGTGAACTCTGTTGCCTCAGTACTGAATCTCATTTCCAGAACATGCATAAATATGCTGAACAACTCTAACCTGAGCACATCTAGGAAACCCAGTTGTTTCACCACAATAAAACAACTGACTAATTACTCTTGTCTATTTACTTTCTATTTTTCAGTTTAGAAAAAGGGCATGCTGCTTTATCTCAAGACATGTCTTTGGTAACAAATGGTGTCAAATGTTTTTTGGATAATGTAAACAAATGAATTCCCTTTATCTTAAATATTGTAGGTTTCATCTCTTTATTAGTTTAACTCTTTTCTCTCCACATCATTTCTTTCCAACTCTATGATTTTAAGCATACAATGATTCTGTTTCTATAAGGAACCTACTACTGATTTGCTTGTAACAGCAGATCAAAGAGTTGATAACTCCTAAATCCTCAACAAAACTGCTTTAGAGCACATAATTATATTTACTTGAGATGGTTTTCAGACAACAGCCTCCCAGTAACTCTAAGGTACCTATGAGTAGTTAATTTGTCAGCCATCACTAACTACATCCTCTTTTGGAGTAGTGCACTGTTTCCAGCACCACAGTTCAAGAATGATGGCACAACTGGAAATGATTCAGAGGTGAGCAAGAAGAACGATTAGGTATCTTAAAAACATTCATGGACTCGACTTGCTTTCAAAAGAGCACAAAACACAGGGAAAGGAAAAAGAGGCAATATTCAAGTTTTCAATAACAGGGGTAGCATGACAAAGCTTGCAATAATCTTTCCTTCCTACCTATAATATTTCACACCAAAGAAACAGGTGTATTTTAATAACAAGTGAGAGGAAAAAAGGTTTCAGTGATAAAGTCAAAAGAGAGTATACTGCTAGAGTAGGTTAGGAGTGTTTTTGCAATGCCAGTATTCAAAACAGACACTCAAAGAAAATAAAATCACACAGGCATCATGTACTTCAAAGACAAAGCTGCCCAGTCAAAAACTTCATCCCATCTTTCACCTCAATTTTTCTAGAATACCAAAACTGTCAGTTTTGGAAGTCCTGGGCTAAAGTTTAGAAAGTAAGAAGTCTCACAGTCTAAGGATGTGGATAAAACACTGGAAGATTATTAGAGCTCAGGAAAATTTGCAAAAACATCAATGACAAAGAAACTGAAGTAAGCAGGACCAAAATAGGAATGGTTAAAATGTAGCAGAGCTAGCATACGCAAGAGGGCATCATTTAAATTTTTCCTTTGTGAAGACAGTTTTGAATGTGTAAGTGAAATACACCAACCACACACTATAATTCTGAGTGTAAGCTTACCACTGAACTCTAGAAGAAAGAGCTTACATAATATTGAAAGCTAACCTCTCCACCACCTTGACCCGGTGTTTGAAGTTTAGGAATAAAGCCATCACTACCTGATTTTTGTCTGGTCCCTAGGGAAGTCTGCAAATTTGAATGGCACAAATTTTTTTTCAACCAGGTATGTAATGAAGACCTTTTTACTTTCATTTTATATTCTCACAATCTAGTAGGAAAAAAGATAAAATTACTAGCTCACTGTTCAGAAGGTTTTACTTACCAACTCTATTTTCCCATTGGCTATGTGCAGTTGCCGACTCAATTGCTGAAAGCGAGTCAGTTGATCCTAAAAAAAAGAATTCAGAGCTTCTCATAATTGTTACAAAGAGTACATAATTAGAAAGTCTCACAGTCAACTGAATATTTTTTTAAAAAACTATACATGTAGGAGGAAATTCAGTATGCCTTTGTAGATTTCGATTAAGATTGCTTTTAGCTGTTGACTTCCTAATCCAGCAAATTACATTTACTACTGAACAATGTATCTAATTTTCACTCAGTCACAAACTGCCTCCTTCCAAAACTCATAGGTACTTATTATCAAACTATGAAAGGACACATGAGCAGTGCCTTTAAAGAGCCACATAAATTATGATGCTACTACAAGCATTTCTGCTAAGCACAGCAGCAGACATGTACCTGCCTGTATGGACATCTTTAATTGTTCTTTGCTATATAGGATATCTTGTGTCTCTAGAAACTCATAACAAGCAAGTGTTCGTGGGAAAATACAAGAACTAGCTACATATTTATGAAGAAAGAAGAAATAGCAGAGAAGAACCAGAGGCACATGAACAAGGAGCTGATTGGAAGAAGTACCTGATGTGTAACTAGGAAGCTGATAGGACTACAGGCTGGAATTCCCTTAGCTGAAACAATGGCTTCACTATGTTGTACAGTAACACCTCGCTATGCGCTTTGAATTTTGTGCCCTCACTCCTTCAGGGGTTTTCTTCTAGGATATGTCTGTGGCAACAAGCCTGCCAGTCCCAGTGCTCCCAGCACAGCCAGAGGAGCCAGGCAAGGGAGTGTACCTGGCCTGGGATGGGAGGGCATCAGGCCAGGGTTGAGGGGGCAAGGTGGCAGGTGGGCTGCATTTATACTTATATAAATCCTATTTTGCGGTTTCTGCATTTCACAGGCGATTCTCGGAACCGAAACCCCGCGATATTCGAGGTATTACTGTAATCAGCATTTTAGAGATATAAAAGGAATAGAGTGTCCAATAAACTTATCTCTTTTTGCACCACATTAGGAATCTGTGCCCTAATTCACTACAAATGGTGCCATGATCCAGGGACTTGAATCCAGGCGTTAAAAAAGATGTTGGACTGGTAGCGAAGTCAGGCACACACTTTACAAACAAGTGAGGAATGATGATACTGCTGCTTGCAAACATTTAGCTAAGTGGGGGTAATCATGGCCACGTTAAAAGAAGCTCAAAAAGAGACTGCAAACAATGAGACTGCTGCTTCTGTACCTCCAGTCTCCCCTACAGGGGAGGAAAAGTGCGGGAGCAAGCTTTTTATTGATACTGCTTTGTGGACCATGTGTATTATCATGTGTAGGTTCAATAACAGCTTCAATATTGTTATGGCTATGCAACTAAATACTGTAATGGTGCTGGAATGTTTAAACAAAGAAGTGGAAGATGTAGGAACTCGTAACAAGGAACTGTTTGTGGCAAAATACAAAACTTCAGTGAAATGGTCTGCCTAGGGAGGTGGTGGAGATGCCATCCCTGGAGGTGTTTAAGAAAAGACTGGATGAGGAGCTCAGTGACATGGTCTAAATGATGGGAGCGTGGTGCCCATGGCTCCAGGGTTGTGGGTTCAATCCCTGGGTGGGCGTTCACCTGGGAGTTGGACTAGATGATCCTTGTGGGTCCCTTCCAACTCAGAATATCCTGTGAATCCTGTGAATTAGCTACGTATCTTATGAAGAAAGAAGAAAGAGCAGAGAAAAACCAGAGGCACATGAACAAGGAGCTGACTGGAAGAAGTAGTGCCTAATGTATAACGTGCAAGCTGATAGGACTACAAGCTGGAAATCCTCTAGCTAAGACAATGGCTTCACTATGTAGTACAGAGAAACCCTGCATATTCATGGTTCGCATATTCATGCATTCAATTAGTCGCGGTTGGATTTTCAGTGAGTTGTGCAACCGCACGCATGTGCATAAAATCCTGAACCCTGGATTCCGCAGCTGGGAGGCACCAAAAGGCACTTCCTCAGCTTTAATGCGGTGCTACAGTGTAAGCCACCCTCCCAGGACTGCCCTCCAGACCTTATTAGTGGAGGGTGCGTGTCTACAGGCAGAGGGTAATTGAATATTCATGGGTTCAGTATCTTCACAGATTGCATAACCCGTGAGACCTGCCCAGACTTGTCCCCCCGCAACTTCCGGGGGCGCTCTGTAATCAGCATTTTAGAGATATAAAAGAAATAGAGCGTAGCAATAAACTTGTCTCTTTTTGCACCACATTAAGAGTCCATGCCCTAATTCATTACACGTGCCCATTCAAAAGAAAAGCTCGATTAAGCTCGAGTCTCTCAATGTGAACTCTGTCATCCTAGAAACACTAGCATATCACAGAAAAGTCATCTGTAGTATGCCAAGTCCCTTCAGAACATAGAGAGGACTGAAGTCCCTGAGTTGAAATACAGTTATACCTCCTCCATCGCGAGGAAAGGGACAGGCCAAAGGCATCGCAAAAACATTATTCTCGCAAAGAACTGCAGGTCGTTAATATGCATGCAGGCCATGCCCTTTGCTCCACCCCCAGAACTCTGGAGCTCTGCGGACAATTCTCTGCTCCTTCCCCTTGTCTCTCTCGACACAAGTGAGCAAAGGGAACCATTTCTGAGCAGATGCTCTGACCGTGTGTGTTCCCAGCACAAACTCCGCGCTGCTGCTCCCCCTGCCAGCCCGGCCCGGCCCCAGTGCTCGCGCGGAGTCTCAGCGGAGCACACAGAAGCGGGTCAGGGTGTTGCACGTCTCTAAACGCCGTGCCCGAGCCGCGCCGTGCCCAAGCCGTGCTGCCCCGTGCCCACCCCGCGCTGTGCCCAAGCCACTGTTGGGGGTGGGGGGGTGGAGGGGTCAGGTTGGTATGGGAGTTTCTTTCCCTTTAACATCCACCGGTCCCGTGAGAGAGGGGCAGTGCTCCCGGACAGCCCCAGAGGGCGGGGTAACAGAAGCCCCCTCCCAGCACACAGCTTGCCTTACTTTCATGAGGCAGTCTTCCCGTTCAGGGTCTTCCCCACAGGGCGGGGTGAGTCCCACCCCACAGGCACCGACGCACAGCCCCTCGGCAGAGCAGAGTCAAACTGCGCATGTCTCAGCCAGCTGAGCTCGCATACAGCAGAATCATATTTGCGAAAAAATTGCTTCGCAAATGGGCGAGGTCATGAAGGAGAAGTCGCGATACAGAGAGGATTCACTGTAGTACTTACTAATTTTGCTGCATTCATCTAAGAGTCTTAAGGCCAAGTATATGCCAGAAACCTACTCCTGCAACTCCTTTGTCTACTATATCCATCCAATCTGTATGATCACAGAATCACAGAACATTCCGAGTTGGAAGGGACCCACAGGGATCATCGAGTTCAACTCTTAAACAGCACCACTGCCTCCCGCCGGGAATCGAACCTGGGTCTCCTGCATGGCAGGCACGGGCACTTACAACTGTACTAAAGTGGATTTCTTCTGATATCCTCTCTTGTCTTTGCTTTCTGTCAATTCTAATTCTAGTTGGTCTTACCTACTTCTATTTACCTCTGACAGCTGTTTGCTGCTCCTTCATTAAAACCTAAAACCTAAAATGAAAGTTTATTTAAATGAAAAAGGCATTTTCTTTGGGAGGTCAGTAGCACTTAAGAATAAAAGGCTGCTTAACCTTCTTCTTGTTACAATGGCATTAAAATACACCAAAAACTGAGTTACTAATGAAAAGTGGAATCTGACACCCCTATAACATTCCAACAGTTGTCAATGACTCTCTATAATCTACTACATGAGTATGTTACCAGTAACTGACAATAAAACATAAGGCATAACCTGATAGAAGAAACAGAAGTAGAAAGCTGGAACTACACAAAGATAAGAATCCTCATAACTACTCCCTGAAATAATTATGAAACTTGACAGAGCACAAGAGCTGTACAGGTATTTAACCTGTTTCTCAGAAAACATCATATTGCTACGATGAACTTAATATTAAAAAAAAACCCAAAATCAGTAAAAATATTTTTCTGAGGTAACTGTGCCCCTAAGTCAAGTGAACTTGAACATAGAAAGGAAATATTAAAAAATGGGCAGCTTCTACTTACAGACCTAGAAATACACTTAGCAAGGTACATACATACAGGCATAAAGTTTCTCTTAGTTCTCCACACACTGAGCATCTTTATATAGCTCATCAGAGCAGAGTAGCTTTCCTAAGATTTCCTGAAAGGCCTTCCCCAGACACAGCAGAAGAGAAACAAGCTAGGATTAGTCAAATACTGGTGAACTTGATTTTTCATTTGTTTACAAATGCTTCTTTACTGAATAAGAACAGGGAATAGAGCCTACTTTTCCCACTGCTCAAATACAGGAGAACAGATGAAAGACTTCCACCTCACACTTCAGAAATCTTAGGCAAGTTTTTGAGATGTTTTACTCTACCGATGATTTCCAACCATGCATTTCAAATACAAGACTATGTTTATGCACATGCATATCTTGTACATGTATGCATACGTGTATATATGCATATATACAGACTCAATGCAACCCCCAAAGCTCCTGTCCATGTTTTTGGAATAAAAGACTTTTCTAATAGTAACAGTGCATTTATCTGATGAATCACTGACCACATCTGACCACTCAACTTAAGATGACTACTATGGAAATAACAGTACTGTCAGAACCTGTCCACCTCAGTTTGACTAGACACAGATCCAGAATCTCTACAGTATAGGAAGACACACCAAAATTAACCAAAATATAAATGAAGATTACATTCTGCTTTTTCCTTTCAGCCACATGAATCTGTATTTCAGTCAGGCATTCCTGGTACTGCTGCTGAAGTCGATCATGCTCCTGTAACAATGTCTTCCAGAGCTGAACTGCTTGTTCTTTTTCCTAAGTTACAGAACAATAGTTTGTATAAATATTCCATTATAGCACACTTATCTTCATCTATCACTCTCTACAAAGAGAGGTCTTAACTTCAATTTTGAAGAAATGCCATTAACTGTACTTTTTTCAGCACATTTTATCTACACATATAAAATATCAAATTCAGATGCAGAAAAACAGATGAAGTTCAAATTCCACTTACAAGTAAACTGTAAGTTTTTTGCTTTTGTTTTTTAAGAGCTTAAATTTTCACAGATATTTAAGGTAAGCCTACTGTACAGATAATACTCAAATAGCAAAATTCAGTTGTCAAATTCAACTTAATACACAACAAGACTGATGGATCATTGTAATAACCCCCCCAAAAAAGGTTGTGTTTTCAGATTTAAATATTATTTTCTATATCCCACATGTACTTGCTTCCTCATATCACATTACAGTATTTTTTATTAAGATGTTGAGCTACTACAAAAAACTTGAACAAAACATATCAATAAGTTGCTGGTTATGAATTCAACATAATGATCAAATCAACTAGGTAAATCTACTAGCATAAATGAATATTAAAAAATTCTTATATGAATCTAGGAAAGGAGTTCCTTCAGGTCTTTAAGTTCCATGTCAAGAGGACCTCAAAACAGTCCCCAGGAACCTTGAAATAATGAATTCCGAATCAGGAAATAAAACAGCTTGCCATAACCTGTGAAGGCACAAGAAGAGAAATAAAACAGCATAAATGCTTCATTTCACACACTTGCTTTGCCAGTCGTAGTTGTTCTTGAAGGTTTCTCACTATGCTCTCATCTGCAGGAATATCACTTTCCAGATGCATGAAAGGAAAAGCCTCTAGTTGCCTCTCAACAGCCTCTTTCAGCTCTGCATGAAGCCTGAAAGTCAAAGAACTAAGTTCAGCAAACTATTTAAGGGGGCAACTGAAATATACTGTACCTTCCATCTGTACAAACCATTTACTTTTAAGTCAAATTTAAATCTATTACATTTTATAAACACAACAAACAGTTTGGAATAGTTTTATTTCTAGTTTTCAGCAATACGATTAAATCTCCTATACCTGGTGCTGTAACCTGTATTCAGCACTTTAAGACTCTATATTAAGATCCTGAATCTACTTAGTAGTTGAAGGTTTCAAGGTCCTAGAAAAAAAGCTTTTAAATTTTTAGAAATCAAGAGAAATAGTGGTAGTAACATGACAGTGCTGTTATTTACCTTTCATTTTCCTTGGTGATTTCTTCTAATTTTAGTCTCATCTCACTCATTTGTGCCTGACATGAAGACATGGGAGATTAAGCACTCACTTAAGTCACACAAACTCTGGTAATTCTTTCATCTTACAGTATCATCTGACTGATACCGTAAAAGATGGACAATTTAATCCAGCAAAACATAACAAATTAAATAAATTTCTTTTTTAAGGCATGCCACTTAAATTTAACAGCTACAAAGACCTGTTAGACCTCAGCATTTAGAAGTTATTACAGGCATTAAACAACTTCTCGAAACTCATATTGTTGTTACAAATTGATTTTTAATTAACTCAAATTCTTCTAGGGATATAGTGGATAACTTATGTTTTATGCTGCAAACATTTGAGCAAAGTTTAGGAATTAACTGAGGAGAAACTTAACTTATACAAATGAAATTGGCTGTTTTGTTAACTAGTGCAACAAAACCATAGTGCTTCTGCTGCCTTCTGAAATGGGCCAAACTTGAAGACTTTATTTGCAAAATCTTTATGCTGGGTAGATCAAATAAATTAAGGGCATTAAACCTAAACCAGTGTATAACTTCTGCATGTACATCAAAACTAAAATTGCTTTCTGTATCTCACAGATTTTAAACTTACCACTTTGCTTTTCAGTCAGGTTATGAAGCATTGAAAGTTTCGTTTTCTGTGGTAGAAAGGAGGACCGCTCCCTTCTACCTCAGCCTACATGATAACATGCATTTAAAGAAATATTCAAAACTTAAGAATTAACAAGAATGAAGAGGCCTGAGTGTATCTATACTTGCAGGAACTGAGTTGGAATGCATTGGATCAAACTTGGAAGGTAAGAGGGAAACAGCTGCCTTGTCTCAATGTCACCTAGAAATACACCTGCAACCACATCAGAGCATCTAGACAAATAAAACATGCATGTTTCATTTCATAACATAGCTTCTTCAAACAGCAAACTGTTTTAATTTGGAAAATGCCTTGACCTTTTCACTCACCTTTTGTTCACCTGAGGCAGACTGCAGTCCAGCAGGTTTGTGAAACATGACAAAAACTAGTGGCCTGGATATTAAGGCCACAAAGAACATACAATCTGGAATATTAGGAACACCCATACCTGATAAAGCTTTAGCTGTTCCTTCATTTCCTCTAAGTGTTTATCATACTCTGTGACTAGAGTTGACAAGCTAAAAATTGAAAAACATGCTTAGAAAAGTTTTGTAAGTACTGAAACATTCTGATAATTAACTACTTTCAAAGAATTCTTAATCTAGAGACTAGAACAGAACAGTCACTTTTCTTGAGTTCCAGGCTTGACATTCCCCCAAATCAAATGAACAAATTTAATTGCTACATACTTCTAAACTATGAACATTAACAGCAAGAGTCCTATATAACAGAATTAGAACATGGAACACTATAAATGACCATTAATACACTATGTATTAATACTTCAAACACAGAATCCCAAATGTTAAAAAATAGACTTCACTGCTGCTTTCACATGAAACAGTAAAGTGGCCTGTAAGACAATGTAAAGTTCTACTTCGATACTCTTTCCTTCCTAATATTTTCATAATTGACAGTAATCCTCCGAAAATTCTGTATTAGTCTACAATGATTATGTTTAAAAGCTAAAAAGAAAGGCTACATTATTTTGTAACTGGAAACTACATTGATTATGAAACCATTTCCTGATAGGCAACTGTTAAAGACTGTCATATAAACATTTTTGAAAATATACACCTGATCTCAACAGACAGCAGTTACCTGTGTTACCTAGATCAGTACAATGCTACCAATGCTACTGTTTATCTTTACATTTAGATCACAGAATTCCTTCATTCATCTCTCATCCTTTATTTTACAGATTGGGGAAGCAAAGTTGGTGATTTAATTTCCAGAATAAACACAATAGTACCAAAAAACAACTGCTACAGTAACACCAATACAAACTCCATTCACTGGTTCTCAGAGCTTTGAGCCACCGTATGTAAGACCTGGTTCACCTGGATATTTACACTTCTATGAGCAGATGACAACTTCCTTCTAATTCAATGCAGTATTCCCACTTATCATTTGGAATCAGTTACCTTTGGTCCCTTTGGTCCATCACCCTGGATCCTGATATGCTATCACTACCAAGGGCATTTCTCTGTAATGGAAAAATTCACATTAATACTTGCACATAACTCTATATAGCTTTGAACTTTTATATGCAACCCAAAACTGTCTGTACTATAATTGTGCACAATACCCCAGAGGATCACTTTCAGTTTTATGTTCAACCCCCCCTAGGGTGCTGACCCACTATGAAAAAAAAAGTATTTTCTTTTCCTAGAGATCTCTAACATAAAGTATAATTGCTTCCGAGGGGGAATCAGCTCAATTTTAAAAGAACAATCTTAAGCCTGTGTAAGTGCTAAAATCCTTTCCATGCATCTCAGCACGGAGAACCTGCTGGTGCCCTAACTTCTGCACAGACTTTCAGATAGGCTTATGGCACCCAGCAGAAAAAGTTACCTCAACATAAGACCAGTTTCTTAACAAAGAGAGGTCTATAAAAGTGAAAAAGTGTCTTACATTACAAATCAAGCATTCTCTCAGGGATAAAACTTTTAAAAATACACTTTAAACACCATAATTCACTGTTAGGACAGTTTTGTTCTGCTGTTGCTGCTTGGCAAAACAAGCAACTAGAGTTGTGTGATGGACCCAAAGCAGGGCCAGGCCATGCTAAAGTGGGTTGTGTTCTGTGTATGCAAAGCTGATTGTTAGAAAAGCTAATCACAAAAAGTCTTACTACTTCCATCCCCTAGTTCACATACCTGCTGGGCAACAACTCTCAAAATTTCATCTGCTTCAGAGCGTCCAAGTGCCATATTTAGCCTCTGACCTGAAAAATACCAAGTCTGAGAATTATGCCGATAACATGGGCCATTATTACATAAATGTGACTTGCAGACAGAAATATGTTTAACAGCCCATTTTTTTGCTTTGAGGACAAAAAAACATACTTCTAAAATTCTTCTATTTATCATAATTGTTTAAAAAAAAACAGGACTTGAAAAAGACTGTAATAATAATGAATTCCATTCCTTTCATATTCCTTCTGTTTTCTTCAAGAAATTCTAAAAATTAAGTTTCTGTCTAGGAAATGGACAAATACCTAAACTTCATGATTTGCAAGGTCTAAGGACAACAAATCACATTGTGTATTTAATTCAATTAGCCATATTCTGGGTTTGTCTAGTTTGGAGGAAAGCAGGTGGAGGAGAAACCTCATTGATCTCTACTGCTTCCTGAGAAAAGGCAGTATAAAGGGAGGTGATGAGCTCTTCTCCCTGGTACCCAGTGATAGGGTGTGTGGGAGCAGTTCAAAGCTGTGCCAGGTAAGATTCAGACCAGACCTCAGGAAGCATTTCTTTCCTGACAGGGTGGTAAAATACTGGAACAGGCTCTTCAGAGAGGATGTTGAGGCCCTAAAACCTCTCAATATTTAAGAGGCATTTGGACAGTACTCTACTTCAACTTTGGGCCAGACCTGAAAAGGTGATAGTTGTAGATCACTTCCAAATGAAATATTTTATGATCTAGGTTGGTGTTACGCTCTGGGATGTGCTCTCGGTCTCTGTACGGGTGTTAGATGGTGAGTTGGACTAGATGATCCTTGTGGGTCCCTTCCAACTCATAATATTCTGTGATTCTGTGATTTTATTCTATTTTGTAAGAATCTGAGCAGCACCTTTGTAACTGGAACGGGCAATGAAGAAGAAAAAGGAAACTGGGAAGGTAACGGCAATGTTTTCATTAAACAACTTCTTGCCTATTTTTCTTCATACATAGCCTAGGTTCTTTTTCTAGTTCACAGGTTATTGCGAGTTGGAAGGGACCCACAGGATCATCTAGTTCAACTCCCAAGAGAACAACCACCCAGGGATCAGGCCCACAAGCGTGGAACCACAGGCACCACTCTCCATCCATCCAAGCCTCCAAACATCTAGACCATGTCACTGAGCTCCTCATCGAGTCTTCTCNAAGAACCCGGCACTTAGACTTGTTAAATCTCATATTTTTGGAGTCTGCCCATCTCTCTAGTCTGTCAAGGTCTCTCTGAAGGGCCCTCCTACCCTCTGGCACCTGAACATTTGCCCCCAGCTTGGTATCATCTGCAAACTTGCAGATGATGGACTCAATTCCCTCGTCCATATCATCAACAAAGATGTTGAACAGTGCTGGGCTTAACACTGATCCTTGTGGGACTCCACTAGTGCCAGCTGGATGTGGCACTATTCACCAACACTCTCTGAGCTCGTCCATCCAACCAATTCCTAACCCAACATATAATGTTTCTATCCAGGCCATGCTCTATGAGTTTCTCCTGAAGCTTACCATGGGAAACCGTGTCAAATGCTTTGCTAAGATCCAAGTACACAACATCCACGGCCTTTTTTTCGTCAACCAGGCGAGTCACCAGATCATAAAAGGAGATCGAGTTTGTCAGGCAAGACCTACCTCTCCTAAATCCATGCTGACTAGTTCTAATGTCATGGTCATTTTGCAGGTGCTGCATAATAGCACACAGGACTATCTGTTCCATGACTTTACCCAGGACTGAGGTCAGGCTGACAGGTCTGTAATTACTCGGATCATCTTTCCTGCCCTTCTTGCACATGGGTGTCACATTAGCCAATTTCCAGTCTTGTGGTACATCACCAGTAAGCCAGGACTGTTGGTAAATTATGGAGAGTGGCTTAGTGAGTTCATCTGCTAGTTTTTTCATCACCCTTGGATGGATCCTATGTATGGACTTGTGAGGACCCAAGATGCTCAGCAAGTCTCTAACTACCTCCTCCTGGATTACAGGGGGGTTATATTGCATCCCTACTCCTTCCGTCAGCCCACTAGTCCAGTTGTCCTGCAGGCAATCTGTCTTAGTGTTAAAAACAGAGAGAAGGAAGGGATTAAGTATTTCTGCCTTTTGCTCATCTCTATTTAGTATATTCCCCTCTGCATCCAATAAGGAGTGAAGTTCTAATCATCTAAAGGAGAATATAGGAGAAAAAAAGGGACAGAAAGGACATAACAGTAAAAGAATGCCAAGGAAAAGGAAGGGGACAGTTGCTGCCCTTATCATTCAAATGTGCAAACATAAGAGACCATAGGTACAAAAAGGAGCAAATTTTAAACACTCCTTATAGAAGCTCACCTTCAACACTGAATCATTAAATACATTCTGATAAAAGTTTCAGTGTATCACAAAAATATGGAATGGAATGGAGGATTATTATTTGTAGGTTTGGCAGCTAATACTTCAAAAAGCATTCAGGTAAAACTCAACTTATAAACTGATCAGTGCCAGAGCCCAGAATTCAATTTCAAGAACCTTCTTTACAGCTACATATTTAACACAATAAATACTTATTCTGCAACATTAAATATAGTACTGCTTAGAGAATCTCGAACATCTTCCAACACATTCAGTTTTAGGAATTTGATTTCACATTCATGAAGTGAGAAACATCAATCCACACATGACACTTTGAGTAGGCCTCTGACAACTTATGGCTCAGCTGTCATACAAGCCAACTTCGTTTGTCTTTTGGCACCTGTAAAAACGTGTAATTTTTTTAAAGAGGCAATTAAACTCTTTGACAGGAAAGGCAATTCTTATTGGTTCATAGTGCATTTAGTCTGAGTTCTATTTAGAGCATAAAGATTTACAAAATATGAACCTACAGCCAGACAAAGTAAATACATGTTAAAAGGGAAAATTCCAAATACGCATTTTAAAAACCCTAATTTGTTCACATCACAGCATAACAAACACTCTTGCAAAGCTCAATAACATACCTCTGAAACAGAATGACTCTCTTGATTCAGACAAAAGCTTTTCTGCTACTGAAGTCTTTGGAATCAAGAGCTGGTCTTTCACCTTCAATCACCTAAAGTCATCACAAAAAACTTGCCACCAATTGAAATTCTGAGGTTTCAGTGATGCTCACCTACAGCACTTTGCACACCGTAACGTTGCCTTACTGCTGTGCTGTCAAGTTTTCCTGCAACACTAATGAGGGACAGTGTCAGCTCTTAGGGCTGTACATCCACTCATGTCCTGTTTACAGGACAACATATAAACTGTAGAGAATCAAATTTTTCTTGTTAGTATTTTGCCAGTAAGCAAGATGTTACCTGATTAAGTCATATCGAGATATAATTTTGATAATTTTAATGTATAATGTAACCAAAAATATCGATTTTATAAGTAACTGGCAAGAGAGCTTTTTCTAACTTTGAGGTATAAGCCAAGCATAGAAAATGTCGTGGTTTATGAGGAATGAGGAATGAGGAATTAACACAGAAACGCATGTGGTTCCGACTATTACCCTCCTTAGCAGCTTTCAATTATTAGTGTTTAGCTAACTTAAACTGTTATTCATGCTGTTACTCGCTACAAAATATATACCTTCGCTGCCA
>WEKX01004526.1:0-66659 GCA_013390025.1 Pitta sordida
CAGAAACTAGTGGGAATCTTGCTAAAGATTCCCACTAGTTTCTAGACAAGAGTGTTCCCTTCAGGCAGACCCAAGCCCAGGACAACAGAATGGGTTTGGAAGGAGCTGCACCACTATAGAATATAGCTTTTAGGTTGGTGAGGTAGAGGTAGTCTCAGGACCAGGAGGGTCTACTGTCACACATCACTCTCCTTGAAACAAAAGCTTATCTCACCCCATGGCTCCTGTGCAGTCAAAACTCTCAAGGAAGGTAGAGAGCCATTCTGAGATGTGAGAGGACACATTTGGATCACCAAGGTGGACCATCCCTGGATGTCTTTGGCTCACCATCTGGTTTTTTAGGGTGTATTCACAAGGAGGCAAAGCATAGGTGATTTCATTCCACTAATGTAGAACAAAAGCCCCTTGAGGAGGAAAAGTGAACAACCAGTCAAAGAGCAGAAATCGCCATGTACACCTGAGAAGAGAGAAGCCAAGAGGCTAGGAAACGACCTGGGAGGACAAGTGATCTGGAAACTAGAGAAATTAACAAAAAACAGAGACTAAAAAATACTTAGAAGGAGGACACATGCAATTACACCACAGAGAAGAAAGCCAGCATGAAAATGAACTCTGAGAGAAGTGGCTTAAACGTCACTTGGCGGGTATGAGCATTGCCCTCATGAAACTCCCTAAGCAGAAGAGGAAAGTCCTCATCCAGCAGGGAGTCTCCAGGGCTGGCACATTAACTCTGGGACTCAGATGTATGACTCAGGGGCAAAGAGGTAAATTGTGCTGTTGTGCTCATAGCCAGAGCACTGGGCTTAGGTAGAGCCAGAGTGGAACACCGGAAGTCTGAGGTAAAGTAAGAAAAACAACTAAAAGAAATTAATTCTGTAGGGCCTCTGAGGGAAGATGAGGGTTGGCACTGGGGAAAAGCTCTTGGAAAAGGGGAGAGGTATCCCAGCCCCAAAGAAGCTATGAAGAACACAGTGGTCATGTCCCCACCATAGGACACCAAAGGACATTAACTCCCATGGCTGCAGAGAACGATTTTGTTCTACATGAGATACAAGTCTGCAGTGTGAAGCTGGAGAGGACCAGGACACCGGGAAGGGAGGCTACTTGGAGCACTGTGCTCCTCCAGGTCCCTGATAGCCACCACTGGTCTCTGCTGAACACAGCTTTTCTCATAGATATCTTCTTCACCTCCTCTCCTGTTGTTGTTTGTATCCTGTGGAATTAAGTCAAATCCTGCAAGTATCAATCCTCTATCAGTGCAAATACCCTCATCAACCAGTGGGGGACGGCTAGTTTTCAAAAAAGGATTCCAGGTTTTCCCCACTTGTCAGATTTTGCAGTTGAACCACATTGGGCAGTTTTGAACCCTAAGAAACACATGACTGAAAATCCTGCTAGCAGCATTTCTCTAGCCTGTCAAGGTCCCTGTAAAGGGCCCTTCTACCTTCTGTCAGTTCAGCAGTTGCCCCCAACTTTGTATCATATGCAAACTTGCTAATGGTGGACTCAATTCCCTCNGGATCATCTTCCTGGCCCTTCTTGTGTCACATGGGCCAATTTCCAGTCATCAGGTATGTCACCAGTGAGCCATACGGCCACGAGTTGCACACCCAGTTGCATTCCCAATGGAGACCTGGCACTATTTGGTATGGGAAGCTTAGGCAGATGATATTTCCCGGGGCAAACAGAAATGAGGACACAGAGGCCAGGATCTAGGAAGGGGTGTAGAAAAATTGAGATCCATGATAGCCTATGGTCTGCAGGACATGAAGGCAATTCAATAGGCACTGAATTTCAGAAAGGGACTTCATTTAAAGCAGCACCCCAGCACCTTCCAGCCTCCTCTGCAGCATGATCTGGCTTGGGAAGCTGTGGCCTTACAGGGATCAGGGAGCATTTGGCCTTCCAGGAATGCTGCTGCAACAAGTGTGCCTGGGATCAGCTCTGATTTGGGAAGAGGACTTCTTCCTCCGGGTGGCACTCAAGACCCAGTTTGGATTGCTTCTCCCATGACAGCAAGTCCAGAGGAGGGGTCACAAAGATAGAGAGAGAGGGCTGGAGAACCTCTTCCTTACCACACAGGCTGAGAGAGTTGGGGTTCTTCAATGAGAAGAAGTAAAGACTCCAAGGTTACATTGAAACAGCCACCCAGTACCTAAAAGAGGCTTAAAAGAAGGTTGGAGAGGGACTTTTTACAAGGACAAGGGTTATTGGTTTTAAACTGAAAGTAGGTAGGTTAAGATTCAATATCAGGAAAAAATTCTTTATTGTGAGGTTGGTGAGGTACTGGCACAGGTTGTCCAGAGGAGTTGTGCATGTTCAGCATCTGGACATATTCAAGGCCAGACTGGATGAGACTTTGAGCAACCTGGTCTGGTGGAAGGTGTCTCTGCTTAAGCCCTAGGGGTTGAAACCAGAGGATCTTTAAAAGTCCCTTCCAACACAAAACATTCCATGATTTGAGGAGATAAGATATGGAAAGAGAAGGACCTGTCTAGACACACAGCACAGAGCCTTTATTCATTTTTCTAATATTGTATTTTCTCTTGTATAAGAATTCAGAATTTGTGCAGCAAAAACAGTGCAACTGGAGGACATTCTGTGTATGACTCAACAGAAAGCAGATACCTCTCCTCAAGGAGACAAAAGAAATTGAAGCTCCGGACATCTGTCTTCCATTCCTCTGCCTTATTCCTGCTGGAGAAATGCATCTCTTTTCACTGGAGCAAATACAAAGAGAAGAGGACACAAGGGCACAGGACCTGCTTTGATGACCCCAAGCCTTCATGTATTCCCTGGGCCACTACGTGCACTGGGGATGCTGGACAAAAGGTCATATCACTTCCACTCACATCGTCCCACCCAGCACAGTGAAGATGAAGGCTTCAGGGCTCCCCATCCCTCCCAGAACTGCCCTGTACTGTTCCCAGCTCGCTGCTCATGTCTCAGTTTGATCCCGGGTAAGGGTATTTCCACCACACACTTATTACTGCAGCTTCACAAATTCGATGGTGTTTCATACATCCAATATCATTCCAGTTGTTGGGGGGTTGTGTCTCCACATGAATTACAACGCACTTCTCATCATTGCCCTCACTTGGTTCCCCTGATCTCCAGAACCTGGGACAGAGAGAGATGTGTTACTTCCCAGCTTTCACTGTGAAGAACTGTAGAAAAGGCCACAGTGGGATGCAAGACATGAAAGAGAGAGAGAAAAATTATTCTTCTTACAACTGGAGCCCTGCTCCATCCTGCTGGGGTAACTGATCACCAGCACTCACTCACCCCATGAACTTCACACCCAGCAGAGACACATGTCCGCCTCCAGGGCATCATCAGACATCCTCACATCTCCCCTATTTTCTTCCACTACGAGGACCCAAATGAAACACTCTTCGTCCATACAGGGATACTCACGTTACTGTCTCATTATATGGAGTCTTGTCCACCCACTGCCACTGGTCCACACTCTCCTCTCTCAGACCAATGTAGAAATTTTCTGCTACATGATTTTGCATCTGTCTTAGCTGCTTGGAGAGAAACTCCTGGAAATCATAGAGAGCACAATGTCCATGAGATGCAGGACTGAGCAGAGGAAGGCATCAGGTGTTTCTGTGGGGTGGGGCTGGTGGCAGAGGGGAGTGCTGTAGGGGCGCAGACAAGACATTTCTTCTCCCCTTTAGGACATGGATGGGCTCTGAGTCCCCTCCAGGGCCCAGCACTGTGTCTCTGGCTGCTCTGGCCCTCTCTCAGCCCTGTGCACTTACCTGCTCTTCCTTGCTGTTGATCACCACCAGTTGGGAACCCATCCCGGTGCAGTTCTGCAGACTCTCATTCCACGACATCAAATCAGAGGACAGAAAATAGCAGCTTTTCTGAAACCTTTTCCAGCCCTTTGGGCAGCATGTCCAGCCTTAGTTTGTAAAGGGAGAGATGACAGATGTGAGTGCTCCAGAAACAGTTCTCACATTCTCCTTGCTCAATTTCTCTGACAGAAATAACTGGATGAAACAAGGACAGTATAGATATTTTGTCCCATTGCTACAAGGAGACCCAGTGAGCTCTGTGTACACAAAGCCTGACTAGAGCTGCACTTTCATTACTGCTCCATTCTTAACCCACCCTGTGCCACTATATGCTGCCCCCTTTGTTTGGTCAGAGTTCACAGCCAGGACATCAGGACATCAGTAATGTGGCCCTCTCCTCCCACAGAGCTGTGAGTAGGAAACTGGTTTTTTCCCAGCTTCCCTCCTCTGGAACCTGCCTCTCTGCAGTCTGCTCTGCTGCCATTTGCTGTCATAGCAGACCCCGGCATTCCTTGTCCCCATCCCAAAGGCCTCCTGTACCCCTGCCTCTCCTACTGACCTTTGCCTTGTGACACTGCTGAGACGCACGCCCACTCAGAGAATTTCTCTTGTAGGGTTGTGGGTTGGTCACTGCTGTGGGAGAAGGGAGCCACTGGAAAGGGAGAGTAGAGGCAACAGGATTACACCTTCCTCCTGGCTCC
This sequence comes from Pitta sordida, assembly GCA_013390025.1. Lineage (NCBI taxonomy): Eukaryota > Metazoa > Chordata > Aves > Passeriformes > Pittidae > Pitta > Pitta sordida. The sequence continues at coordinate 4,508 of WEKX01004526.1, forward strand.
TCACACAGCTTCACTCTTCTTTCACCACTTCCCCACCAACCCTTGTCCCAGCCATCACGTCTCCTGGCCCAAACACGTGGCATGGCTGTCTTCCCAACCAGAAGGAGACAATCTGCCACGTCAGACACCAGAGGGACCACTGGAAGGACATCACACTGAGGACATGCCAGACAAGGCAGGATTGATTCCACCCAGCCACAGCCACTCTACAATGTACATACCTAGAGCCAAGCTGCCAGTCAAACCTCTGTACAGTCCAAAGGACTTTTTACTAACTCAGATATTCAGGGGGATTGATTGGCAGCTGATCAGGCTGTGCTAAGCAATACAGATGTCTATTTTTATCAACCCTTTCATTAGAAATACATTTACTATTGAGGAGACCAGAGAACCACTCAATATGTTGCATGGGAAGGGACCATCAGGATCATCAACTACAACTCCTGACCCTGTGCAAGATGCCCGGAGAATGACATCATGTGCCTGAAAGCATTGTCCAAACACTTGTTGAAATCTGTCAGGCTTGGTGCTGTGACCCCTGTCCTTGGGGAGCCTGTCCCAGTGCCCAGCCAACCTCTGGGGGAAAAACTCATATCTAAACCAAACCTCTCCTGACTCAGCTGTATGCTGTTTTCTCAAGTCCTGTCACTGGTCACGAGAGTGAAGGATATGTACTTGCCCCTCTATTTTCCCTTATTAGTGCTTCAGAATGTTTCTTCTCTTCTTTTAGACAGTTTTTGTACAGTTCCCAGGGTGTTTATCATTCTTTCTTAGAAGTTTTTGACAGGCAGAAAATTCAGTAAATAATAAGGCCTCTCCTACCTTGAGAAAGACACTGATAAAGAAGATGCAAAAGGAAAATATAGATACTAGCTGGTCCAGGCCAGCTAGGAGCCCTGAAACAATTCCAGGAGGCTGATTTCATGCCAGAACAGGGGGTCAGGATGTGGGCAAGCTGAGAAAGAGGATCGAATTAGATTCTAGAGGTTGTCTGGAGATGTCTGACCTTAATTCTAGAGGCATGTCTGGGTGGAGTGATGGGTGGAATGGACTTGGAAAGTAGGTGTAACGATGTTGAATGTCCAGCAATTATACTATAGAAGTATGTAACCTGTGAATTTCTGTGCGTTCAATTTGGAATGGATTTCCTACATGCCTGACTGCTGTAATAAAGGAATACTTTCCTTCTAATACTCAAAAAGGAGTATTTGAAGGTTCTTTTCTGGGCTTTTTTAGCAGCAATACAGCTTCCCCTCCAGACCCTTCACCATCCTTGTGGTCCTCCTTTGGACGCTCTCTAATAGCATAATGTCTAATTCATATTGTAGTGCCCAAACTTGCACACAGGACTCAAGGTGAAGCCACATAGTGGCCTCAGTGCCTGATTAAGGATTTCCCAGAATGGAAGAAGCCTGAGAGGAGATGGGCAAGAGCAATGTGTGACTCACTATCCCTGCTGCAAATAAAGCTGACCTTATTGCACAAAGGAGACAACAAGATAGATGGCCCTTCTTTCTGTTCAGCTGAGTGAATTGACCATCTGTGGATCAATTGACCAACTGTGCATCCCTCTAAAGATCAAAAGAAGGGCAGTAGTTGCCTAAGTTAGCCAGACCAGCATGGGACAAGTGTATATGAGGCTCTGTCTAAAACAGTTTTAAAGACTGAATGAGTAACAAAGACATACCTGATGAAACAGTGGGCCTGAGCTGACTTGAACTCATATATTTTGTCTTGATCATTGGTGACACCCAATATTTTGACATCGAGCATATTCCAGAACTGTGTCCAGTTCTGGATCTCTCATTACAAGAAAGACATTGAGATGGTGAAATGTGTCCAGAGAAGGCACTGGAGCTGGTGACGGGTCTGGAGAACAAGTCCTGTAAGGAGCAGCTGAGGGAGCTGGTAGTGTTTCATTTGGAGAAAAGGAGGTTGAGGAGGACCTTATCACTCTCTGCAACTACCTGGAAGGAGGTTGTAACTGAGTGAGGATTGGTCCCTTCTCCCAAGTAACAAGTGACAAGGCAAAAGGAAATAGCCTCAAGTTGTGCCAGGGGAGGTTTAGTTTGGATTTTAAGAAAAACATCTTCACTGAAAGGTGGTCAGGCACTGGAACGAGGTGTCCAGGGATGTAGTGGAGTCACCATTCCTATAAATGTTCAGAAAACATGTAGATGTGGCACCTGGGGACATGGTTTAGTGGTGAGCTTTGCAGTGCTTAGTTAATGGTTTGACTGCATGACCTGAGCCGTCTTTTCCAATAATTGTCTTTTGGTGTGTTTCTTCACTTTTTGTCTTTGTTCCTTCACTGATTTTATTTTCTATGATTGTCAGCTTGTATGAACAGTAATGAAGATCATGCTTGTATTGTGTTTCATCTATGCATTGCAATTGTCACTCCCTTCTATGTGCAATTGTATTTCTGTTTTCATTTAAATTCATAGCATTTAAACACCTAGCTGTACCACTCTGCTAAACAGAAAGACTCTGTACTAGCACTTAACTTGGATAAGCAAATTTGCCAATGAAAATTAAGCCTTCTGTGTGTATTAGAAGCTATCAGACACTCCACCCTAAAACCCCCCAGTCATTTAGCTGAGTACTGTGAACAGTCACACATTTGGGAACAAAGCAGTACAAAGTTCTGGGACTCAGGAACTGCATAATGACAGCAAAAGGAGGAGCAGACATTTATCCTAATAATACGGCTCTTCCAGAATCTATCATGTCTATGAACAGTTTGTACAAATGTGCCATGAAGGATATTTAACAAAAAATGAGAATGAAATAGCGATCACAATCTCTACAAACAGCATGTGCAAGAATAACAATATTTAATTAATTATTATCTAATTAACCCTAAAAAGGTATGAGAGTTAGCACTATGCACTTTACCCTGTAGATACCGGGACTGTGAGGAGTCACAGTATCACAGTATTGATAAGGTTGGAAAAGACCTTGAAGATCATGGCCCTCAACAACTCATCCAGTCAACCCTTAAACACCTCCAGGGACGGCGATTCAACCACCTCTGTGGGAAACGCATTCCAATGCTGAATCACTCTTTCAGTGAAAAACTTTTTCCTAATGTCAAGTCTAAACCTCCATTGCTGGAGCTTTTCTCCATTTTCAAGTAATTTTCTCCACTGGGACATGAAGTGTCCAGGCACCTTAGAGAGCCTACGTGCAGATTCAGCTGCCTGTATAGACCCTTGTGCTTCCATCTCCACTTTTTCCCCTCTGCTAAATGTAATTAAGTTCTTGCATGGTATGAACTGTTCCACAATTCCAAAGAGTCCATGCAAGATGGGAATGTGCTATCACGGCACACTGAAAAGGCCCAGGTAAAGAGCAGAAGATTTAGGGGATGTGTGCAGACAAACAAAGTCAGGGCAGGAAGACCTGAGACCTTACACATAGCCCAGACACCATGAAGTTCTAAAAATGGCTAAGCTTCAAGTAGGGCAACAGATAGTGATCCACAGAAGCCCCTTCCCACCTAACTATTTCCATTATTCTAAGAAAGATGATGTCTATAACAGAATGACGTGGCTAATGCTGGGGTAGTCCTAGCTCTCACATTCCAGTTGACCATAGTATCTGGTTTGGGTGGCCTCTGAGAGAGAAGTTTGTGTCATGTTGCAACTATGGCTTTAAATTCACAACGGTCAGGAAAGATTTTTCTCCTAAACATTCCTTTAAAATGTTTAACTTTTCAGTTTTCTGAGCGAAAATATTGGTGTTTGCATCCTTTCTCATGACAAAATTGTTCTTAAGTAAAAACATGCTTCATTTGGAAGAGATTTCCCTCTGGGCTCTGATATCTCTGCTTTTCTCCCAGCACTTCCCCCAGGTCTCCTGTAACCAGCCTGCACATACTCACCAAGGAGAATGACAACAAGAGCAACGCATACCAAGAGGAGCAGCAGTGAGATCAGCCATGGGAGCCATGGAGGGTATCTCTGGGGGTAGTGCTCCTGCTTCTTTGTCTCAGGAGGTACTAAAAGTGAAGGAACACACCAAACGAAACACAGTCAACTATGCTTCAGACGGTCCACAATCCATATACCAAGGATATATTTGTTAAGGGAGAGCTCCTCAAAAAAAACCAATTTCACTTCTGACATAATACGCAGTTACTTGGTTTGGGAGAAGGGCAGACTGGGACAGAGCAGGGTACCTCAGTGGTTTCTGGAGACAGTCCAGTGGCAGTGTCCCAGACCCAACCCAGCTGGGGGGCTAACAATGCTAATTGCTGTTGTATGGGGGTGAAGCCTTCACACGGCCTCAAAATCTGCAGTGAAACCTTGTCTTTCTCGAATAAGCCCAAGGTTGCCAAGTACTACATTGCTCTATCCATACACATACTCGAAACATTTGTGTGAAGATTTCATGTTTACTTCTTCCCACAGAACTTTTTATGCCTGCTTGTATTGGGTCAGTCAGAGCACACTGCAGCCCTTGCAATGCCGTGCTTTAGAAGGGTGTTGATACGTAACACACAAATGTTTCGACTATAGCTGGGCACACATCACAATAATGTCCCTTCCCCCCAGCTGAGGTCGAGCAGGCCAGCTGACCCAGACTGACCAAAGGGATATTCCACACCATATGAGGTCAGCTCAGATATAAAAGCTGAGGAAGGGAGTAAGGAAGGGGGAGCATTCACTGTCCTAGATGACTGCCTTCTAACATGCATAGGAGCCCTGCTTTCCTGGATGTGGGGATGGGAAGTAGAGATTAGTTCTTCTGCTTTGCTTCTGCACATGCTTTTGCTTTGCTTTCTCTTTGCTTATATTAAACTGCCTTATTCCAACCCACCCTTTGTATATCATCTTATTATTTGGGACTGAGCGACCGTTCAGGTCCCTGGTATCCAGCCAGCATAAAACCCATTACACTGCTTCAATTCTTTCTTAACTTCCTGTGCAGAAGCTTGATATAAGATGAATGAGGAAAGGAGACAAAAAATGTGCAAAACTATGTTGGCACATAAGCATTGAGAGATGAAAGGATATATTTCTCCCTTTCACTTCTGCTTTCCAAGCCATGGTTCAGAAATTCACTGTAATAGGTTGTGGTAGGCTGGATACCTGGGGAAAAGATAAGGCTGTGTGCAGCACTCTTAGTAAAATCTCACGCTCAGATTAAGACTTGTCAGGATCCAATTTTTGTCTAGTGGGATTTTGCCAGTATTGAGGAGGTCTGGGAGTAGGCAGGACAATGGGTCACAAGGAAGAAAAAGCCAACACTTGTTAAGGGATTGTTTTAGTTTGTGACAGGTACACAAGAGGAAGCTAATAGGAGGGTACAGAGACAGTAGCCTTCATTGCAGTGTAGAAGTAAAGAAGTTTTGAGAGAGACAAATATTAATTATAAGATTTAGAGACCTCATTTTTTGCTCTGCATAAAACTCCCAAGTCTGTCAGCAGTCATGTGTGCCTGCTAACCATGACATAAGACCTCCAGAAACCTGCTTTTTGTGGAAGCCTTCTGACTGCTTCCCAAAGCCTGCTACAGCAGGGCAAAAGGCATCATCTTTCATCAGCTGGTGAGAAAACATCTATAGATAGACAAGATTCAGATTTCCTTAATCAAATAATTTTTCTATCCAAAGCCTTTGTCTGTAGTGAAAACAAGGAATTGACTCATAATCAGGAGTCTAGTCACCTACTTCAGACAATAGATCTAACCAGTCCAAATGATTTTTTTGACATACAGCACATCCAGAGATTGACTGTTCAGCCTGTGCCCTGTCAAACCTAAGCATCATCCCACACTCTCCTGCCCTAGTGGCACAGGGAAGCACTGCATTCCGTGCACCTCAGAAACACAACTGAAACGCAGTAGTCTTGTGCTCACTCAGTGGGTTGAGCTCATTGCAAAATTCTTTCCACTATTGGTTTGTGCGGTTGTGGTTGTCCAGTACAATTCCAACACAACAGACCTGATGAACATATGCTGGTTATTCAGCATGACAGTGCAACATCTCCTAGGCACAGGCAGCAAGCGTGGTACAGCACAGATGCCTTTTTCTCTCTGGGAAATCTTGTTTGGAAATGTGGAACTCTAGCTGCACTGTGGTGAGAAACACATCCCGATAGTCTGACATTTCTTGCCATAGTTCATGTATTATTTGATTAGCTGGTGCCTTCTCCTCTCTAACTTCCTGATAGCAAATTCTGGTGTCTCTAAAGCCCAGTTGGAAGAGGCTACAGAATGGGAAAAGCCAGGTGTGCTTGGCCATTACCAACAAGGATTCTGCATGGCCAGAGCAACCACTGAGGAGAACAATAGAGCAACAAGACTCCCACAATCTTTGACTAATTTTCAATCATAACACTCATCTTACAAGCATAATGTGAGGCTGTAAGAGACTTTAGAGCTATGTATATGCAATGGTACTACAGGACACTTCTCTGAATTTCAAGTATGTATAAGCTACAACCAGTGTAAAACAGCTTGGACAGGCAAACCCAAAATCAGATCCTGAGGACACATCCAAACCTATAGCATGGGCCTGGCATCCACAGCTCAAGGAAACATGGCTGGGCCAGACGCCTTTGGAATAAATCATTCAGAACACAGTGGGGAACTTCCACCACTCCCAGCTCACCACGATGGAAATGCTAGCTGTATCCAGAACCAGCTAATCTTGGTGCATCAAAAACAGTGAGCTTTCATTACTTCCATGACTCATGGTTCAGATCAGCAAAGAATAGCCTGGGCCTAATGCCTCCTGTGTTTGGGATTGTAAAACAGAGTTAAACTTGTAAATAGGGAAGTTAATACTCTTCTCCTTAGTAATTATTTATTTGATTTTTTTTTTATTAATTGATTTATGCACACATACTTTCACTCCCCTGAAACCTGCTGTTGTGCAGGGTCCTGTATGTCAGGGCAGAAGCAATGAGAAAAATATAGAACCTGGCTATGTGTTCCTAGTTGTGGCATAAGGACTACAGAATACATACTGATCACAATATGCTTTCTATTTGCATAAATCCTAGTAAAAAAAGCATTTTACCACTGTCATTTTTAACAGCAATCAAGATTTATTAGTATAGCATGTTAATTATTTTCCAGGAGTGGCAGACATCAATAACAGAGTTGGATCTTCCTCCAGATCTTAAATAGTTATTCTTCTGTGTATTTTAGGGGAGGTTGTTCAAATTGTGAGCCCCTCTTCTCCAAGGATTATATCTCAATCAACCATGGACAACAGGGTTATATGTTCCTATTGCAGCCAATACCACTTCTCATGAAGCTGCAGTGTACAAGTGACTGTACTACTGTAAGGAGACTCCTGTCCTCTCCCTAAGCAGGAATCTGTAGTCTCACTCCCTCAGATGCAAGAGCAGTAGCAGCCAGGGTGTGGGCATATTTGCTGCTTTGGGACCCCCTCCACCTTTGTAACCAGATCAAATTGTTTGTAATAAACTGTAGCCTCTATTGTTGGCACTCAGTACTGTCCAAAAATTACTCAATCAAGACTACATAACATGTAAAGATGCAGCTACCACTAGCATGGTGCACTGTCCTCCACCCTCTACCATTCACCACTGTTGGTGTTGCAACCAGGGACGGAGGGAGCCAAAATACATTCCTTAATGAATGTTCACTTGAAACCTACTATTTGTACTCCCAGTAGCCATCCTTATTCATCTTTACTCTTACAGACATTTCTCGAGACTCTTCAAAACTCCTCCATTTGCCTGCTCATTTAGTGGTAGACAGCTCCTTTTTCTGATCAATCCATCAGGACCAGTTAGGAACCAGAGTCACAGAAGAAAAAGTCTCTGTTAGTCATTCTTGAGCCTCCCTCCCTCCAGGTCCCTTTCCCCGGAAAAACCTATCCAATCCTTACCTCCAACCACTGCAGCAGGGGATGCATTCTTGAACTTCACCTCAGCATAGGTGATTTCTGATGCCATTTAATCACAGCACAACCACTGACTCGGTCCTTAGTTTTGTCACATAAAAGGTGGTTCTTTTGGGTCCTTGTTTCCAGAGGCTGAATAAACTAATATGTTACTGAGCCATTTGCTCATTCACCCTCTGCCCATAAAAGAAGGTTGCACTGGAAGCACTAGCAGTAGCCTCAGAATTTCTGTGAGCTCAGAAATGCTCCAAACAAATCATCAGCTTCTTAGCCCAGGAAATGAGTCCTGGTACTATGGAAACTTCTGAAAAAAACAACAAAAAAAAAATGGAGAACCTAACAACTGAAAAGGAAGTTACATTCCTCCTTCCCCATATCTAATTCTCAGCTGACGGCTTCCTTTAAAAGATAATTTTATAGTTTTCTTTTTGACTTTTTACCTTTCTCATTTAAATCTCCTTCCCGTATTTTCATGCCTTCCTTTGTCTGCTAGTAATTCTACCATTGCTCTTAAGTTTGCAGCTATCATGGGTCCTAGCTCAGTTCAAGCTGTAGTCTGCTACAAAATGCATCTTGCCCTTATTTGTCCCTTGCAGTTGAGCTGCATTTGCTACATCAAGCGTTGCACTATGTCTCACTCTTGAGAGTCAGTCCCAGTTGGAGTCTAGTACTTAGAACAAATCTCAAATGAGGAAATGTTCCCTTGGAAGTGAGGGTGGGAATCTGCAGCCTTAGGCAGAGGAATAAAAACAATGAGAAGTTTGATATATCCAAGGAAAAACAGAAGGATGAGGCCAGGGTCAGGGATGAGAACAAGTAAAGTGGAGCGGTTTGAGAGATTATTGAGATGACCATACACAGAAACCTTTCTATCACAGCCTGATTGACAGCCTGTGGGAACAGTGCTTGCTACAGGCTTCATTTCAGGGGCTGAAAAGGGATGTTTTATAATTTTTGCTCCAATACTGTCATTTTTCTCCCTTGTCTGTTTTCTAGTAAAGGTCTCTGATATTACCTTGAGCAAAATGTCAGACTACTGTTTAGTCTGATTCCAAGCTGGGGCAGATCATGGAAAGAGAAAATTGAGGGAAATGGCTGCGTAGATACATACATAGTAAATCATAAAAACTTCTGAGAAGTGCCAATAAGGCAGGATGAGAAGAGTTCAGTCAGCAGATAAGACTCAGGAATCACAGAACGGTTTGGGTCGAAAGGGACCTCCAAAGACTATCTTATCCACTCCGTCTGCCATGGGCAAGGACATTTTTCACTACATCAGGCTGCTCAAGACCTCTTCCAACATGGCCTTAAACATTTTCAGTTAAGGTAAATCAGCAACTTCTCTGGGCAAACTGTTCCAGTGCCTCAACACTCTCACTGTAAAATTTCTTCCTTATACCTAATCTTTCTGGCTTCTTTCAGTTTAAAACCATTACCCCTTGTCCCATCACTACAGGTGCTGGTAAAATGCCTCTCCATCTTTCTGTTAAGCCTCATCTAAGTATTGAGAAGCCATAACAAGGTCTCCAAAACAACCGTAAGGAAGAAGGAGGAAGGTTTCCTTGGTTAGTTTGGCTAACTGGAATTTCCTTAAGGCAGAGCAGAATGAGATGCTCACAGGACCTCCAGGGAGCTAGCACAGAGGGTAAACAGGGCACAGATGGAGGTGAGGTGGGGCAGTACAAGGAAGAACACGCATCAGACAACAGAGGACAATGATGTGGCAGAAGGTAAAGGACATCTGAATACAGATTACGGAGCATTGCCCCTAAACAGAGTGGGGCACATGCAGCTGGATTTCTTTACCCAGGAGCCTCCTCATGCCTTGTGTGCTCTGAGCAGGCTCTACGTCTCTATCATGTACAAAGAGGGTGACTTTCATGCAAGAAAAAGAACAGCTGCAGGACAGAAGCCTGGTTTCTTGAGAAGATGCATGTTGCCCTCTTTTCCTTCCACCTCTATCATTTGTCTTTGGGCTTGGCCCTCTCACTGGAATTGAGACTCCCTGAGTGCCTGCTGAAATCTAGTTAAGCTCTCAAATTTCATGTTAGGAATTCAGAGCAATCCTCTGCATGCTTCCCCCTGTCCCCAGCCAACCAAGCCTCAACAGACCCAGCCCGGAGAAAAAGCTTACTTCATGGCAAGGTTTCAAGATTTCCACTGTGAAGAAACAGGAAATGCAACCAGCAGACTGAGAAGGAAGTAGCAGCTTCATGAGCTTTTTCCATTAAAACATATCTCCAAACACAGCTGAGGCATTTCAAATGCAAATTCAGGCTGTAGCTGCTCTTTTTATTAGATTGCGCTAGAATGCACTCAAACATCAGTAGACAGCTCAGTTCTTCTTTCTCAACCACAAGATTTTTTACTTGCTATCAAAACTCAACCCTGAATCATACTTCCATAGGATGCAGTGATGAGCTAGTGTGGAACAACAGTCAGGTGGTATTTGTCCTTTGAATTTCATATGCACTGATGGCATGCAAATGGGTGAAAGGTAGGAACAATCAGGCCCTGCGATTTTTCAGTTGCAATACTGAAAAAATGAATAAAAATAACATCTTGCTTAACATCCCCCCAAACTCACACTTTTTTTCTTTGTATTTCCACTGCTAATCCTCAGTTCCTCACTTTCCCTGCTTCTGTGTTCTGCTACTCCCCTTGTCCTTGCACAATACCTGTGCATACCCACAGACATCTCACTGTACTGTGCACCACCACATACCTCCCACACTCCCAACTCCCACACACCTCACAAGCCCCAGCTCCTTTCTAGGACTCACGTTTGCTCATCTCAAGTCTTACTTTCCCTTCTTACTCGTGCTCCAGCTGCCAGTTGCTCTGCAAGCATTGTGGGCACCATTTGGCTGTCTGATCCAAACAGAATGCAGCAGAGGCACTGTTCTTTCTCTCCTGTCAATGAGGTTTGAATACGGCAGTATCTGCAAGTCTTTCACCTCACAGACAGTGTCACCCAAGCTAGCAAGCAGGTCCATGTGACAGCAGAGGAAACAGCACCACTGCACATGCCTTACTTCTTTTGAAAATCCAGCTCAATCAGTTGAGGTAAAATTGAATTTATAAGCAAAGAGAAGGACTTGAATGCTAAAGCTGTGACCCCAGAGGTAAAAAAAAAATCCCTTTTTGAAGTTGAGCATAACTGTGATGGAAATTACAGAAAAGTGAGAGACTTTTCACAAGCCAGTTTGAATAGAAAGAGGCAGGTGAGGGAACTGGGCTGAAGGCTTGTGAGTCATCACAGGTAACATGGAGGTTACACAGGGACATCACACTGGCACAAGTCAATAACTAGAACATGTTCAGAAGATTTATCAAAAGGCAGAAGGAAGCTGATGGCTAAAGTATCTACTCAAAGGGATTACCAGTATACCTTTTTCAACAACTGGACCTCACATCCAAATGAGGAAAATTGAAATGATGACTTCCAGTAAGTGTAAAACCATACCAAATAAAAGATGTCAGGTTAAAGGGGGGAGGTGCTTGAATCTTTTATATTTGATCAATCTATCAATACCCCCAGAGACGACGATACCTTTGTGCCCAACTGGTCTGTCAGTGCTCTGTTATGGGCACCCCTCTGAACAGCCCACGGTATCAGAGGGTGGTTCAACTGGCCTATTCAGTGGCACACACTGACAGTGTCCCCCCTCTTGGTTGGTATGTTACCAGTTTTGTCAAGTATCTTACCCACTTCCAGCTGCTGGTAGAAGACAGAAAAAGTGGGTGGGAATTAATAGCCAGCTCCTTCAGTGGAGGCAGGGCACCTACAAAACTCTGGCAGGTCTCAAATAGGACATGCACCAAGACTTTTGCAAAAAACTTGGCAAAGAGGAATGATATAACAAAATCTGCTAATGATATGAAATCATTCAGGGCAGTTATTCAAGAGTCAGTTGCAAAGAACTGCAGAAGGATGAAACTGAGTAGCAGGGTGATAAAAGGACACAAAGTCCTCTGTAAATAAGCAATGCTCTTTAGGGAAATGGGTAATGAAGAGCACTCTGCTCTGATCTTCCCTGGACCTTGTCTACCAACTGACAGGACAGTCCTGCCATCACCTGCTCTTATGGCACCTCTAGCTGGCACAGTCCCCCAGGTCACTTAGATAAAAGGCTAAACCAAACCCCAGGTTTTTGTCTCTGCACCTGAGTAAGAAGAGAATCATGCCACCTTTTTGGTCTTTCCTCTCCACACCACCTTGCTCCTCTCCAGGGATTAAGACCGTGGAGGTAGTGCGGGAAGCAGAGCTGCCATAGGAAGAATAAAAAAAGGCACTGGAGCAAGGAGAAGGGAGACCCAGGGCCAGGTATTGAGAAATTAATAAGGAAGTTCAGATACGTAATCAAAAGGATTCAGGCAGTGATTGCTCCTAGGGAGGATCTAGCAGCAAATGATCCCATCATGTATCCTGCTGCAATAAACTGGTCAGGGAAGGGAGGGCCAGAATTCTGCAGTTCCTACTGTGGGAGCTGAGTTCTCCCAGCTCCAGGGGACAGGGTGGAGCACTGCAGGCTCCTGGGACCTGAGAAGAAGCCATCCTATGCCCTTCTCATCCAAGGCTGGTGACACAGCCAGGGAGAAGAGACCTCTTCTGGAAGGCAGTCCCAGAAGGTGAACCAGGGCTCCATACAGATTACCAGGAGATTGATGAAGAAATTAGTTATATGGAGCCATGAAAGCTCAGAGAAAAGGAGTGAGCATCCAGAGGTGGAGGAAACAGGGAAGTACTGAACGGGCAGTGAGAAAGGGAGGTGGAGCAATGAGTGGAAGGGATAAAACACCTTCAGTTTTGTCTGAAGGTAGCACTGCAAAGCCGCACTAGTTTCTGGTAGGTGGCAGCACTTCTCCACAGGCAGGCCAGAATCAGCAGCAACACACAGAGACCTGAGCAGAACCACCTATAGTGACACTACTACATTGACAGAGACCAGCAGCTTCCCAAAATGCTATGGTTACAGTTCCATGCAGAATATGGTGGAAGGAGGGAAAAGTATGAGAGGTGAGAAACAAATGTTCCTCCCCAAAAGAGTCTGTGCACTTTTCCCCTGCCCACATGTCTGACAAGTTTTAGTGACAGCTGAGGTTTTCAAGAAGAAGAGTCCCAACATTATCTGAGCTGAGGGAAGTCAAACTCAGTCAGATTTGTGAAGGGAAAGTGATGTGCACAGCTGTAATGATAGGTTACCAAATCCCTCATGAACACTATCCCGGGAATCTTCAAAGAGACAAAAAGCCCCAACCTGCTTCTTTACATATAGCATTAATACAGGATTGTTTCTTCAGAAGATAAAAGATACGTTTCATCTATTTCCCCTAATTAACAAATCACCCAATCAAAGCCAACAGAGGACACATTCATATGCCTTTACCTCACAGCTTTGGTTTATGCTGTTACTGTGAACACTGCACCTTTGCCCTCTTCCTCTTCTGGATCTGAGGCACAAGTCTGAAGACCAGACATTGCTGGAGATCAGATCCAGATACTGCAGTTACTTTCCACAGTGGCACATCAAACTTCAAACCTGGGCCAGATCCAAGCCCTGATCAGACCCCAGTGGCCTGTTTCAGAGGCAGGACTGTGAAGCTGATCTTAGATGAACTGCACATGGGATTCACATGAAAAAGTTGTGGCCACATGACACCTCTCCACAGAAGCAATTTTTCATGCTTCATTTCCAGTTCTACCTAAGGATCAGACAGATCTCAACAGCCTTGAATTCAGTTTGGCACCTCTCTGTCCAGTGAGGTGAATGTACCTGATCTCCCTATTTTGAAGGGAGAATGGGGGGAGTGGAAAGAAAAGCACAAAAATGGAAAACAATCACAGTGACCAAGCAACTATGGGGGCTACCAGGTAAGGTCACACAGACCCATGATGCAATTTTAGGGCGATTCTTATTTCATCTCCACCTGTTTTCCTTCACATCCTCTCCATGCACCTGAGGGGGATACAGTAAAATCTTCTCATGAGATTTTGGGGAGAGTTACATTGGTTAGGCTGTGCCAGCAGATGGTACTAGAGTACTAGCACAAATCTTCACAGTCCTGCAGAGCTCCCTCACCTCAATCATATCCTCAAGGGCAGATTTACCAGACGATTGTAAATGGCCTGTGCTGACCCTTACCCTGCACCCTGTAGCCACGGCAGCCCTGCATGCCATTTGCAGCCTCTGAGCCCACCTTGTGCCAGCCAGTAAGGGGTGAGGGGATACCATCTGCTCCCAGAGGACTACAGACCTCCCCCATGTTCAGTCAGGATGGGATAAGGCAAAGGCCACTTGGATAATGGGAGGCTCAGATGGGCAGAATGTGGTGGCCATGGTTCTGGTGTTGTGGGTTCGATCCCTGTGTAGGCATTCACTTGGAAGCTGAACTAGATGATCCTTGTGGGCCCCTTACAACTCGGAATATCCTGTGATCCTGTGAAACAGTCACAGAAAGCTGAATTAAACCCATGGAGTATGGCAAACTCAGTCAGAAACTCCTTGGCATCTCATCACTGAAACACAGTAGGAAAGTTTTAATGCCAAGCAGGGAAGCCTTAATCTTTGGGGATCCACCATATGCAGGAGCCTTCTCATGACATAGATGTCAACATAGTAGGATGGGGAAGGGCAATTTTTGTTGAAGAGCACACAGTCCAGGTGCCTGTGTCACTGACTTTTGCCACAGTAGGACACTGAAGTCAGCACAGTAAAGGGAAGGGCGGGCAAAAGGCGCTCCAGGGTACCAACCTCCAGCATGGAGCCAGCATTGACTCCAAGGGCCACTTCTGCTGACTCCCTGCAGGCCCTGGAGCTGCCAGCTGGGACTGACACAGGGAGCAAAGTGCTCCTCGATGACTCACGCTAGCCTGCAGCACCCTGGTTGGCGTCTCTTAGACTCTGCCTCCAGTTCCAAGTTATTTGTGTATTTAGCATTTTAAGACTGGACAGAACATGCTCAGCACACCATCCTGGTTCTCACACAGCCTCTGCCCTTCCTGAAGTGAAAGATGGCTGTCAGACATCAGCATTCCCCACCACTGGCCAAGCCCCCATGCCAGACGTCTCATCACACTGCTGGCCCACCACAGGACCCACCTAACCAGAGCCTAGCACAAAAGCTGCGCTAGGAAATACTTCAGAGCAGAGGTATCTTCTTCAAACCTTGCTCAAAGCAGGACTTCTGGAACTAGACCAGGCTACCCAGGGCAGGTTATTTGCTTTCAGTAACTCTGTTTCTACATGGAATGTATTGCTTAAGGGCTTTTCCTGGGTTTTTTACCCAAAAAGTATGTAGTGGTCATTTCCAAGCACACTTTGTACATGTACCCACAGTATTAATTTCAGTTTGGGGTATTGGCGACAACAGCCCCTAACTCTGGGGCAGACATACAGTCTATGCTGCCATATCTGTAGACCTTCAGCATACATTCTGAAGGGAAAAAAAAAAAGGGCAAAAGAAGCAAAAATCTCTCTTAGCCCTTACCATGTTGCCAGCTAACCAAAGTGATGGTTTGTGCAGCACTACTGACATAGCATCTCCACACATCTTTGAACAGTTTGCTTAAAACCATAACCATGCAGTTAGAGACAAGCGCTTAGACATCACTTTAAAAAAGATGAGGAGAGGTTCCATTCCTTTGGGCCAGATTTAAAGACAACAGAAATACATACCTGTATGTTGCACCGGACAACAAGTGCCTGCCCTGGAGCAGCTCAATTCCAAGCTATTTTCTCTATGCCACAGGGATGCACAAAGGACATTAAGATAGCAAAACATGGATACATTTGGAAGCGTCAGTTCCGTTACTGACAAACTGCGACTTCTTTTCAGAGAGCACCTCGCCAGTGCTAGTCAGCTCTCAGGTGATGTCTGTCAGTCTGTCTGCCGACACTCCCCCGACTCAGGGGGGCCCAGCCGGTCCCTGGAGGCGGCGGCTGAGCCCGGGGACTGCGGGAAAGCCGCAACAAAGAAGATTGAGCAGCAGGCGGCAGCACACGGTCACAGGTGAGACCCAACGGGCAATCGCGAGTGGCACCAGCCCAGTGAGGCTTGCAGACCGGACTGCGGGGGAACGCCACACCGCTCTATATCCTTAAAACAAGGCTCAGCACCAAGGCTCCAAGTTACAGGCAGCTTCCTCCTTTAGGAAATGTCTCTTCAGACAGCTTCAAGGACTAAAAAGCCAGTCTACTAAGCAAGCCTACGCCCCAACACGCAGGAGTTGCTGTCCTACAATGCCTGGGAACGAAAAGGGAAACCAGGTAATTACAAGTCACTTGGCTAGCCTCCCCAAATGCAAGGGATGCAAGGAGATCCCAGCAGGGACAACTGGAAAGCATAGCTCTGGTCAGGAGCCACTACAGAGACCAGCTGTTCCCACGCTCATCTTCAAGGAATGTCTGCCACAGGCCCAGCTCTGGGCACACAGCTATAAGTTGGTGGCAGGTGGCAAAATTAAGCTAGAAGGGCACTGCATCCTCTAATTAGCTTTTCCTGGCTGTTAGTATGGACAGAGCCGGTAACTTGGAAGAAAGAGACCAGTAGAGGTCTCTAGAGTCGAGTCTATTGTTCGTATAAAGTAATGAGCACTCAACAGACTACTTGGACCTTGAGGTACCTGTATTACAATCTGTCTTACCTACAGTCACAGGCGAGGCCAAGTCATTTCACCAATAATTTACCTGAGAGGAAAGATAGGGCAACTGGGAAGATTTCCAGAGAGGACTAAGCCCTCCCTCATGAACTGTTTCCCAGTCCTCTGTGCTTCTTGACGCACAAACAGTATGTCCCTGCACTTCCCTCAGGTGCACCCAACCTGAGAATCTTCCTACTCTGGAGAAATACCAGGCTTTTCTATCCTTTGTGCTGCAAGTACCTACTGAAAAGTCAGAGAAACTTCACCACAGCTTGTGGGCAAGACACTTCACCTTCTTCCTGCCACAACCAAAGCAACATATCCACCCGATTCACCAAAACAGAGTAACAGCTTTGCTCCTACATCTGAATAAAAAGTAGATTTGTTTTTCATCCACCACAGATGCTAGAATATTTGACAATTCAAACGGCCAACTTAAAAAGGTTAAGACTTCTCATTTTACCCAGGCCACAGGACTTCTGTTGCACTTTCAACACACCATATGCACACCTCTGCTGCCTGGCAGGGTACACTGAGCA
Organism: Pitta sordida; assembly: GCA_013390025.1. Lineage (NCBI taxonomy): Eukaryota > Metazoa > Chordata > Aves > Passeriformes > Pittidae > Pitta > Pitta sordida. The sequence goes on from WEKX01004526.1 coordinate 21,576, forward strand.
AGCATAGCTGTGCAAGAAATGGCTTTGAGAAGGCTCAATAGAAGAACGGCAGGGCCGTGACCATACTCTGTCTTCTCGGGGATTAGCTGCCCGGACTCAGGTCCAGCTTAAATAGTAGAGGTGCCTGTCTTTCAGAAATCTCAGCAAAGTTGGGCTGTGGGTTTATCAAAGCTAAGGGTCTCACCCTTGATCCCCACCTGAGCTACAGTCATGCCTGTGTCTAGACACATACCCTGCTGACCTAAATCCAGTCTGAGCTGTTCTGGTCTTTGTGCTTAGGTACTGCAGGACTGCTCCTCGTCAGTGCGGCCACTGCCCCTGCCTGCCCTGCTGTGACTCAACTTCCAGCTTGCTGTCGCTTTCCAAGCAGCCTGCTCTTGCTCCCCCGACAAAGCTCACCTTCCCCTTCTCTGCAGTCAGCAGCAACATTTCCTGTCTTACTAGCATGGCAAGAATCATTTCTGAAAATATCTGGAGCCTGTAGAAGCCTCTCACGGTCTGAAATGCTAAATGTCAGGGCAAATAAGTCTCCTCACTTGCTGGTTTTATCCACACTCCTACCAAGCAACACACCCACCTACAGTCAGGCCTGTTTCCATCTTGTTGATCTGTGTCATGCAGGTTTGTGTCCAAGTTGTTTGGTGTCAGGCAGGGCTTTGTAGCCCATTTCGAACAGCTACCTCATTTTCGTGTCCTTTTTCCACACTCCTTCCTCTTTGCCCAGATAGAGCCTGATCTCACTCACTCCTGGAGTTGCTCTAGTCCAGTCTGCAGGCCACAATGCGTATTCAGGGTAAGTAGGCTACTCGGGTCTAGCTAGAGACATGAAGACCTTCAATCTAGAGGCTTCCAAAGCAACAACAATTTGACAACTTAGAAGACTCATGAGATTCTTTTCCCCAATATTTTTTTTAATTGCCATTTGCACCAGTACATCTTATGCTTTATATACATATATCTTTAATTTTTGCTTCTTCAGCTTTTCAAATACATAATATATTATCTCCAGAATACTAAGACAATACAGAAGAGGCTCCTAGTTAGCTGTTAATTGGTGCCATGAACTTCCTTGGTTGGGGAACTGATACATAGTTGAAATGACAGGACCTCACAAGGATTTGAGCAAACAAAAAAAAGACAAAGAAAACAAAAACCCAGCCATCAGAGTCCATGACTTCACTGTCCGACTATAGTCATCCACAAGTTCAGGTGTCAGCAAGTTGTAGTACAGTGAAACTGCAGGAGTGACTATGAAGCCAAGGGGAAACACCACAAGAGCCAGGGAATTAGGATTAAATGACTACTTAAAATACATCCAATAGCAGTCTGGTCCCCACTTCCACAAGTGGAACTGCAGCAGCTTTAGAGATATTTCAAGAATGTTGCTTCCCAGAGGGATGGTCTAAGTGAAACTTTGCAAAATGCCCTCAGTGTAATAAGACAAAAATTACAAGAGACCTTTCGGCCAGTACAAGGTGCATATATCTAACTATTCTTTTAAAAGCCTCGCCAGAAAATTTTTGCCCAAAGGGAAAAATTTACTTGCAGAGGTGTGCTAGAGACACAAAAGTGTTGCTGGGTTGAGTGTTCAAAACAGGAAGAAGCCTTCTAGTGAAGCACCAAAATTGGGTACAGCTGTTCATGAGTCACTGAGACCACCTTCCCTGCTAGTGTTTTGGCTTATGAGCCAGCATGAAGGGTAGCCAGCACTGTGGGGTTTTCAGCCTGCTTTACCCAGAGCAATCAGACACTTACACCCCAGATCACATTCATATGCTAAAGATTAAATAGTGTCCACACCAAGGGGCCTCAGGAAGCTCTCCCAAAGAGAAAAGCAGAGAGGAAAGGGCCTTTTTTCTTCTTTCTAAACCCCTAAGCCACACAGGAAATAGAGGGGGCTTGGAACACATTAAAAATTAAAAAAAAAATCCAAGTTCCAATAACCAGTTCACATCCCTTCAAATTCAGCCTCAGAAGGAAAGCCATAAGGAATACACGTAGAATTTTGCTGCCATAGTTCTCAAGATTGGCCTACTACATATTTCTTGCCCAAATGGCAAGTGTCAGCTGAAAAGACAAAGGAGTCCATTCTCCAAAAAATAATCCACTGTCCCACTGTAATTCTTACTGTGGCATGGATATGTAATACTTGTAACACAGTGCCAAGTCACAACACTAGGCCAGGGCTCAGGATAGTGACGCAGGAACATGAAATGCTGAGTGGTGGGAATTACCTGGTTGTCATCTACTGCAAGTAACTACCAAATTATAAAAACAGGCTTTTTTCTTTCTTTCTTTCTTTTTAAAGCTATTTCCAGTTAAAACAGGTCAGTGATAGTGAGGCCTTTCCATGGGGAGAAAGGAGTTAAAACAAGTTCCTCCAGGGAACCTGCAAGCCAAATAAGGAGCCTGGAGGTGGGATGCCCACCTGGAGCTGCAGTGGCAGCAGGTCTACTCAAGGACTTGTATGACTCCTTCCAGCACTTCCAAGAACTGCACCAAAGACAGGAAGATTAATGTGTGCATGGGGAGATTCACTCCTCACCACAGATGTAATTAATCCAACGAGAGTTTGTGTTGAGACAAGAACTATCTCCTTACAGGTTCCACTTACCAGCTGCAGCAAAATGCAGCTGTCCTCAGCACAGCAAGCTGCAGACACTGCAGTCACGACTGAAAACAGCCACGAAAAGCAACAGCATAACCAGAGAAAATTTAAAGGACAAGGAACTCAGAGGCACCTACCCAGCCTCCTCCTGTACCCAACCTCTTCAGGATTCTTGCTTTTCCTACATGGAAAGACATGGAAGAAGAGCTAGGATGTAATGGCCAATTACTTGACCATGTAATGGCCAAGTGGGTGGAAGAGATAAGGCTATCTCTCTCCTCTCTGCCCACCTTGGAAGGAGTCAGTACGTCTCTTTATGTTCAGTGGGATGACAATCAGTTAAGTTTTTACTGAAGTGGAGGTCTGGTTTAAAAATGAAGGATTGTCCCAATTTGTTTTTGATTGAAGACGAGAGAGGTTTGTGCCCCCTCCAATCCCATTTGGTGCCTCTAGAGCCTCTTGGTCATCAGTTTGTCCCATTCCACTGCTTTGCTCGTTCAGAACTGGACCCAGTTGGATTGCTGAGGAGCCTGATTGGGAACAGTGCTGAAATAAAGAAAGGAGAATCAAAGGGGTAGATCTAAAAAGACTTTTTAACGTATGGATCTTCTAGTGCCCTTAGGACACTTAGCCCTTTTTGTGTTCCCTTCATCACAACTTACCTGGATGCAGTGCTGAAGTCTCCCCAGAGGTCTGTGGTAGCTGATACTGGTGCCTTGGATGCAGATTCAGGAGCATCTAAGTCTAATAAAATGTCTAAGGCAGGAGAGGGAAAAAAAAATCAAGGTAATAAAAGTAATAAAGAAATAAAGAAGAAAACCTGACAAGTATTTAAACTGTCACTTTACACAAACAACTAAGTGCAGGGGCAGAAAATATTTGAAGGGACTCCAGAGCTACATCCAGAAGAAGGAAGTTAGGCTTTTTAAGGCGTTTGTTAATAGAGCATCACCTTTTGCTGAATGTGCACAAAGCCTCCAGCTCATACTTCAAAGGTACATCATCTTCAGGAACTTTTCAGTCCCCACTTAGCTCACCAACTGGCAGATTTGTGACTTATGACCTCTCCAAGTAGACACAAGGCTCAGACATTCTCAGAAATTCTAACGATTGTCAAAGGTATCACCTTAACAGTACAAACCACACTCTGGAACCACATGAGCCCTATTTAGAGGCACATGGTTTCTTCTCACTCAGGCCTTTGTACAGCACTGATGAAATCTTCACAAGGGTATCAGCAACTCTCCAGACACCTCTGGATGGTCACACTTTTTGTACAGACCCCAGGAGACTGCAGTAACTTCTCTGTTACAGAATCACAGGATTGTTTAGGTTGGAAGGGACCTTCAAAGCTCATCCAGTCCATTTGTGCCATGAGCATGGACACCTTTTATTAAATCAGGCTGCTCAAAGCCCCATCCAGTCTGGCCCTGAAAGCTTCCAATGAAGAGATATCCATAGCTTTTCTGGAGAAACAGCTATGGAGACCGGTTTCAGCGTCTCACCATCCTCATCATAAATAATTTATTCCTTATATCCAATCTAAATATACCCTCTTTCAGTTTAAGCCTTTACCCCTTGCCTGGTCACCACAGGCCCTGGTAAAAGGTCTCCCTCCTCCTTACAAGATTCATTTATATATTGAAAGGCCACAATAAGACTGTTTACCTGCACTGCTCGCATTACTGGATTTCTGCACGGGTGGTGGTGTGACATGGTTGGCAATGGCTGTGGAAGAAGGGGGGGGTATAGGAGGGACTGCAATTTTGCCTCCTGGAGGGGGTGGCAGCAGGCTTAGGCCACCTGATCCAGACACACGGGGCTTGGCTGCTCCTCCTTTCTTTGTTGTCATGTTCTGTATAAAAAGAAAGGACATGTAGAGAAGGTTCTCCACAGGCATATCTAGAGAAAGAAGCAGGGTAAACTGGTCTGCTTACCCCAATGTTTAGTTTGATGGTCTGCCCTTCCTTAAACCCTAAATCTAATTTGGGACGTGTGTCAGCTTCCTGGGACTCCTTGGAAATCTCAGTCTCCTGCTTCACCCACCTAAAAAGAAGAGAGGAAGACATCAGACCTTGTGGCAAAAGGGAACAAGGTTTCAGAAAAATGTGTGGTTTCTCTCCCCATCCCACCAAACTACCTTGCTTTGTCACACCAACTACCTCCCTGCTCCTGGTATAGTACAGCAAGGTGTTGTGACCCCCACAAACACAAGAGTCAGTCTAACACTGTACTTGGAGCATCACATGATGTAAGCTTAAGACTTAGCTCCCTGAAGAGCTCTCAGCTTGCATGACAGCTGGCAGCTTCAGGACCACCCCAAGGAAGCCTGTGCTGAATGACTATGCACCACTACCCACTATGTTCTACAGGCCAGAGGAAAAACAGGATTCCAGAAAAGCACAACTCACTTGAAGTGATCCTGCAAAGAGACGTTGAAGTCAAAGGCATCACCACGATCCGTGAAGCCAATGCCTATAAAAGCACTTCGTCCTAGCAAGGAGATAGAAGGAGTCATTGGAGGTGCCCTGCAAAAGGGCCCTTGGTGTTCCTTCACTCCAAAATCCTTCTGCTTCTCCTAACCACTCTGTGCTACCTCCCCCCAACACATCTGCAGCTGGACACCAGCAGCTCACTGTTCCCAGCCCTCAGGATGCACCCTTCTTCCCACGGGACATGCACAGAACCCAAATGTTCCTTTCCAGCCCCTGACCTCTGTAAAATGTAGAGAACTTCCTCTGTTTACCTTGCCTACGCTACTCAGCCTTGTCAGCACTCCCAACACCACTTCAATCCACCTGCCACACACCCAGCTCCACCAGGCTAAGTCTCCTCCACCTCTAGCACCAGGCACACACATTGTGCCTCAACTCACCAGTCCCATCCTGAATCCGAATGACAAAGTAGCGGCTGGAATCTGCCACAGTTTCGACTGCAATGCCAGGGTATTGATCTATGGGAGCCTGGGCAAAAAGTTCACCTGCAGGCAAAGAAACAAGTGTGAAGAAGGGTGACCTCCTGCTAAAGCATGGCCGGGGCTGCCACATACAGCCCTGAGCACGTTCAGAGACACAGGCTCACAAGCAGTAATCACAGGCACAGCCAAGGTACAGCCTTTCCCTTACCTGAAACCTTATCCTCCAGTTTTATGTAAGCAGTTTTGCCTTTGGAGGTGACACGAAGCCGCCCTGTCCAGTCCGGATGGTCCAGTTTCCAGTCAGATGCCCTGAAAAAAAAAAAAAGTTGATCATTGACTATATACACCAATCCTCCACTTCTGCCCAACCATCTCAGCAAAAGTTTCTGCTCCCAAATCTTCAACACCTGCAGCTGCTTCCTTCCATTTCCCTCCCCAAACAATACACGGGGTCTCAGTTCCTCTCCCTTGCTGCCACTCAACACATATGACTCTGACTGACCTCTCTGAGTAAAGAGAAATAGACACAATCCAGAGAACACCAACTCTTTACCTTTATAGGCTTGCAGAAGAGAGGAAACAAACTCAGAAACTCACCTGAACTGTAAATCCACGAGCGACTAGTAAGTGACTTGTGAGCATCAGGAAGACCCCCAAAATTAATTAATAGCCCACTGAAAAGCCCTCCTTTATTCTACCCTATTGTGAAATGACATGGAGTACATACTTCTGAACTTAGAGACAGGTAAAACATCATACACACAGACATTCCGACTGGCCCATCAAACTCTTTGCCAAAGACTCTTATAAAGAAAAAAAACCAAAAACCAACCAAACAAACAACAAAAAAAAAGGAAAAATGGAAGAGAAATCCCCCAACCTAGAGAATCACAGAGCATTATGAGTTGTAAGGGTCCCACAAGGATCACAGAGTTCAATTCTTGACCCTGCACAGGACATCCCCAAGAATCCGTGAGCCTGAGAGCATTATGCAAACACTCCTTGAACTCTGGCAGGCTTGGTGCTGTAAAACCTACAGGATTTTACAACTATAAACAAACATCCGTGACCTGGTACAACATCCACATCACCAACAGTCTGTCACGTTCGGGGCGTACACAAATGCCCTTCTCCAGCAGCCTGTGGCCACCGCTGAACAAAGCCACATTGCGCTGCCTCTGGGTAACCAGCGAAGGCATTTCTAATGGCTGGTCCTGCGGTCTCCTCTTAAAAACCACGCTGAACTCCTCCTGCCTTCCTCCCGGCTACTGCGAGCGCCAACAGGCCAAACCCAACGCGTCCGTAACAGCACAGCGGAGTCACATCCCTGCTGACCGAGCACAGCAGGAGCGGAGACCGGCTCTGCCTGGAGCAGCGGGCTGCTCAGGCGCCCTCACCCCCTGCCCCTGATTACCAGAGCAGCCCCTGTTCCTCCACACCGCGGAGCACACGCTCCTATTTCCAGCCGCCGACCACCTGCAACAGCCAGCTCGGGGCGGCGGGGCCTCGGGACACACACAGCTCCCCACGGCCTCGGGACACACACAGCTCCCCACGGCCTCGGGACACACACAGCTCCCCACGGCCTCGGGACACACACAGCTCCCCACGGCCTCGCTCGGGGCGAGGACGGCCCGGCCCAGGCAGCGGCTGCCCCGACAGCCCTGCGGCGAGGGGCTGGGCCGGGCCGATCGCGAGCGCTCGCTCCCTCACCTGTACCCGCGGTTGGAGGTGCGAGGCGGGATGCGGTAGACGTTGACATCAGGCTTCACACAGAGGACAGACTCGTACTCCAGCTCTGCCGCTGCCATCTCGGCCACGAACCCCGGCGGGGAGCGAGCGGCGGCAGCCTAATGACGAGGGGCGCTGCCGACCGCCATCTTTGATGAGGGCAGACACCGCCTTCGGCCGCCGGGGCGGTGGGGCGGGCTTCGGGCCACGTCGGAGAAGCGGGGGAAGCCATCTTGGTTCCTGGCACCGAGGCGCGGGGGCGCCATCTTGGAGCCGCGGCTGACACAGCAGCGGGGCGCTGCCGCCATCTTGGAGCCTGGCAGTTCCCGCGGCTGGGCTGGCGCGGCCATGTTTGTTTGTGGCGGAGCAGGGCGGGCGGTGCGTGAGGCGGGGGCTGGGGACGGGCCCGGGCCGGTCCCACCTGGGACTCGGGGTTTTAGGTGGAAATGGACTTTCTGTGGTGCTGGACTTTCTGCATGTAAATCTTTTTCTGGCTTTTTTGGTAAAAGAGCAAGCCGTAGAAAAAACGTGGCACAAAACACTACAGGGTTTGGCGATGGAAATGATAACTACGTCAAGGTTTATTTCAGGAGTGTGACTCCCCCAGGAAATGCGGCCAAAATAAGGGTGTAGGCACTGGTTTATTTATCAATTATGTTAAGACTAGCAGTGATGCTGGGTTCTCGAGAGTCTGAAAAAGACACAATTTGCCCAGAGACTTAAAGGGAATGAGAAGGGGGTTATGAAACAGTGTCCTGCCTAATTGTTGAAAAATACAGAACATGTAAATCTTTTTCTTGAGAAAGGATGTTCTTTGACGTTTGTAATTTCCGAGCCTAATCAGCTAGGGAGATTTCATCCATGAAACAGCAGCTAACAAGCTCTAAGTGTTGTCCGGGTGCTAGAAAGGCAAATTGGGTGGAATTACCTTGTTTAGGGCTCAACAGGTTTCATTGACCTCAGACCTCGGGGGAGGTTACCAAAGCTTGTGAACAAGGATGTACCACTGACAGCGGACACAAAGAATGCAGGATTTACAGGCCACAAGGACATTTGGCAGAACTGCCGAGATAAGGAAGAAAATAATAAAGACAACTCGGTAACTGTGCTGAATCAGGTGTGACTGGGTAAAAGGTACTTACAGGGGCAGATCACAACCACCCGCTCACAGACCACCGACCCGAGAAACCCACGGATCCAAAAGAAGACAAAGACGGGGCATACGGGCTAATTAGTATGAGAAGGGATGGGATCATTCACCAATAGAAGATAGATTAATAATTAATAAGAGAACTATGTAACTTGTAGACAATGAACATGGATTCCTTTGTTTGCTCAAATGTATAAATAGTAAAAAGTTTTGATAGTTGGTGTGCTTGATTTGTGAAAACCTCCTCCTTGCACTCTGCACAGAATAAGCAGTGTTTCCTTCCGAAACTACACTCTGTATCTGTGTTTAGAGAGCTCCTTAGGGAAACAACAGCAGTGTTTAAACCATGCTTTGAATAGCGACTTGTCAGTGGAAACTGGTGTTGCAGCGACCTGTGACTGAATCGCTAAAATACCAAATGTTTACTCTGAAAACTGGAAGATAAGGCATAATAAAAATTACAAAGTTACACAGGGCTGTGTCTAAGCATTCCATGTCAAGCACTGGAAGAGGCTGCCCAGGGAAGTTGCCAAGCCACCATCCCTGGAAGTGTTCAAGAAGCAACTGGACATGGTACTTAGTGCCACATTTTAGTTGACAAGGTGGTGATTGGTCAAAGGCTGGACTCGATGAGCTCAGAGAATTTTTCCAACATACATGATTCTGTGATTTTGTGGTTCTATATCCACAGAGCCAGGAGTAGTCACAGGACTGGCTAATTGTTCTAGGAAATAATTTACTCTATCCATGGAACATTTAGTGGGCACAGTTGACTGCTGAGTATGAAGTGAACAAAATTAATGAAGCCTCACTAAGTTTGAGGAATTGCTTCCCCCCACCCCCCACCCCCACCCCGGTATGGAATATCATTAGCTAATGCTGGAGAGCTGAAACAATATCTGGAATTTTGTGCCTTTCTATTTCCAGAGGTAAGTGGAATAGGATGGCAATGAATTTCAGTCAGAGCAGTCAAACAAGCTGTCCTGTCAGGCCAAACACCTAAGTAGCTCAGTGTTGCATCTCTGAAAGTGTCCAGTGCAGAAAACATTTGAAACAAAGAAGTCTGAGAGTTTGAGCTGCTGACACCTATCTGCCCAGGAAGAGAGATTTGAACTCTTCCATGGAGCCTGTGCAGGAGCCAGTAGGAATACACTGCCCCCACACTCAATGTAGATACATGTGTGAAAGGCAGCTCAGCTTCTCTCCTTGCGCTGTGCCACTGTTAAATTGCTTGTCAGACTGCAGAATTAAGGTGAAGAGGTTAATGAGAGGCAAACCTTGGAGAAGAACTTAAAGAAAGCTTATAAAATAGCACAAAATAGTACTTCACTAGTGGAGCATCTTAGCAATCTGTAGTGTAAGGGATTTGTGGGCCAGGGGTTTAGTGCATTTCTTAGCAATATTTTTTAGTCTTTTATGGCTTCATCTAATTTTTTTTAACTTAATTTTACTTTTAGTTACCCATATCATCCCTGGAGCTATGAATCAAATTGTGCAACATGAAAAAGTATGATTTTTTTTTTTGTTTTCAAGTAAGAATTCACATCACCTTAACCAGGTGTCTCTCATACTGCCACTTGTCTCTTTCTCAAGGTGAATCATTCTCATCTATTTAGCTTGTCCACCAAAAGAAGCCATTCCTAGCAGTGGCCATCTACTCATAATGTTCTGTATTATTTCTGATTCTACAATTTAATAATATTTAATTAATTCTATTAATTTAAGAGCAAGGACCACTACAGCATTCATTATTCAACAAGCAATGAACACTTCCTGTTACATTTACCTTTCAGACTGAGTTGTGTGTTGATATGATTTTTTCAGAGAACATCCTGAAGTGACTGCTAAGTTTTTTATTTGAGTGCTAATAGCTTATCTGGAGTACATCCCTCTGTGTGTGTAGTTAAAATTGCTCTCCCAAGTTCAATGATTCACGATTATTAGCGATAATATTGTTTCACCTACCTCTTTACTGTGCTGTCATTCAGTGTGCCGCAGTCCTCCTACAGCCCTTCTAAAAGGAGAGCATCCAGGATGAGAGAGTGGCAAAGGGCCATCTGTTATAAGGCGTGTGAGGAAAGATTCACAAGCAGGATGCCAGGAATACATCTTCCATTCAATTCAATTGAGACTTAACCGGCAGAGACCATAACACTCTTCTGCCTGGTACAGCCAAGCATCTCTGGATGAAGAAAATATGAAGTACTGCTCATAATAGCTAGTTTTAAAATTTTTTGTTTACTTTTTATATTTTTTAAGGATTCAGCATTGAAGTCTTGAAGTAGAACATATTTAACATCAGACTATAAAGGCAATGAAGGGTCTATATTCTTCCCACACAGAAATCTTCAATGAACAAAAACCAAGGAATAGCAGAAATCTTGGATGGAACTCTACAACGTTCAATCATGTGAGGTGTGCAAATGAAAAGGCCTACATAGACAGGGTAAAATGCACTGTTCGTGCCAGTCTGTAGGTAGCCTTATAATAAACCATGCATGGGAATAATTTAGGCTTTTGGTTTGCTTACTTAAGAAAAAAAAAAAAGTATTTTCCAGGAATCTATTTATTTGTGCCCAATATTTAGAATTTTCTTTCTCTGTAGAGAATCTGCAGGGGAAACTAGTCTCACAAAATGACTCTTTGGGTAATTTAAAGGTTAATCCCAAGATAAGCATTTTTACAAAACAGCCCAAACTATTTCAAATGCTGTTTCTTTCACTGAAAAAAACTGACCGAAATCCCCACCCCATACAAAGGCCCTGTTATTGTGAAGAGCTGTTTTGGGATTATGTAGGATTAATGTCAATACCAGTTTTGCCAGGCTTTGTTCCCTACTTAGTGTGTCCAAAGGTTGTGCTTACCCATGCTTACTCAGCATTGCAAAAAATGTCCTGGGGTCATCCAGTGAATTTTCTGAAGATGGGAGTCTGAGGAATACCAGGGCAACCCTGAAGCCACTTGATGTTACTGGAGAGTCCCTAACTGGCATAGTTGTGATGAGGAAAAGCAGTGCATAGCAAGGACCATCCACCAGACCACTGCAGTATACCTTCTAGAGATACAGGTGAGCTAGTCATGGCCCAGATTTATAAGGAGAGCTTTGAACAGGTGTTTTTAAAACATGAGTTTGCAATTTACACAAGGCACATTCAAGGTCTGTGGAACATCACAGTCAGTTCCGAGAAGGGCAACTAAGATGGTANACATTTTAGAATTGCATATGGGTGTAATGATGTATTTAGTAACTGATGGACTGCTGCAGGTTTTTTGTAACAAATTTGAAATGGCAATATATACGGGAACTTGCATTACAGTTTCAGCCAACTTGTGCTGGCTGGTTGAGTCTGTACCTCAAGATGAACTTCAAGATGAATATTCTCATAGGCAAGCTGATGGAATATGGTAAGTGGACGGTGAGATGGATTGAGTAGTGGCTGAACTGCTGAGTTCAGAGAGTGGTGATCAGAAAAACTTCGTCAACCTGGAGACCAGACACTAGTGATGTCCAGCTGCAGCCAATACTGGTTCCAGTACTGTTTACCTCTTCATTAATGACCTGGATGATGAACTAACATGCACCCTCAACAAGTTTCCCAACAATACAGAACTGGTATGAGTGACTGATGCACCAGATGTCTGTGCTACCATTCAGAGGAACCTGCACATTCTGGACAATGGGGCAGGCAGAAACCTCATCAAGTTCAAGAAGAAGTGGAAAGTCCAGGGGAAGAACAACCCGATGCACTAACACATCCTGGAGGCTTAGCACCTGGAGAGCAACTTTGCAAAAATCGATGATGTTGTAATTCTGGTGGACAAAGTTAAGCATAAGCTGGCAAAATGTCCTTGTAGAAAAGAATGTCAATAGCTATCAAGGCCAGATTAGGAGGAGTGTTGCCAGCAGGTCAAGGGAGGTGATCCTTTCCTTCTACTCATCACTGGTGAGGCCACATCTGGGTTCAGTTCTGGGCTCCCCACTACAGGAGAGACATGGACACACTGGAGTGAAACTTGTGGAGACCCATAAAAGTAATTAAGGGACTGGTACATCCACTGGACCAGGTTGCTCAATGTCTTATCCAACCTGGGAGGAAGAGAGAAGGCTTAGGGGGACTATTTCATCTATTTGATGACAGTGTTTAACAGAAATGGACACAGATTCTTCTTAATGAAACTTGGTGACAGGACAAGATACTAGGGGAACACACTGAAATACAGAAAGTTCTATCTGAATACATAAACAATCACTTTTTTTACTTTGAGTGTAACTGAACATTTTAACATGTTGACCTGGAGAGTTTGTGGAGTCTATTTCCATGGCGATGCCCAGATGTAACTGGTCAGAGTCCTGGGGAATCTTCTCTAGCTGACCCTGCTTTGAGCAGTGGAGTTGGGTTAGAGAGCCTCCGGACAGCCTTTCAACTTCAACTAATCTGTGATTCTGTGAATTAGAGCCTTTCTCAGCTAGCTCAGTCTGTTTATCATGAAGGGAATGGGGAGAGCCAGAAGAGAAGAAAATACAATGTGTTTGGGATTAACATAAAATCTTAGAGAGATTTTAACTTGAACGATCAGAACTGGTGGAGAAAGACCTTCTTGCAAAGTAGTTTGACTAGAGCTAGCAAGTCCCATGGTGGTGACCAGGCTGTGTGTCCCTTTGGCCAACAGGAGCCTATAGGAGTAACCTCCTATCATCACTGCCTTCTTGGCTCTGAGGAGTCCCCCAGGGAGGATGGCAGCTGAGAATAAGATGCAGCTAGAGGAATTTTCCTCTCAGGTTCCCAACAGACTGTCTTAGGGAGTACAGCCCAACCATGACCTTTCTTCCTGTTTCTGGTTTCATGGGTTTTGTGTTGGAGGCATCATTCGTGTGTTTCACAAATAGACACACAGGACCAGAAGTTTCTTCTATTGTGGTTCATTTTCCAGAACAGAACTAAAATACTGAGGCTGATTCTTGTATGTTTAGGCTTTTTCATTTCTGCTAGCAGTCTTGATTTCTCAAATTGTGAGGGGCAAGGGGGAACGCCCTCTCTAAAACATTTGAAATGCCTTGCCATAGAGGTCTTTTCTTCTTAAAGTGTTGCCACATTTCATGGAATCAGCATTTCAGTTAACCACTTCTAATTTTTCATCAGTCAAGTTCCTTCTTAAAAAACAGACTTTAAGTAAACTGAAAGATAAAAGTCAGATTAAAATCCCTTTGACATGACCAGTCACAGTTTGCTGAATACTGTGTCCTTATTTGGTGACCGAAGATGTCTCAGGCTGGGACAAAGCTCATCTGCATGGATAAGACTCCTAGAAACTGGATTAGCTAAGTGAATGGTAAAACACGGAAGTGACTACAAGACAACAGATCAGACATTTGATGGTGACATGGTAGAGTTTGGTATTATGAATTATATTAAGCAGAGGTCAGTACTATGCCAACAGGCAAGATATCATTCAGTTGTTTTATGGAAACTATAGTACGGTATAGGGCTGTATGTATCATTCTATTGCTTTCTATTAATGTTTTAATTAGGGAACTACAGTAATCCCTCACTATTTCACATTTCACCATTCATGGCTTCAATACATCATGATTTTGTTTTTCCTCGGCTTCACTGCATTTATTGAATTTACCGTATTTACCCTATTTACCACTGCTTCACTGATTTCACTTATTTTGGCATCTTTCTGGAACTAATCGTGATGGTATTTGAGGGATTACTGTATTTTACTTTGACAGTATCAGGACAACTTCCTTTGGTTTGACTGTTTATTTTATGAGCAGATGATATCTAAAACTTCAAATATGAGTCATTCTAAGCCTTTCCATCAGGGTGAAAGAACACACTTGGCACATACATACACATACAGGAAAAAACAAGCAGTTCCTAAAATGTCATGTGGGTTTCTTTTTTCAGTAACTCCAGAGACTGGACAGATGGTACTTGCTCCTTGACACACCGAGATAACTGCTTCACACAGGTAGGTATTATAAGCTGGAAACTTATGCTGTCCTTTTCTCCTTGAAATTTATTATTCTTTGCTCCCGAAAACCTCTCTCTCCTCCAGTTCCTTCGTCCATTTTTGAACATTGCAGCCCTTTTAGCACTCTTGAAAACAAAGAGTGAGCAGGATCTTCTTATTGATTCATCCCTTAGTTTACTTGCATTACTATCTTTACAGCATTCCGTGTTTCCCAATCTTCTTCATACTGTTTTCTGTAGCTATATGAGGAGGAAGCAAGATTCAGCTCTTGCAGCACTGTAAATGTTGCTTCTGCATGTACATATCAGCAAGACCACAGGAAATGGAACAAACTTGTTAGAATTTTAAGTTAAGCCCCTTGCTTTAAGTTGAGCCTTCCAGAGACTTCTTCCATACCTTTCTTTGCAGGTGATTCTCACCTAAAATCCTCCTCGGAGATATTACTAAAAACTGGTAAATTACAATGTTTGTTACAACCGTTTATCTCATTTTCTTTGTGGTGAAGCAGTTCTAACACTTGAGCAGCACTCCATATTTTATGTTATGCAAGAAGAGATTGATGAATTGTATTTTTTTTAACAATATTGATATTTAGTCCTGCACACAACAGTCCCTGATTAGCATTTAGGTACTGGCATAATTGAGATTAAAAGAATGTCAGTTGTGTTATTCATGTCTTCTCAGTTGCTTCTGCAGGCTGTATTCATCTCTTACCTATGCAATGTCTTTGCATTTCAGTAATGTTTTTAGGGACCTTTCAGCAACTCAACTGCCTTCACCCATTCAGCAAGGAGTTAGTTAACAAGGATTTTATAGACAATTCTATTAATTCCTAAAGGATGAAGATCAGGCTCTTTTTTCTCAGTTCTATCGTGGTTATGCTCATTTTCCTTTCCTTTCTAGATTTATTGATGTCTAAGTCCAAGAATAATTGAGCAATTAATGTTGTTGCTCTACTGTGCTCATCGTCGTAAAATGTCACTTAAGTGTGCAGTAGCTCACCTTCATTGTCTCACATTGAGACGTTGTGTCTAAAAGGGCTCAAGAACAAAACTGTTATTACTCTTATTTTTATTTCTACAAATAAGTCTCTGTTATTCTTAAACCATTCATTTCTTGCATTTCACAAAATCTTAAACCATTACATTTTTTTCCTTTTTCCTCATCAAAATTAAGCTTTCCAAGGAACCAGCGGACAGATCAGGACACAAGCAAGGCAGAAGGAAGTGGTTACTGGGACTTCTCTAAAATACCCCCTAGCCAACAGAGTTGCTGTCCTATGTGCTCTATTTATAATATCCAGAAAACAAAGCAGGGTTATTTCATACGGACAAGCATTGTTTTCTTAGCCTAAATGTACTTTACTGCTTATGCCTGAGGAAATTACTAATTTTAAAGGGAATAGGACCTAAAAAGGCATATTTCCCCTTCTGAGAAGCATATACAAAGCAGGAAGTCAATCAGGAAACACATCTGGGGACAGCATGGCCATGTGAATAGACAGCTCCATTTTGGACACTAAAAAGAACCAGATGGAAATCAAAGGGAATGACAGAGATAGGAGAACACAAGTGTATACAGCCCCCCTGTTTGAATACTTGGGCTTATGTAGCTTAGGGACAAGAATGATGAAGGCGTACAGGGGTCACAGTAAATCTTAAACATAAACTTGTATAGATCAATGCCTTTGTATCCTGACAGCTTTGTACTGGCAGCTGACTCATAGATGCCTCAGTAAAGAATAAGGGAAGAATTTTGGGAGGAGAATGTGAATTGCTACTAATTTGCTTTCTGTTTTATAGCTGCAGAATGCCTCAGCTCCTGGGCAATAGCAGTTCACAGGAACAAGGTCCTGTATATGCACCGGAATCAATTGTTTCCATTGCTCTCTTCACCATCGTTTTCATCATAGGTATCCCAGGCAATGGATTGGTGATCTGGGTAGCTGGTCTAAAAATGAAAAGGTCTGTGAACACTGTGTGGTTCCTAAATCTTGCTGTGGCTGATGTCATGTGCTGCTTGTCCTTGCCATTTTTCATTGTTCACCTGGCCCTCCATGAACACTGGCCATATGGATGGCTCCTCTGCAAAGTCATTCCCTCAGTCATAATCTTCACCATGTTTGCAAGCGTCTTCCTACTTCTGGCCATCAGTATTGACCGGTGCCTCCTTGTGATGAAACCTGTCTGGTGTCAAAACCATCGAACAGTGAAATTTATATCGCTAATTTGCAGTGGCATTTGGATCCTGGCCTTCATTTTCTGCTGTCCCGTCTTCTACTACCGTGAGACAAGCACTTATGATGGCAAAACTGAGTGTGGGTACAACTTTGGAGATGATGAGGTGCTAGATTATGTAAATGAGACTGTAAATGAGTTACGGGAAGACTATTCAGCTTCAGCCTACTATGGTAGTGACTCGTTGGGAAATACCTATGAAGGTGATTATTCTGTACCCCTTGCCTCAGTGGTAATAAACGTCACCAGGGCTGCCTTTGGCTTTGTGCTTCCCTTTGGCATAATGGCAGTTTGCTACGTCCTTATTGTTTTCAGAACACGCGCAAATCAGTTTCGCAAGCCGCACAACAGAATGCTGCGAACAATCGTGCTCGTGGTAGCTGCATTCTTCATCTGCTGGGCTCCCTACCACATAGTTGGGATTCTCTCCCTTGTACCTAGTCTTGGAACAGGACTGAGTGAGTCATTAATCCTGTGGGATCACCTCTCTACAGCACTTGCATATGCCAACAGCTGCATCAACCCCCTGCTCTATGTTTTTGTGGGACGGGACTTCAGGGCCAAAGTTCAGCAATCAGTGCAAGGAATCTTGGAAGGTGCCTTCAGTGAGGAGCTCACATCTTCAGCCCTTCACAGAACCCAGACTTCAGCGGAGAAGAACAGTAGCAGCGCATTGTAATGCAGGATTTCCTATCACCCCTGTACAAAGAACAAGCTATGGCCCTGCACATCAACCACTCTCTGTTTAACAGCTGGTTTTGCTCCAACACATTTCATTAATCTGCAACTCTACACTCAGGACATAGTGATGGTTCAGATTGTGACCTTCACATCCAGCTCTAGAGATGGGAAGTTGGGAGTACCAAGAGTAATAATCTGAGGGAAGACTCTGGTGAAGCAGAAGACAGTATTTTGACCCTTAAACAAGAAAGCAGGACTGCAGAACGAAGTGGGATCCAGTAGTTTAACCTCTGAATTGAGATGAGAATGTTATTTCCACATGTCTCTGTTCTATATCTCCTGTCTCTGATAAAACGATCTTGGATGTCTGTCCTGAGAATGCTATCACACCATTCCTCTCCTTTGCCTACTTGGGGTCTGAGGTGTGTATGGGAATATCTGAGTATTTCCCTAGAGGGCGGTGCTACATTTCCTTACAGCTGTGCATTAGTACAGCACTTGCCCCAGTCAGCTTCATTAAACTGATTTTTTGTGTAGACACCCAAGACATGGCTTTGATCTGGCAAATACTTCACTGTATGATAGTAACTGGTGCAATGCCCGTGCTGTTGTACCTATGTTCATTAACATGCACACACTTTCTGTCTCCACAGCACTTCCTCCACCAGAATCCCAAATACTCCTTTTACGAAGTAGTTTGAGATTATCTAAGTGTGCCTCCTGCATTTTAAGATAGCGCACATGCAGAATTTGGGGAATCATAGTCATCAATGATCCACATTAGGTGACTGCTGGACTATCCGCCATTTGGCAAAATCCTGGAATTGAGAAGGGATAATCTGCAGTCTGACCCCAAGAATGTGGGGAATGAGCATGTTGTGGCTCAGTCACATCAGGCTCTCTACAAGAGAGACGTGCTTCTCATGTCCTTCCGGCAGAAGAAGACAAACATTTCATCTAGTCAGGCTATTTGGGGTGTTCCCAAGCTTGAATGTTTCCCACCCCTGAAAAGCAGAAATATCTGTAACTAGGTACTCTATGGAAGCAGTTTAAAATCTGCTTTTTATGTTAGTCCTTTCTTCCAAGACAAAGGTCAACAAATGGTACAAGGAACAGCCACCAAGCACAGCAGAATTTTCACTCTGCCTTTCAGGTGAGCACGCATTGAAAAACTCACAGATCTCAGTGCCTTGAGAACAGTCAGCTGGAAGAACTTTCAACTCTTCTCTCAAGATCATAAAAGAGTCTCTGTCTAAAGTACACAGAGGTGTGGGCTGTTCATTTAGCCATGTCAACACTCAAATTCTAAGGCAAATAGTTGGTAACTGAGCCAACTTGATGTGCACTGCTGGGGGAAAAAATCAATACTGGCACCAAAAGAGTTAAACCATAAACATTCACTTTTTCTTTTTATTAAGAAAGCATGCACAAAAATAAACTCGTGAGACCACGCCCCTCTCTCCCTGACCACTGACATGAAGCAGGGGGGAGCACACCAGGCTGGAGGGGCCTGCAAGACCCTTCCACGGGCCAAGCTGGTCCCCCACATCTCCCTGCAGGCCAGTGCCCCCTACATCGATGTTTTCCCACGCACTAACAACACACATTTATTTCAGGGGCAGAGGAACGAGGCTAATTTGCACACTGACCGGCATGTATTTACATATGCAAATGAGGCACAACTTAATACGCAAATGAGGCAAATATGCAAATGAGGAGCACTTGGATATGCAGAAGGAGCCATCTTGGTTTATTTCCGGTGGTATTTTCAGACTTCCACAGGGCCGGCTCTCAATAACGTGCTCTGCAAAGCACTAAACTGGCACCTGCCATATGTTGTCTCCGATGCCACTTCCCACAGAAACCTATCACACACACTTCCAAGCTGTATCATTCCCGTCCTGAGGCAGAAGAGATAACGGCTGACTCCATGTTGAAGCTGTCTAGGATTCCTCATTTCTCTTGGAAACACTCAATGATGAACTCCCCCCCAAACACACACTGAAAACAAACAAACAAAAAAAAACCAAAAAAAAGGGGAAAAAAAAAAGGTGTTGTTTCCCCCTCCCAATACGGTAAGATTCTGTCCACTTTCCTGACTAAAATCCAATTTCCAAATTGAAAGAGCAATGGTAGTTCCCCACCTTCCTGCAGTCAGAGTAGAGGTTATTACTTTACTTCCCTGCCCCAAGGTCTCTCAAGCGGCCATGATAGTCTATTTCCATGTTTGCTCCCTTCACTGGTAAAAAGGGAAAAAGGGCTGGGGGGGAAGGCTTTAGAACATATTAATAGGAAACAAGAGGTTTGACAGAACAGAGCCATACCAGAAAAAAAGGTGAACACAGGACACAGCTTTGGAGAGGAGGCATCTCAACACTCACTCCTGCACCTTTTCCACCTTCTTAATTTGCAACTGTTGACGAAAGTCATCCTTCAGGATTTACACCAGATTCAGTCATCTTCCCAGCTGATGTGCAAGGGGTATGACCCACACCCCCTCCTTCCTTTTATACTACACTCTTCAGCTGTTCAGTTTAAAACCCTGCCCTGGTTTCATCCTCTCTCTTCTAATGCCTTCTTACAAAAACCACTCTTGAGCCCCTCCTGGTACCTGACCAGAGGGTCCAGCCCTTGCCCAGCAGTACCCCAATTACCCCCAAGTCTGCACAGTTGCTTCCTCTGCCCACCATTAGCTCCCTGACCAAGTAGAAACCACTGGTGGAATGTGTGGACCTATGCAACAAGACTCCTGTTGCTGGCACTCTCAAACCACAGGCAAGGACAGTCTCCAAAGAAATGCGAGATGCTGAGGGCCAAGTAACAAATGGACAAATACTGATGGGAGAAAACTTCCAAATTTGCATATGCAAGTAAGAACCTCACTACATATTTTGAAGAAGGGCTTGAAGGGGTGGGGGGTGAAATTAAAAGCTCTGGGGAACAGAATTTGCTGAATCACGTGTGACACCCCTGACTGCCTCTTTTACCTGACAGGCATGTAGGCTTCACCTGGAGACTACAAAAGGCAGTGTAGGAAATGGGTTAGGATTCCCTTCAAAATCTGTCTCACAGATGATACTGCATTCTGAAAACCAACTTCTCTGCTGAAATACCATCTCTGCAACATTCTCCTTTCTCCAAACTCAGGTCTGCTCTCCTAGCTCAGCTCAGCTTTCCCTGCCTGAGGGATTACCCCATCTTTGTACATGGGAACACCACTTCTTTTCTTGCTGTTCCTACTGGTGTGACGAAGTTCACAGAGTTAAGATCACCCCTCCAGTGTCCCTTCAGCCCCCTGACCTTTACAACATTTACGAAACAACATAACTACAGGCTCCCAGGGTCCACTAGGCTCTCTCACTCCAGTAGCCAATACAACAGATTCAGCGGCCACCTCGAAGGGAAAGCGGGATTGTTAAACGCAAAATGACGGAGGCAGAGAAAGATGCACTCGAGGATTCAGCCTTCCAAGGTCTTTTCACGGCACCAAGGACCCATCTTTCCGCCCTCCACAGGGCACTACGCAACACGAAAGAGCCAATCCGATGCGTCCGAGGCCACCAGAGGAGGGGGAGGGCTGTGCTCAATTATTGGTAATAATAATAATAACAATAATAATAATAAACAAAAGAAGAAAAGAAGATAAAACAGGACGCAAGGAAGGATTATCTTCGGCAGCATCTTGCGGTGGCTTCTCTGGCGGAGATAGAGAATATATATCTATATACAGGCAAGGCAGGGAGGCTGGGGAGGGCGGTGCTGACACCATTGACCCCATGTCCCCCTCCCCTCCCACGTCCTTCACAAAGGACGGGCTATCAAGTCTGTAACTTGCTAAGTGATCAAGTCCCAGTCGAAATCATCGGGAATTTCCTCATTGGCGCCTGGAGGAGGCCCTGGAGGCCGAGGGACCAGATGATGAGCTGAGCCAGAAACAAGAAAAAAGAAAAAGGAAAGAGAACAGTTAGAATAAAAAAACTATATGCTTTTTCATGGCGGGTTCTCAGGGAAAAGAAACCCTAAGTGATTTCGGCCTTCTCTCTTCCAACAGTCTAACAAACAAGAAAACTACTGACATCAATTTTCCTGTCACACAGCACCTACCAATGTCTGTAGGTGGTCTGCTGTGAATTCTCCACAGCAGCTTCTACAGAAGTTAAGTTTCAGTCTCTTTACTTTCCTTACAGCTCACTGCTGACAGAGCACAGAGGACTTCATCAAGAGAAGCTTCTGAAAGTTGCCTTCAAGGCACCACTTGAGGGTGAGGCTGAGCTAAGAGACTGTTTATGTGGAGGGGGAAAAAAATCAGACCACTGAAACCCTGCACCTTCCCAAAGATATGACAGAGTTCCCTAAATGGAGGGTCTCTTGCAGGCCCAGCTCCCTCTCCAGTCACCGTGCTCCATTAGATTACTAAGTGCTTTGGGAGAACCACACAAAGGGGTTCAGAACTAGTTCTTTAATGTTCATTGTATAATATGCCTTAATGTCATCCCTTACCTGGGCGATTATATCCTGGAGAGTCCTGGGTGGAAATTTGGTACATAGGAGACGGCCCGGAGAAGAGATGGGGAGGCTGGGGCTGACCATAGGAGTTCACTGTGAAAGGAAATGAATTAAAAAAACCCCAACTGTTAATATTCTGGTCAGCAGTCTTGGCACTGACTGGGTGGCAGTTCAGCCACAGAGCAACTCACTCAGACCCACGGGATACTGAGGAGATGTTCAGCTGTTGGGTCCTAACTGCAAGCTATAGCTTGGTCAGGGATCTTGTTCTTGGAACCAGCAGGAGTTTCTCTATTATTGTAAAAGAAGAAAATTTTCATCCAGAAACACCACAAGCTGGCTCAATATCATCCATTTAGTTCAGTGCTAAATGACACACACAGTTACAGCTCTATCAAGATCACAATGTCCCATGTGCTCTCCTCAGAGTGCATCCTCCTACTCCTTGTCCTGTCAGTATTTCTCCAACATGGGTGTAAGAGCTTTCTCGTTTACAGCTCATGCCAGCTGGAAGAGCAATCTCTCTACATGGCCATTTCATTCTTCTGTGACCTACAACAAACATCACCCCCTCCTCCTTTTATGGGTTTACCTTTCAAATATATTTCTGCCTGGACAGGTTGCCTGTCAACAGTATGCATAACAGTGGTTAGTCCAGGCCACAGGCATAGGGCATTCCAGTTCTTTAAAGCCAGAGGAAGCTGAGTTGCTATGAATACCTCTGACACCCTAGCTCTGAGTTGCTCAGTGCTACAGAGCCTGGCACAGCTATTAAGTAGTTTAGGATATTTGCAGAATTAGGCCTTCATTTACATATCATTTTAGTTTCCTCCTAATTACCTTGGTTCATGGATTGCTCCTGTTTGCCACTGTTCAGGGCACAAGAATCAGAGATTCGAGGGGGCTGCTGTGGGCCAACCAGATGAGGGAGCTGACCAGTCTGGGTAAGGAAGTGATTAAGGGAGTCACAGAGGTTGGCAATATGGTGTTGATCCAGCGTCCAGTTCTTCCGCTCAGCCTGGCGCAGACTCTCCATCAGCTCTGCGGGGCACAAAGGACAATGTCAAAGACAGTAGTCACACTGTGGTCTTCCCTGCAAAGAGTTTCTGTCTTCGGCCCCTAAATCCTAGCTCCTCCTCACAGACCCAACTTCATTGCTTCCAATCTGCCACCAAATCTCTGAGACCTCCATATCTAGGATACTGTCTCACTGACTCAGGTAGGAGAGGGAAGAGTTGGAGGGAAAAATCTCAGTTAGCTTTCTGACATACCTTTATAAATTAATTCCCCTTGCCTCAAATTTTTGCAGTGTTCATTCAAGTGCTTCAGGATTTTTAATAGAATCCATGCAGCAGGACACACCATTTCAGAAATGAGGTAAGTTACTGAGAAACTCATGCACTTGACATGGCTACATTGAAAAAAGCTCTTGGCATAGCACTCACATGTTCTAGACTACAGCCCTGGTCACTAGGCCAACACTGACCTGAGAATTGGGAGTGCTCAATGCTAGACCAGTTCAGACGGTTTACCATCTTGAAGCTTTCCTTAAGGGAATCAATGTTGGAGCACCAATCAGGGGGAAACGCTGGAATGAAACAGGGACAAGATTAATCCAACAGAGATCACCCTTTCCCTCCACCCCTTAAAATAAAAAGATTGGCCCCTCTTCACCAAAGAGCCTGATGCTACAATAGCTAGGTATCCTTTCTTCGTTGGAAGACCAGGGATGGTGCCTCTTTTTTCACTTAAACTCCGATTTTATCCTGCACCCCCAAAACAGAATCCCAAACCCAGGATGGACATATCCTCCTTTCCTTTAGTAAAGAGGAAATTTCCCTCTCAGATTTCAACCATAACAGGCTTTCATCCATATTCTACACACGATGTAGGCACTACTTAGGGAAAGCTCACTTGTGGAATTTCTGTCTGGGGGCTCCTCACTGCTCCCTTTTTCCCAGCTGTGCCTTCCACTTCCCCTGACTCACCAAAGCCAGCACTGTTGATTGAAGCCTGTGACTGCTGCTGCTGCTGGTGCTGGTGTGGCTGCTGCTGTGGGTGGGAGTGTGGGTGATGTTGTTGATGCTGGTGGTAACCTCCATGCTGCATTGGGGGCGGGTGCATGGACATCACTGGTGGAGGGCCATAACCTTCACCACCCTGCTGCTTTCCCCCCTGGGATGGGCAACCCTCTGGGGTTGGAGTGTGGAGCGGTGGAGCAGCACCCACTGAGGAGGGGCCTTGCTGTTGCTGCTGCTGGTACATGTAGTAATTGTGGTTGGAGGGCTGCATCTCACCAAGGAGCGAAGAGAAACCTGCCAAGCAAATGAAAGACAAGGGAGCTCTAAGAGCAGCTTGGATCACACCTCTGCTTACATTATCCATCTCTAATTTCACACTGCTCCTCCTGCTATTTATGAAGCTTTTGGAGTGCCCTCTTCAGGCACGGAACAACCATCACCTGTGCAGTTATGCCATTGCTGTGCTCCAGACTGTTTAAAATAAAAGGCTCTACAACAAAGACCCAGCAGAATTTTAGTACAAGAGTTAGGCACTTAAATCTGTCCCTGTATTTTTCCTACATTTACCAAAGTAAGCCATGCTCTCCCAAAATGTCATACACATGTTGTTTTCCTATAAATGACCACTAAGCAAACTTAAACAACAAAACATTTAGAAAATGGGTAACTTGATACATCTGACTTGCTGTTTCCAAACACACCATTCAGTTCCCTTCTACCAGCAGTCTGGAATCTTCCCAATTTTTATCACACGCATAAAAGGCTCTTCTTTTGTACACAGAGCACACTGTACAGATCAGGGCTCCTTTATTACTTTCATTCCTCCTGACTCATTGGGTGTGTCATTTCTATCCTCCTGTATTTCAGGCACCCCCTGCATGCAAGAGCATCACTGCTCTCCATTGCTCCCAAACACAGGGAGTTCAGTGTATGTCTTACGTCTGCTTCCCGCTTCATCCTTCCCATATAGTGTGGAACCTCTGTGAAAAATCACAGTCAGGGGCACTACATGACATAAGCCTGAGCTACTCACTTCTTCCTTTGAGTACTCTTACCTGACCACCTGCAAGCAAACCTCAGGTTTTCACTAAATTCAAAATCAAGCCTTAGATCTTCCTACTACTGCAATGGGACAGAAGAATGAATACTGAATCCACAGTTTCCTACAAAATTTTCTCAAGAACTGCATGTTTTCCTAGACTGCCTTACAGCCTGACTTGGATGGGAAAAAAACCTGCTAACAGAGGAACACACCAATCCAAGTCTCTTCTCTACATTTTTATAGCTTGCTCATGCTACAACACCTCACAGAAAAGGCTCCTAATAGGAATGTCAAGTGTCATCATGATGAAAGCAACAAAAACATACATTTTTATTTCACTGCAGCTACAAGTTCAGGAAGCTTCTCCTAGAGGAGCAAACTTTGCCTGCACTGTGTGACGGCTGGCAGCACTGGTGACAGGCTCATGTAATAACACATCCCTTTTCACTCCAGGTTAGTATTTAGATAAGTGTTTAAAGGAGGGGAGAACTGTAGCTTTTTCTGAAGTGTTTTCTGTGGACATCTCATCCCTACAGCGATTCTGCCCTCTGGTGGCTGCTTCCTCAATCCCAGAAATGCAAGCTACGAATGGAGTTGGAGGCTCTCTTCTATGCTCTCAACCCACAGATCTGTTAAAACTAGTTGTTAAAACTAGTTGTTTAAACCCACAGTATCTAAGGCCTTGAACATTCCTAGTCTTAGATCTGAGCAATGATGACTTTCCACTTTCCTTCTGGAGAAACTACACATGCAACAATCCCTTCCCTCCTGACAGGCTATGACTATTTCTCCGACACGCTTTTCTTCAGGACTTCATTTCTCTCTGAAATGAAGTTTCTGCCATTTTAGTATTTGCATTTGTATCAACATAAAGCCTTTTTAAATCATTATCCACTTTATTCTGAGAGAACTAGGGGGAGCAATTGATAAAGGATGTGCAGATTTCTTCTCTGCTCCTGGCAGAAGTAATTACAACATGCTAAAGAAGGAAAGTCTGTTTGCACAGGCTCCTAAACAAGGAAACATCTGAAAGATGCCAAATGGACAAGACTGCGTGGGCAGGTACCTGCCCACCCCACATGACGCATGTAGTTACTCACCGTGCTGAGAGGAAGATGATTTCTCCAGCATGGATTTATAGAGATTTCGGAAGGACCAGCTAAGATCCTGGAAGTTGATCTCAGAGTAGGAGAATTTGAAGTCATGGTTGGCACTGTACAGCGGGGGTGGCACATCAGCACCTTCACGGCCCTGCCCCCCCGCTACAGTAGAGGCAACATCCACAGGTCCTGCACCTTGCTAAAGGAGGTAGAAATAAGGACTTTAACCTGTACCAGGTTTTGTAACCTGAGACAGAGATTCAGAGACTATATACACATAGAATATGCACTGACATCCCATATCACTTGGATCATCTCCCAGCAAATCTTCCCACATGCTATTTTCCCTGAGGAATGCAAACCACCACCCTCCCTCTGTGGCACAATAGTTCCAGCCTTTTTTCAGATGTCTAATACCACTATGTCTTCATCCTTGTCCCCTTTTGCTAAAATTCACTTCCTCCTTATTTTCTATCTCTGCAATTGCAACTCCCTCCCTTCTTATTTTTGCCTTCATATCACAATTTTCACATTCCCTCTCCTCATCACTTCATTTTTCCATTCGTGCACTCCTCCCCCATGCTCCTCCTCCCACTTCTATCCTTCCCCTACTGCTCACCTGACTGTAGTTGGCAATGGGGGTGGTGCTCTGCATTGACATCTGAGGGGTGGCCTCAGGTGGCAAAGAGGCTTCTGTGCTGACTGGAACAGCCCCTCGGGGGCTTTTACTTGCCTCTTGCTCTGGGGAGTCTTGTGGTATCTGTGGATGGGGAAGAGAAAAGGAAAGGATCAGAAATCAAAAACAGATGGAGAAGTGAAACTGCAGATGGGAAGCCAGCTCCCCCGCTGTAAAAGTTCATGGCTTAAAAAAGAGGCGAAATGGGCCTTAGTCACTGAAAAGTCAGGATAAAGAACTTTACACTTGCAATATTAACTTTGCTACTGAACAGCAGCAACAAGAGCCAATTAGTAGGACACACACACACACACACACTACTTCACTCATTCTTGGCTTTTGTCTCACCATCTGTACACCCTGCCCCCAAAACATTGGCATGTTCTGGTGCTGGATGAACTCTGTGGAACAAGAAGGGAATTCCCACCCTGCTCCATGCTGTCTGGAAAGAAAAACACTCACATCATCATCTGGAGGATGCCGCCTCTTGCGAGATATATCTGGACATGTGTCTATTGTCCAATAGGAGCCCTGGAAAGAAGACCCACTGGTGAATACATGATTAAAACGAAGAGCTTCCTGATGCAGGGGGCTACTAACTCCTGGAATGCAGCACCAACTAAACACTAAGACTACATGGACCACCCTCTATAACATCAGATAACGGAGACTTGTGCGTTGCAAAGGGGTTCCTCTCTTGCACTGGCTTGCATTGAACAATGAGATATGACACTACCAGTGGAAGGCAGAATACTCTACTTCTGGATCACCCCGAGACAGGACACCAAAGGGATGGTTTGATACAAACTAGGTGAACACTTTTGGGTCTGCACACTACCTTCAGTAGCTTCCTCCCAACTCAGATTTATTATTGACTGGTGAGTACCAACTCAATATTCTGATTTGGCAGAGGCAACTACACAAGGATCACCCTTTTTCCACGGTTGTGAGACTCCACTTTGCGGCCTTTGCACTTTTGGGGGTTCCCAGTGCAAGACACACACTGAAATACTTGAATGCATCCACAGAGGGGCCATCACAAGGATTAAGAACTAAAACCATGGTTAAGAACTAACACAAAAATGTACTGGTTAAGAACTGAAACAAAAAATGTTTTTGTTTACATGTTCACACACAGAGATCTCTTCAGCCTGGCCAAGAGAAGGCTAAGGAGATCTAAACACTGCCTTCAACTGCATAAGGAAACTACAAAAGACATGATCAAACTCTTCTCAAAAATGTACAGCACAAGAACCAATTAATACAAGTTACAGCAAGGAAAAGTACAGACAGATATGAAGAAAAATTTCTTCACGCTAGTGGTGCAGCACTGGAACAAGTGCCCAGTTTTGCTATCTCTGTCCTTGGAGATATTCAAAATTCAACAAAAACCTCAACCACCTAATCTAATTCTTCCTGCTGGGGGTGGGGATGCGTGTTGACCTCCAGAGGTCTCATTCAGTAGTCTGTAATTATGTGTGCTGCTTTCTGAGTAAGTATAATGAAAATTCCAGACCAATTGAAATCTGAATAAGTAATAAGCACAGAACAGGTTTTCATTATTAACCCAGCCCAACATGCCAATAAACATCTGCAAACGTATACCCCTAAATCCATTAGGATTTCCAGGAATAAGCCATATAATCAATGGTATTTTTGAGCAGTGATCTTCAAAGATCTGCTACTTCCATTTATAGACACCAACTGACCACCACATAGTCCTTTAAATATAACTTGAAATAAAAGTCCTGAGCAAATGGTCTTTTCTGGTAACTTTAGGATGAGAGGGAAGAGACAGTCTTTCTGCATAAATACAAAACTTCTTGCCCCCACCATCTCTTTTTGCTTGTTTGGTTGTGAGGGTTTTTTGAGCCATATCACCTGCATGCCAAGATGCCAAATCATGGGTTTGCTAGCAATTCCCCTTTACAATCTGTGTATACTACCAGAGCTTTATTAGCCCTTACTTGGCCAACAAATTCACAAACTTTTGAGTTTGACCTGTAAATAATTTCTACAGATTTAACCTATGTGTTGACAACATTTTTTTCCTTATTATCAAATATTTTGCAGTCTAAATAGGTAGTTTTGCTCTCACTTCTATGGATCTTGATTCCATGAAATCCATCATAGCCCTGCTATTCACCAGGAGCCACTATGGTCTTTCATAACAGAACAAGTTGGACTAGACCCACATTTTACACAAAGATCAAGAAGAAAAAGAAAAAAACCAACACACTAAGGTACATTCGACCCCATTTTTTACTTCCAGTATCTTCAAAGTCAACTGAGACCACAGATAAGAAAAATAATTACTAAAATCTTTAAGGCCCCTTTAGAGGTTCCCTTTAAGTAAATGCATCTGTAGCCAAAGGACTGCAGTAAATCTTACTACTGCTTCCATTTTTGCCTACACTTTAGGTTTCAAATTCCAACCATGAGTTACAAAGGGCAACCCCAGCTTATTCCCTGCAGTTTTAAATTGCTTGCCCAGGAGCAGGCTGATTTCTTACCTTCCCAGGATCATCTCTTGGTCGAGGCACCTTTCGAAAACATTTATTCAGTGAGAGGTTATGACGAATAGAATTCTGATGAGAGAGTAAGAGATACAGGTAAGTGCTACAACAAAAACATGCAGTCTTCTGAGTATGCCCTGGAGTGGGTAGAGAAAATAGGATGGTGTATACTCAAAAACCAAAGCTCACTACATATACCTGGAATGGGGTAGAATAGAAACTGTGGGAAGTGAGAGATTGATTAGGATGATAATATGGGGCTGAACCCCCTCTACATACACACAGGGTGCAGTGGAAATAGCAGCTGTGTGATATGGGGCTTGGTAGTGATGCAGGTTTTGGGGGGGGGGTTGTTTTATTTTCCTTAGCTGTTTTTGGTGAGGATTTTTTGCATGCTCCTTCTTAAGGGGCCACCACATACAACAAACTTCCCAGAGAAAGCAGGACTTCTAGCTCTGCATTTTCTCCAGTTGGTCATCTTAGTTTTACATGTTTTATTTTCAGTTTTACACCTGTCTTATTTTTCACAGTGAGGATATTATGCACAGAATTGAAAAAGTAAGTCTTGTCATTAGGCAAAAAAAGAGTACTTCTGTGATGCAAGCCCTCACCTTCCAACCAATACCAGCGTTTTTGTAGTAGGGAAAGTTGTCACAGATCCAACGGTAGATCTCACTAAGCGTCATCTTCTTGGCAGGTGATGAGTTGATGGCATATGTGATCAAAGTGGCATAGCTGTAACGTGGCTTCCCATCTTGGTGCACTGCAGCCTCGTCCTTACTCAGTGTGGCATTGGGATCTGTGGGTGAGCCAGGGGGACACTTTCGGGCAGACCCTGGAGGTCCTGCTTGTGAGGAACCTCCTAATTTTTCAATAGTAGCCCTTAAAGTAAGCTGTGGGAGCCAGTCTATGGAAGTGAGGCTGCTTTCCAAGTCAGAGGCCATGGTGCTGGAAGCAGGAGTATCTGTGAAGAGAAAGGAGCAGAAACGAAACTGCTGAGATGCACGCAAGATGAACTCTAAGAACAAAAACAGTCATTTGCATTCCTCCTCTGCTTCTTCCTCTGTCAAAAATACCTATGTGAAGATCATCCTACTTCATACACCTTATTCACAGCCAGACAGAATCATACAAAAAGCCCTGCGTCTGTGTCTCTGGGAGAACCACGCTTACTGACAGCAGCTGGGACAGTGCTGGGGCAGCCTTACCCAGAGCATTGTTCCCAGATAAAAGACCCAAGACCTGTTCAAAGGAAGTGGAGCCCTTTCAGCAGCTGTATCACGTCCACTCTTTCACTCAATAATCCATACAACCTTGGCACCCTTCACCAAGATTATCTGTAACCCAGTCAGTTTACTGTGACAGGTAAGAAGAAAATCACAGCTAAAAGGGAAGACCCATTCATGCCATACACAAACCACAATTTAATTAGATCACTTGCAAAGTCAGGACTATCTTCATCTGGGGAGAAACTAAGGCCTAGCTTCTCTTTTTGCATTAGGTGACATTATAATGAATCCTATTCCTTAGAGCTAGGATTACATATGTCATTTTAAAACACCAAGATCATGCATAATACTATATATAGATAATTACATCTGCCATGTCGAGTTGGAACAGACTATATTAAGCTCTTAATAGTTAAAGCTTTGCCTACTATAACTGATTTTTCCTAAATATATATCCATCATTTTATTGAATTAAATCTTGCTTAATTCACAATATAGCAGGCAAGTATTTTCTCCAGTTCAAAGACACAGGAGAAAGTTACTCATCCAAAGTCACACAAGTTTGCCACAGGGTAGGAAGAGACACAGGATCTTCTCATAAATACGTATTGTATCTTTCCCCCCATAAAAATAAAACACACCTGGCTAGCAGTTGTACCCAGGCATCTCCACTTAACAACTATTTTATATGAAGACAATATTTAGCAGCATGAACTTGTAGGAACTTGTACACTTAGCACACAGACTTTTATGTTGCCTTTTGTAGTAGACAAGGCAGCTAAAAGTTCATCTCATTCTTACAACTGGCTGCATCACTACGTTAGAAACAATCCCTTCAAGTCTGGAATGAGGTAGGTAAGTTTCCATGGCCACAACCCGCACTGCTCTGTGCTTATTCTTTGCATAAAGAGAAGAATCATGTCTTGAAGGGATGCAAGTTCTGCATCTTTCATTTCTGCAATTAGTCTTGTCAGAGGATCAAGATGGCATTATCTTTGAGCATGCTAGTGCACACAAAAGGGAAACAAACACACATGCACATACGTATGTAGACATTCATGTGACAAATTCAACACATGCACACATGCGAGAGAGAACAGACTGACACACACACACACTCTGCTTAGGAAAGATTCGTCAGCAGACACCTCCCACCAAGTGCATCACTCAGATGAGCGGATCAGATGAGACAGGGAGACACCCATCTGCATGAATACTAATTAGATACTTGTTCTAAAAATAGGCGTTTGACAATAACACTGTGGATGCACAGAGCCAGATGCACCCAGCATTTCGACACAGAAGCTGCCTGTTCTTCTCCCACAACCATATGCATTATACCTGTCACTGCTGCACTGAAGTGCTCTCACAGCACCACAGCACTCCAGTCCATACTCCAACGCACTCCCATGCACTAAACCTTTCATTTCCACGCATGTGCTCACCACACCTTAGGGCTCAAACACCCACACAACACCCCAACAAAACCTATCCCTCAATGCCCATAGGCTCCAAAACCCCGGCCTCAGAAATCACCTCCTCATTGCACAGGTAACATTGCCACTCACAGGCTCTCACAGGCTGAAAAGTACAATAGCAGCAGTACAGTACCTATGGCAAGTGGAAGCATTTTTCTGAAAGCCCAACTGCTACTAACTTACCAATCTCTTCGCCTGCCACACTAACACATAGGAGAGCAATGAACAGTTGCTACTGGAGTTGCTAACTGGAGAGCTGCAAAAAGGTTTTCCATTATCCATCCTACTCTAGTTGTGGTTTATTGAATAACGGTTTTTTGACTGATTTGACCTGGCGTCCACCATGCGACATTTACACCATCCCAGTGGGAATGCACAGACCACCATGTAACCAAAACACAGCATGGTAACTTCACATGTACAGACCTCACTAAAAGCAGTATTCCACTTGGGAGCAAACAAACATAAATCAAATACAAGTTGAATGCTTAATTTTGTAAGTGTGCCTCATATCAATTTTAATTTTCATGGTGCAATCAGACAACAAATTACTGCTTCTTGTTAAACCATTATGAAGTATCAGTTGTGCGAACAGTACAACTCCAAATTTCTCACTCCCAACTTATTTTCCCCCTTTTTTTTAAGGCAAGCATAGAAATCAAGAAAAATAGGCTATAAAAGCCTACGGCTGATAAAGATACCAATGTGAAACACAAAAAATTCAAGAGGCAGAAGAAAACACTCCGGTTTTCACAGAGTTTCAGATTTGCCCAGGTTATGTCAGTAGAGCATCTGGGATGATTTGCTATGCAGTAAAATGTAAGGCTGATATGCAACACCCCCATCAAAGACACAAGCTTTTATACATTTATGTAAAGTGCACTTGTCAGGGAGACAAGCAAGGTTAGAAATGGGTCGGATTACACCCACAGGAAGAATTTTAATATTTTCATTCCCTGGTTTATAAAAATCTTTGACAAGAAAACAAAATCTTAAATAAAAAAAATTCTGTGTATACACATGCACTAGTCACCCAGTACTGAAGCACCCACTTTTCAGTAAAAGACAGCAGCTCTTTAAGAAGATATACACGAGACAACAATTTAGAACAGAAGACTCAGATCCAACAGCAATGACATGGGAAGTTTCAAAGCAGTGGAATAAGAGGGGGGTTTCCAAGTTTGAATTCGACCGTGTTACTGGATTTAAAGGCCTCTATCATGACAACATGGGATCTGTAATAATCAGGTACAGTCAAACCTTCGGTAAGGTGACAATTCCAGAACCCTTTCAGGACAAAAATAACTCTGTCATTCACCTGATCCAAGTGGTTGGTGAACCGCTTGACACCACTTAATGCATGATAGAACCAGACTGCAGCCAAACCAGAGAGGCTGATGATTCTTCCAACTTTCCCTTCCCAACTTACTGCCTGGCAAATTTTCTTTTGAACTCTTCTCTTATGATCCCATTCAAACAAAGGAAAAAAAACCTAATAAACACATTGACCTGAAATCAAGGATGTTCTAAAATATCCCACCACATTAGGAAGCCAGAATTAACTTTGAAGAAGTAAAAAAGAAAGTCAAAGACCAGAATTCTCCCACATTACACGACAAATTCTATCAGTTTACGCATTTGGCTGACTTTAAAGCAAGGGTGAGCTGGCCAAGTCATAACCACCATCAAGAGCTGGAAGCTGACTGCAGTCTTAATTTCCCAAGCACTAATTAGTTACAATACAACCCCCAAATCAGAGAGGTCACAGAGATGCAAAAACACCAGCCAAGCACTGATCCCAAACTACAGTTAAACAGACAAGAGTCTGTCCAGTTCAAGAAAAACGTATTAAAGAAAATCCTTGCATTGAATACCTTCTAACAACCACTAATTCGCTTGGGACTAGTAATACTTCACTACAGCTTTCCAGGAAAACTACTGCATTACTTTGAATATTTGAAACTAGCAGCAAATGGAAGCTCATGCTTCTGTCTCTCGGGGAGGAAGAACTCTCTCTCTGTTGCACTGAAGAAATCTGTGCTTTGCCTGCCCTGCTACGTTGCAAATGCTCGCTCCAAGCCAGTCGGATCTTATCCCAGATCACTGCTACTTATATACCAGGGCTGAAAAACATAAGAAACGTGGGTAACAACACTCTAAGGGTCACACTGAGCGCAGTTAGTAAACATTTATAGCCTGAACTCAAAGGCTGGCCAGTCAGAGTCAGCTACAACCGAGGAAGGGAGCCACACAATGAATGAAACCACGCTGTGCACTGCTGACAGAAGCAGCATATTCTAGAATAAATCTCTGCATCTACTTCTCTGTGTTTACTTTCACTGTTGCTTTATTTGCTGCTACTCTGATCCAACTAAACACTATGGCAAAACATTCAAAGGACACTCAACTTGAGACTTCTCAACAAAAACTTTGGAAGAGAAGAAATGCACAACAAACCACCAAGCAATGACAGACATTGCCACAGAACAATTATAAATATACGACCACTTCCATTTAGGTCCCTCAAACACAGATCCAGTGATCTGACCAACAATATCCCTCCAATATACTGAGATAAACCTATTTTCTAAGGTACTTAGCAAAGGAAAAAGCTCAAAGGCAAGCTGGCAAAAAAGAACGATTCAACTGCAACCCTTCTGGAACAAAGGTATCATGTCAACTAGAGGAACTTGCCTCAAAATGTAAAGAGAAAAATTAAAACACAAGAATACCACACCTGAAGAAACAGAAAGGCTCTACTTTGATGACAAAAGGGCAATTTTGACATACTTGTGTAAAATACACATGCAAATACACAGTGTTTTTTATCCAATACAGAAAAGGGGAAATAATCACTTTTGCTAATTCTGGCAGGAAGAGAAATCTGGCATTTTAAGACATGTTTTCCCTCAAAAATAAGAAGGTGTGAAATAAGACAGCAGGAACAAAACACTTAAAAATCTGATCTCTAAGCAAATGTTCTCACAGATATACTTGTGTCATACAAGAAATTAGAAAAAAGGAACCTGATTATCTGAAGTATCGGAAATTTCTATCCATGATTTTGGTAACTACTTGTGAGAAGTCTTCAGAAAATGTTTACGTTTCTGGAATCAAATGCAGAAGGAAGAGAGAGGCTGCTGGGTACGGCTCATAAAATAAAACTTAGCCTGGACGGTTAATGTGGTGCATGTCATGTTAGTGCCAAAACCAAGACCCCTCCTCAGAAGTACTGAGTGTGCAAGACAGAATGGCTTTGAATGTCCAGGTGATTCCGTGATGATGGTATCCTGAATGGAAATGTGCTACAAGTTGCACAACACACTAAGACAGTACTGAAAACCAGAGTCAGAGGAAGATGAAAACTTTTAAACCGTGTATAGCTTAATATGAATCAGTGGACTAATTGTTTTGTTGTGATTAATTGGTTATACATATATGATTTGCCTTTAGCAAATAGAAATCAACAACACGAAAAATAAAAAGAAAACAGATTTCTTCTCATAATAGCTGCTGATTACACAGACATATCGTGATAGCACATTTTAACACAGGAGCTTTTGATTCCTTCCATTTTGTGCAAGGTGCACAAGGTATAATTTTGTATTTTGAATTCAGTAAATGAACAGCACTGACTGTGCAGGCACTTTTGGTACTAACGGAGCATAGAGTCTTGTGGGGACTATAAAGTCACCAAAACCCTCATGCTAGAAGTGCATCAGGATTCAATTCCAAAGGCAATTATGTCCTAGCTTTGTATGAAGCTGACAAATGGTGTAGTTTACAAAACATGACCTGCTTATTTAAACTTATCAACAGATGGCATTACAGCCAAAGTCTGAAATATGCTCATGTCAAGGGAGACAGTATCTTTATGGGCATAACAGCCTAGGATCGAGCACAGCTAGTGCTTTGCCAGATTTTAATAAGATCGACTAATCAAATATTTTTGTTGTCTACTATATAAACATGCCGGGAAAAAAATGCATTAAGAAATATTACACAAACATTGCAGACACCCCTTAGACAGTCTGAAAATACGTGTTCAAAGTTAGGACTTTATTTATGGTGCTGTGTAAGGGAAAGTGGTGAATACTTAACACCTGTCAAAAGAAACAGCAAATGATACTGAGAATACTGGTATGCCTAAAATACTTTTGAGCTGGAAGTTATTTCCTTTGTAATAAGACTACTAGAAAAGATTTATTTTAATATTAAGCCAAATGTCCCATGACAACCCTCCCAATAACAGATTCGAAGCAAAAAGTAAACCAAGCACTTTGAAGAAGCACAATGAAAATACATCAGCACAGCAGAAATGTCTCTCCAGCATCCCCCCACCCTCAGTACCACTACGCAATATTTTACCACTGGAAGTAGGAGCTGTAACTCTAAACATATGCCAAGGCAGGAGAGAAATCTTTGACATTTGCTGTAAGAATATTCATTGTACAATTACTCCTACACTGAGAAAGGTATCAGGTACTCATTTTGGAATAATTCAAATATACGAGCAAGTATCTGGAACGAAATTTTCCCTTGGAAATCAGGAAGTCTGTGGTAGAGAAACTGTATCTAAGAACAGGTATTTCCCCCAACCTTACTGGAGCACACAGCTTGAAGGATTTCAATGCTACCTGCCTATCATAATCACACCCAGCAGTAAACCTCCAGTACAAGATATGCAAACACTGATATAGTATCCAGATTGTCTCTGAAATTAGAGACAACACCAGAAGCAGATCAGCATTCAGAATATCTTGCTCAGAAGATTTGCACAGCATTGCAAAGATATATACAGAAACCTAAGTTAAAAGAATGTAACATGCTTATAAACTAAAGCTGCATTCTTATTCACATTAAAATATGGGTCTCTCCATGAAAAATTACTGCAAACCTTGCAGTTTAATGACAGTAATCACAAAAATTTCTATATACTATCTAGCAGCCGGCTACAGGGAAAATGAAAATCTGACTGATCTGACTGCAAGTGGTTGGAACTTGTTCACCAAATGCTGAACCACTGGAAATAGTCAATATGAACTCTGCAATAGTTGCTATAACAGGCCCCGACCCACTCGTGGAAATGAGAATGAAGCCCTAGCAAGAACTATGTGCTGAATTAATAGGAAATAAAGAAATCAGTCTCAAGTGCAGATCAGTTGTGCCCAGACATACAAAGAGCACACCCTCCCAGAGCTGACATTACCAAAGCACAGCAGAAAAGCCTGATTAAGAGAAGTTTGAGAGCAAAGCACAGCTGAAATTGAAGTTGGAGAAAGATCAGAAGAATCAAGTAATACTGCATGGAGATCATAAATCAGGTCTCAACCACTGTTTTAACATAATTCCTTTTTACTATTCTATTAGCTGTTATTCTCAACTAAGCTGGCTGAGCTGTCTTCCAGTAGACAGAACACTTGACAACCTCTAGCCAGGCTCACAACTTGTTAAGATTTGTACTAAGCTTGAAGGTCAAGAGCATTAAGAACCACACTGCCATACAACACACACCCATTCATGATTTCTCCTTCCTTAAAAAAGTAGTATGTATTGCTGCTTGGCTTTCTGCATCCTACTCGTAAAATGCTCCATTTCGTGTATCATCCTGAAACTAAATCTTCTGTTCATTTCCTTACAGATACTAAAAGAAGTCCCCTTTCTTCCACACACATGCTTGACAGTTGTTGCCTTGCAGCTGCAAGTAAATATTATTCTGCTCTAGCCTTGAGTGTCCCAGTGTTTAAGATGTTGTGTCTTTGCTTATGACAATCACTCCTCTTCACGAAAGAAGCCAGGGAGAGGGGAGTACATGTAGTAAGACAACTACCTCTGAGTTTCAGTTAGACCTCTTGAATAATTTTCAAATAGGCTAATAATAGTTATTTGTATATTTGAAAACCATTAATTGCAAATACGCAATTAACAGTTGGACTCTGATCTCAGAGGTTTTTCTCCATCTTAATGATTCTACAGTTCTATGAAATAAGTCTTTTCCAGTCTGTCTGGACTCTATTGGCTGGCAATATTCCTGGGCGTATCAAGGTATGAGTCATCTGAGGAAGAATATGAAGAGATGCTCATGCAAAAAATGGAAAAGCACAGTGTCACGCCTGCGTTGCTGGCAGAGGAAAGGACAATGCAGTAAGAGACAGCAACAGACAGGGGAGAAACATAAATGTGAAGGCCTCATAGAGCAAGTACAATAAACTGGAAGCTTATGTGGTACATGGTAGCCAAAGCGCAGACTTGTCAAGGAGATGGCAACATGTTGAGAAAACATGCCAGGAGGACAGCTTCAGTAATCATGTTTTTAACAGGACAAGAAGGTAACAGTTGTCAGAGGCAGCAAGAACAGGCAACGGGAACAGAGATGGTAAATGAAGGAGAAAGCATATAAGGGTTACCCAAGCAGACTGTGAAAGAAGCAGCAAAAGATTCAGGCCATGAACTGGAAGATGAGTCCCTCTCCTGTATGTTCAGAGCAAGAACATGTAATAGGCCCAGCTGTGGAGGCCCGGAACAGAGGAAAGCAGGAAACAATGGCAAATCTCAAAGGAGCTTTCTAGACTTCCGTATTTGCCTCAGCAGTCTTAAATTTGCAGCAATTAATTTTTAAAATGTGAAGGTAGTATGCAAAGTTGCATCATTTAATATCCCTGGCATAAGGGAGGTAAAGAAAAGCAAAGAGGGGATGCCTGAAGTGGGTTATTGTAGGGGAAAAAAAAAAAAAAAGGAGGAAATATTTACTTACTGCTTACTGCAGAAGCTACTAAATGAATGGCTAGAGCAGTAGGAGGGAAACCAGGAAAATACTGACACAAAAGTCAAGAGAGGACAGGATTTCAAGACTGGGCATGATCAAGTGTCAAAAACAGCAGGGAAGCCAAGAAGGATGAAGATGGAATACAGACCCAGAGACCCAGCCAAGAAAAGGTCATTAGAGATCTCGGGAGAAGCTTCAAGGGAGTGAGAGTATCTATACTGAACTTACAAAATGGTTCTAGACTGGAGACACAGTACAAGATCTTTCAATTTTGGAGTCACCAGTTACCTCAATGAAACAAAAATTAATTGGAGCATCATGATTTCACTGTCTCCTAATGTCACAAAACCCAGCATACAGAAGTTTTGAGTTCAATATCACACTGAAATTAAGGCAATCAACAGCAAGAAGAACACCCAGCCATTATAAAGTGGTTCTCATGCTTATACTTTGGAATCCTTATACGTAATAACCTACTCCAGAATAAATGCGAAGTCACGCAGGGAGAAACATGCAGTCCAAGGTCAGTCAGCAAAGGAGTAGCAGAACCTTGCAGAGAACGTGGATTTCCTAAATCCCAGACCAGCTCTCTACACGCAAAGCTCATCTGCTTTGCTCAGGTAGAGATAAAGGGAATTTAGATGTAACTATGTCAGAAGTTTGTTTACCTTTCCCTGCAAATTCCTGATGGGGAGGGAGAATTTGTCTTGTTTTTACTTAACAATAGCATTTTGGGGAAAAACTGAGAATTCAGAAACATTGCTCCTCTAATTTATGGCCACGAAGAGTTCAGATTCCTACCAATTATTCAGATTTGAACTTTTAACAGTAATTACATATTTCTGCTATAATCAGCCACAGCCTTTATACAGCAAAGAGCATAAACAAAATTTGAATTGCTAATTGTAAGAAATATAAAAGCAAATATACTTTACCTCGAGGTATAAAAGCTCTCACTCATCATCTTACCCTGTCCCTCATTACTCAGTCTCTCTTATACATAAAAAAGGCAAAAAAAGAACACACGTTCTCTTAGTCCTTGACTTCACATCAACTAAACTGAATGGCTCAGAAAGACGAGGAATGAGGTACTGGGCCCTGCACAAATGGGTCACCCCAGTTCTGAAAACCAAGATCCGCAAGTGCTAGAGAGAACTAGAGAACA
Source organism: Pitta sordida (assembly GCA_013390025.1). Classification (NCBI taxonomy): domain Eukaryota; kingdom Metazoa; phylum Chordata; class Aves; order Passeriformes; family Pittidae; genus Pitta; species Pitta sordida. The sequence goes on from WEKX01004526.1 coordinate 61,381, forward strand.
TAATGCAAGGAGTTTTCCTTCCAACCAGCTAAAATCCAGATATTTATGAGAAAGGAAAGGGGCTAACGGAGAAGGGAGGGTTGGAGAATGAAGAAGCTGGACTACGGTGAAAAAGTGCCATTCTCCAGCCAAGCAGAACTAGGTATTTTTAGAGACAAAAAAACCCTACAATTCTTGAGATAACCTCAAACAAAAAATCCTACGCAGCCACGGGCAAATAATCTAATGAAAGTCAAACCAGGAATAGTTCAAACTGCAGGTGTGGAAGTAAGACCAGAACCTGAGATCAAGCAAGAAAGGACTCCTTGCTTGCAGATGAGAGATGCTTGCTTGACAAAGAGAAAAGCAGCAGCTTAGGTTTACAGGACCACAAGAGAGAATGCCAACTGGACCGCAAGGGAAATGAGATGCAAAGAGCAGGGACAACTTGAGAGGAGGAGTGGGGTGTAGGAGGAAATGCGAGTCAAGAAGTAGGCAGGCAGGAAAAAAGCTGGGCCTTAAAGGTGCAGGAGCGGAACACAAGTGTCATGGGAAGCTACAGAGCCCATGGATTCAGGAAAGGGCTCACAAAGGTCAGACACTAACAAAATCTGTGCTGTCTGCCCTTAAGAGAAGTCTAAGATTCGTAATAGGATGGAATAGAAGACTGGGCAGGTCAGAGACAGAAGGACAGAACAACAACCCAAGTTTTGGCAAAGCACCACAGGATACAACATTATTGGTCCTAAACTTGGTTGCGAGATCTCTGAATTTTGAAACATTCCCAGTGTTACATATTTTCATTTCAAATTTAAAATTAAAATTCACAATTAATTAATTGTGAAAACATACTGCAGCATGTTTGCTCTCTCCTGGCAATACACAGACAGCCTTTACAAGTGAAAAACATGACTACAGGGCAGAAATAGGCTATAGATTTTTAGATTCGTCATACATTCCATAGAAGAAAGAAGGAAACACAACCCGCAGAACAGACAGCAAGGAGCAATACTGTCTCCTACCAAGACAAGAAGCATTTGAAGTTGAACACATCAACTGAATATTCTTGTTAAAATAACATGTGCAACAGCCAACAATACAGTGAATTAAATGCTTTTCTTTAGGCTTCAGAGTTAATACAACCGGAAAGTTCTTGAAGTTTCAATTCCGAAGCATCACTCAGCAACAGATCCTGTATATGGAATACTACAAAACAGAGGGCTCTGTGTGAAAGTCAACAGTTACAATTCTACCCAAGGTTGGGAGAAGCAAATAGAAAAATCAGTCCAAAAGTATTTTTCATCTTTTGGTTGCTAACGATGGAGATCTGATTCCTGACAGCTGTGTAAAATGAGATAATCAGCCCAGTCCTGCTCTTGAGGGACAGCTGTCCATATCACAGTTGCCACTAACCACACCTCCTTTCTGACACTTGAAGTAAAGGGCCAAAGATCCAAAATGGGATGCAGATTGAATCTCCCACTACATGAAGGTCAGTTAAAGTTTAGGGGAGGAGTTAGTAAACTATAACCTGTACCTCTGTGGTAAGAATAGACTTCTCCAAAGACATCAGCTGTATTTTTATAGCTAAAAAANCAACAACAACAAAACAACAAACCAGAAGTACTACAATAGTCACAACCATGTCTTGGACTGGGAAATTAGACTCAAACTCTTCCAACTATTTATTGTACTATATTTCATTCTTTCATTCCAACTTTTTTGACTCCTAGACACTGGCCTACAAAACCACATTTCAAGATAAAACCCAAGAACTTGTAGAACATATACTTAAACATTATTATAACCTCCTGATCTTTCAGTAACATAATCCCTTTCCCATAACTCTCCAGACCCTCTTATTTCATTTTACTTAAGGGCTTGACGTGAGAAATGCCACACAGTTCTCAGATAGGAGTTGAGGACCCATAGGACAGGATCAGACTGCTTCAACTTAAAAAGTCAACTTTTGGAAGATTTACAAACCCATACACACGTAACTGTCTCTTTACTCAAATGTTGAAGACTTTATTACTTCTGTTGAAGCCAACTCTACATTCCTGGGCATTTACAAGAATTAGGCTATTTACTTAGATACATTAATGTGGTTTTTAAAGTCTAATTTTAGGTATTCAGGCTTAACATTCTTAATGTAAAGTCTTATAGACAGAGCACTTCCATTTAAATGTGCCTATAAAGTACCTTGCACTTTCATGAAGATAAACAGTACTCTCCCTTTTATGAATACTTTGTATAAAATAAATGGTGCAGAAGAGCTGCAGTATTCCATTTCAGAGGAAGCTGCATTTTCACCTGTGACAAATATTTGATGTGAATACCATGATCACACTGAAGAGCTCTCTAAAAATTATCCCCTTTTCCCTTAAATTTATGAGCATGTCCTAGCTTTTGTATAGCTGTGTTTTAGATTATGAGATCTTCAGAACAGAGATTGTCTTAATTTTGTGTCCACGTGAGTATTGAATGCTCTGTCAGTAATTAAGAAATATATAACAACTAGTCCACAGCACACCACTTTCAGCCTCGTATGTCTGCCATGAATATTTAACGCTCAGGTAGCAAACACAAAAATCTTTAATGGAAGAAAAAACAAAAAGCTTCATATGCAGAAAGACAATTGTTGTGAAAGAGCAGAATTTTGTTAAGGCTGCCATATATATTCTGTAAAGTGCCCTGGCATCCATCAGAGACAAATGCACTTGAAAAATGTCAAGTCATTACTATGAAGAAGGGGGGCAGCATGAGGTAAATTAACCTCAGGAGCATGAAAAGTCAGTTATCCCCTTGAATGTACAAAGGCCAAAATGCCTCAGTTATCTCTTCCCTTGTGCCAGATAACACAGCTGTACTCAAAACAGGCTGATTGCATAACCACAGGGCAACAGGTAGGAGGGCATCTGAAAGTACCCCCAGAACATACGATCCTAGGTGGTTCATCCCTCCCTCAGAAAGAGGCACCTTCTGAAGCTACGGGTAACTGACAGAAACCTCTGCCAAAATGGGGAATCACTTTGGCATCTTTTGTCTTGTCTCGCTAGCACATTACACCCAGGAGTTCCTTCTCCAGGGGCTCCCTGTTTAACCACTGCTCTCCCATAAGGGTTCCTGCCCCAGCCCTTTGATCCTGGATTTCCTCACTGCTGTCTCACCGGGGAACAGAAATAGGAGCCCCTGGGGTGAGATACCCTTAGGCATAATTCTTCAGCTGCTGGAATCTGCTTTGGCTTCATTTGAGATGAAGTCTCCCTAGACCTGATTTCTCAGGAAATCGCTACATTGGTGTCAGAATACTCATCTGTGACTGGAAATTAACTGCCTCATTTACAAAAAAGGAGCAGCTTGGCTCACACAGCACCGGCATCAGGATTCACATTCCTAGCCCCTGAATGCAGCATGAAACACAGATGAAGACTGGTGGCAACCGAATGGCTTCTTTTGGCTTCTGGAGCAGGTGGCACCAGCAATGTCATGGTTTTCATCCCCAGGCCCCTGAGCTCCACAGAACCCATCCTCAAGGGCACTCTTTCCAGAACTCATCCTGCAGTCCCGTAGGTACACATCTGGGCACACTTGCACGAGGATCCACACACTCGGATCCCAAGCACAGTGAGGTCTGCATGGCACAATGATTTTATTCTCACAGTTCCAAGCACAGTAGAACCCACATGGAGAGCTGGCACTCCACCCCATGGGTACGTCCATGGACACTGGCACTACAAATCACTGCTCCTGTCTCCTCAAGGCTTTTTTAGCCAATATTATCCTTCTCAATGACCCCTAAATGACAGAAATTAATTCACACCAGTGGTGATACGGGCTGAGTCCAGGACAAATAAACCAGGGGAAGAAAGCAGAAGGGCAAGGGCAGAGAGGTTCGTTACAATTAAAGAGGGATAAGGTCTCCCACAATAATAATACTGAGGGAAAGAATCAGGTCAATTCCATACAGTATGTAAGGGAGCTAAATGAGAGAGATGGAGAAAGGCACGCAGAACAAGCAGCCTGGGGAGAGGAACAGAAACAGAATGAGAGAAAATATTAAAAGGTACAGTGAGAGAACAGACATGGAAAACAAGGGCAGAAGACGAGACAGAAGGACAACAAGGAATTGAGAGATGATATAATGTGATCACTCACTGTCTGGAAGATTTTCTGGAGGGAGGTGGATTATCTTCAGTGAGGATTCCTGGGGTGCTGCCCTTCACACTCCTTCTCTGAGACCCATACTCGGAGCGTTGCTGTCAGCTATTCCAAGAGCTTCTTCAAGAAATATTTTGATGGTGAAAGGATGAATTCAGGATCTTGAGAATTAAAACAATCTGCTTGGGATTGTCAGTCCTCTAATACTGCTGGTTTTATCCTGGGGTGGAGATCCTCTCTCCTTTTTGGCAGCTAACTACTAAAGGTCTGCGTTCTCCTGGGAGAACGCCTTTCACTGATAATGATATTATTTCAGAAATCAATTTCCTGGATTTCCCTATCTCGAAATCTCAGTATTTTCTTTTCTCTAGGTATGCCTTGTCCTTAAGGGTGGGCAAATATCTTTGTCTGAAAAAACTCTTGCTCTCTCTGTGGATATTATCAGTAGAATCTGCCTTTTCCTTTCCCTGTAACTAGGAGGTGTGTCTTCTCTCCTTGCACAGGGTATTTGAAGAAAACCCTCTTGGGATTAGGAATCTTCCTTGGGATGAAGGAGGATGAGACCAGTATCGGAAATTACCTTTACGTCCAGTTAACAGCAACTGGAAAAGGAAAGAATAGCTAAATCTGCCTCTGCTTTCTCTCCCTTGTTTCACTCTGTCGCCTGCTGAGCAAATGTAAATAATAAAAATTACCAGGCAAGGATCTAGGGCTCCTGCTTATTTCTGTCTTGGGGACTGCCTCTCTTGGGCATAGAGGATTTCTTCTGTGAAGAATCCCCTGTCACTATCTGGTCTGGGGAAGGGCTGTTTGCTCTGCTTGAGGGAGCACTTTCCTCAGCAGCAGTGGGGAGCAGGTGGTCAGGGTTATTCTCACAATCCTCAGAATTGGGGTCTGAGGACACGTCTCCCCCTTTATCGAGGCAGCTCCAGAAAACTCTATCCCACGGCGAGGAAGAGCAGACCTGCTGCCAGATAGTTACGAGGGCTGGGGGCCGGGGGCCTCTGCGTACCCTTGGCTCGTTAGTGGGGAAGGGGGCAAGTGTTAAGCTCCCTCACCAGCTGCGGGAAAGGGGCCTGGCAGGGGGGGCCGCCGGGTGTCCCCGCACCGGGCGCGGGGCTGCGGGCGGGGCGGGGGGC
>WEKX01004526.1:85161-125653 GCA_013390025.1 Pitta sordida
AGGTGTTTAAGAGAAGACTTGATGAGGAGCTCAGTGACATGGTCTAGATGGTGGGAGGCTTAGATGGATGGAGCATGGTGCCTGTGGTTCTATGCTTGTGGGCCTGATTCCTGGGTGGGCGTTTGCTTGGGAGTTGGACTAGATGATCCTTGTGGGTCCCTTCCAACTCAGAATGACCTGTGAACTGCTGCAGCCTACTTGTGTTTAAAGAGCCAGTCTGACCCTGCAGGGTCTGTGTTTTTGTCCCTCCCGCCTCTCTGGGGAGCAGGGAAAGGACAGCAAACTGAGGGACCTTGTAGAGCTTGCACACCCTTAATCTGTCCAGGATGGCTGGTCTTGGTTTAGTGCTGACACTGTGACAGTGAGATCCCCTCAGTGGGCATCTCTGTCCCAGCCCTTGGAGGTGAGTGGGAGAGAGAGAGAGAGGATAGGTGATGCAAAAGGAAGTAAAGAACAAGGGAAAGGCCAAAGGAGAGGAGGTCCTGAATATCGGGTCTTGGATTGGATCTAGGACCCAGAAATGCTGGAGTCTGGTTTACTCTCTTGAGCGTAGCCACATCCCAGGTCCCATTGCCTATTCACCAGGATGAGCAGTCCTGTTTGGTCAGTGCTTGTGGAAGGGCAGCAAACAGAAGCTTTCTTAGGGGACAGGTATAACATGATCAACCCCTCTGTTCTTCACAATGGGAAAAGATCTGGAAATGACATTGCTAAATCCTGCAGGTGGCACAGCTAATGTGCTGACCTAGATGTAGCTCCTCCTTTTACTGTGGTGCCTTTCACCTTTTCCTCAGTGAAGACAAGTAGGACTGGCAGGCTATGTGGAGGTTGGAGATCAAGCCAGGTCAGCAGAGACTGGAAACCTTGGCAGGGGAGGGAGGGCGGGGGGGCAACAGTATCAGAGCCTCTGGAGCAGAGAGGGAGGTGTTTCCCTCAGAAAAGTACTTAGAAAGTGGGAGGGTAATTGCATGTCAGGGAATTAGGAAGGCAACGGAAGAAAATGTCATAGGGCAGGTGGTGAGGGCCGAGATTTCCAATGGTAGCAGAGCTCCGCCAGGAGGATTACCTGGGTGTGTGACAGAGAGATGCTGCAGGCAGAGGGGGCCTCAAAGGAAAAGAAAGCTTGTGGGAGAGCTATTGTAAGGTAGGAATGACAGAAGTGGTATCTGGGGGTGAGCAGATGCAGGCTTGTCTGTGCTGGATTGCTGTATTTAACCTCCATCCAATTTTTCACGTTATGGTAACTGGTGTTTGCAGGATTTGTGCACTGAGTGGGATAGGTGAGATGTATTCTCCTTTTCTCTTTGGAATAGCGTTAAACTCATTGTCAGTTAAACTGCTGTGGACCTGTCTTGATTTCACATTGATGGAGGCTGGCGGATTCCCAGTAGTGAGTCACAAAGTGGGGCAGCTCTGGTGAGGCTTCAAAGGTGCAGGCAAAGTAGGGATGCAGGGAATACAGAGTTGAGTGGAACACAGTACATACTTCAATTCCTTTGATTACTGCCAGATGGGGCAGCACCTTTCCATCTGGGGAAGAGCCAGAGTGAAGTCATGGCTATTGTAAGATCACAGAATATTGAGTTGGAAGGGACCCACAAAGATCATCGAGTCCAGCTCTTAAATGGCACCACTGCCTCGCTGGAGGGAACTGAACCCTGGTCTCCCGTGTGAGAGGCAGGGACACTCACCACTGAACTCAAGTGGATCTTCTCCATATGGATAAAATCTGAATCTGCTCCATGTGTCATACTCCCACTGTTTAACATGCCCTCCTGTCTTGTGTACATATGTACTTTCTCCTAATCCGATTGTGCCTCCCAGCTTCAGGGATGACAAAAAAGGTACACAGAGGCAATGGAAGAGGAGCTATTTCATTATGTGAAGCACAGGGAATAACCTATCTGCCTTTCAAGTGAACATCAGCCTCAAATAGAAATTTGGAAGGGAAAATATCCACATCAGACATTCTGTCTGTAGAGTTAACCCCACTGAGTTATCTCCGGACACCTTCACTGGTTTGGCGGGTGTTGAAAGATAACTACTCACCAGCTGAGGCTGTGATAGGGGAGGGAAAACAAAGTGGATGTTACCTGCAGGGGAAAGTGGGCACAGTTTATTGCTTGAGATCCACATGTTTGTCATCCACATCGCTCTGGATCTCTGTAGCCTCATTTGTACTGGAAAAGGGAGGACTCAAAATGACCTTCCTGCTCTCTTGTGGACACTCTGGAAACTGATGGATGGAAGGGCCTGGGCAAGTTCAACATCCACCTACTGCCTGGCAGGAAGAGACAGTTGATCTCCACAGAGCATGCTGAACTCATATAAACCTGCTTTGTCACAGCAGTTTACATCAGGTCCAGATATTAGGTGATTAGGGATCCAAAATTAGAGACAGAAAAGGTTGTACGGTGTCCAAGGCTGTCATGACATTTCCCTGTGACTGGCAGGCCTTTCACCGTGCGTTCAGCCACAAAGGTTTGGTTTGGCCTTTTGGATGTCCCGGTAGGGAGAACAAGTCATAGGGCTACAAGAGTGGGTTGCACTTTTGGTGGGTTTTTTTCAGTGTTAGCTCGGTCCTCTTTTTGTTGTTGGAAGGAGACAATCTGCCTGTTTGGGGACAATGTCACTGGACTGAACAGCTCTTATTTCTCTTAGTAAAAGGTAAGATTGTTATTAGGCTCACATGGGTAATCACAATAATACTTCCATGCTCTGTACAGCAATTTCCTAAGGGTTATACACCAACTTCTTCAGTGATTGGCTTTGTTCTTCACAGACAATCAGACAATCACAGAATCAGTGAGGTTGGAAAAGACCTTCTTCCTAATTTAGGAGAGTATCCTCCTGGAACATCAGTTTCCTGGTCATCTAAGCACAAAAATATGGAGCAGGAATCTAAAGGTCGTTTTCTTGTTTCTGGTCTGGGCTAGATGAACAGAATCTGACATGTGTATTTTCCCCTGATAGCATCAGCTGTGCACATTCCCAGCAGGCAAGTGAGGGTTTATGATCCATAACTACACTTTCTTGCTTCCCAGAAAATTGTTTGTAAGTGCCAGAGGCTTCAAGTAAGTGAAGAAGCATGAAATCTAGAATGTTTGGTGTTGTTTGTTTTCATACAGGACTGGTAGTGGCTCTGTTTAGCAGACCTAGCAGCTGCCTGTGCCTTGGTCTCTGGTGTTAGTCCAGAGGAAGACTGTGGATGGCCTAGCTGGTGAAGCATTGGTCTGGGTCTTTGGATCTTGGGGTTTAATTTATGGCTCTATCACAGATCTTCTCTTGGGCCAAACCATATAATCACTACATGTCCGGTTTCCATATAAGTAAAACAGTGCTAGCACTGACTTCTCCCTTATGTATGTAGGCTTTGAGACAGATCTTCAGGATGTAGCTCTCTCTTACTCTTTATTTACATACGGTGCTTTCTACAGTGTCATCCTGATTTAAGTTGGACCCTTTAGGAGGACTAATTAATCCTATTAATAATGCATCTCTAGCTGGCTCCAGGCTCCGAAGATCATGTCATCAGTAGTTTCATTTGTTGGTTTCTGCAATATTGTGAGCACTGTGGGGTAAACTCTGGAAAAATCAAAGGAGTGGCTGCCATGGGAAAATAATTCCCGGTCTTACACTGAGCCTGGCACAGAATGGGATGGGATTCAGGGAGGCTTGTTTCTGCCATATGAACATCAGATAACGGCAACAGTGGTCAGACATTTATTTTACTACTACATTTCACTCCACAGTTTAAGGTGTTCCCAGAAATCTTGCATCAATACTCAATCAGGACTCAGCTGCAGATAAATATGTTATTCATAGAGGTTTGAGCTTCACTGCATTTTTAGGTCAGTTCAGGATTTAGGGTCTCATGTGACTAGCACATTGTCTTCTGTGTCTCTGATCCAGTGACTCTTCTGAAAGGCTGAAGAATGTGTTATCTGATAAATCTTTGGACCTGTTAAAGGTGGTTTGGCTCAGGGTCCCAAATCCTCAGGGAAATCTAAACCCTTGGCATAGGGTAGCTGGATGGTTGTGATGCTCTGCGCCTTTGTGACACAAAAGCTGCACAGAGCCTGCACTTAACATCAGGGGCAATGCAGGAGATATTTCTTGACCAAGAGAAACTTTGAAGTCCTGAAAAGTACTGACTTGCTGAAGTAGAAGGCATTCAATCAACAAGAAACTTCTTCTGCACATATTCTGTTCCCGTCACTCGGTGTTGCACTAATTGCTTCACTTGACACAAAAATGCTGCAAGAATATACTTCCCTTACACTGTCATGCAACTTTCTGACAATCAGAAGAGTATCACCTCCTAAAAAGAAATACTATTTTTCTATATCAGACATTTCTTTTCTATTTCTCCTTTTCTTATTTTCCATTACATTCTTGTACTTTTTCTCACAAATATATTTATTTTGCACAGCTATTCCTTTCCTATATTGTCTTAACGTGTGTATTTTTTCTCTTTTTTTCCTGTCCGTTTTCTGTAAAACAGATACGTATTTCCTTCCCTCATTTCTTCAATTCCTCCCTTTGATTCTGCTTAATCCCTTTTTCTGTTTCTGCATCTCAGACAGGGCACTGCCACAAGAAGATCTAGAAAAATAAGTAAGAGTTAGAGTTGGAGGGGACTGATATAGTGGCTGTAGTGCTAGGACACTGACTGGAGTTAAGAATTAAGTCTAAGCAGGTGGTATTCCACCACCACCTATGCATGCATTGTCCCCCCTTAGGAGAGGTCCACAGGCCCACTGAATTTTTTTTTTTTTTAATTTTGCTCACCCTTTGTTCAGCTGCTCGTTGTGCAGACAGGTTGTGCAGTGATTGTTATTTAAGGCAGTCTTCAATATAAGGGCTTATGAATCTGAAGGGGGATAAGGGGGTTAAAGGCAGCGTTTAGGCAACTACACCTAAAAAATATGTTCCAAAAACCCCACACCCAGTGACTGCATATATTGGAGGCAAATCTTTCTCACTGCTTTATTTCTGAGTGTACTGTTTGAATCCCTACTAGAACAGACATGGCATGAAGGGCAGTCATTGATTAGTGTGTTTTTGTAAAAAAAGCCTCCACAGGAAGCCCTTCTCACCACTGGAGACAACTGGAGTGGTGGAGACCCTAAGAAATTAAAGTTTGCAAAATCTGGGTCAGGTAGTAGGACACAAATAACAGTGAAAGATGCACTGAGTATGAGGCTTGAGGAAGCCTGATTCCTACATTAGCTGGTGTGGGTACAGAAAATGTGATCTTGGCTTCCAGGCTTTTTTCACCCTCTACATGTTTGAATTTATTAGGCAATGCATATGTATATTTTAAGGACTACCACACATGGTTATGAGACCTAATCAAGCATTCAAAACAGCATGGTGAGTGAGTTTGTCCTTCCACAACAACTTGTGGATCCATGAGCACCATGTCTAGGAATGTAGCAAATGGATCCCTTGATTGAAAAACTAAACACTGGTCTCTTATTCTGGAGTGTTGCACTAACCATAGAGCTACTCTTGTCAATGGAGAGAAAGAGCAGTTTCTTTACTATCTTCTTTTTAAGAAGTAAAGGCTGGGGTGAGTGCAGGTTCAGAAAAGCCGAGGTTTCAGGCTCCTCCTCTGAAGGGAGGCACCTCCCAGCAGCGCTGAGTAGAGCAATATGTATAAGCTGGCCAGTAGTGGGATCTACTGTTTTCCTCTGTGTCACATTCTATTAGGGCTCCTCAGAGTGCTTTTTGGATTCATCATAGCAATATTCACTTCTCCTTAGGGGCTCTTGGTTTCCAGTTAAGGGACTGAGAATGTCCCAATGCTGCAGTGCTCAGCATTAAGACATCTCAGACTGGGATCTACTTTTTGTCTCTGTCTATCTCAATTCTACATCTGATAAAAGCTGATAGTGGGGGTCCTGTGAAAAATCAAGACTGTGAGATGTCCAGAGCCCACAGTGCTGCAGAAGTGATGGGTATGTGTACATGCCTTGTGGATGGAGCAAGGTGTGCAATTGGTGACATATTCTGAAGCACCTGACATATTGTTCAGCCATCCCCTGAAGACTGAGAATCTGGCAAGATACTGCCCTATCCCATGTCAGGTTCCAACTGGCTGTACCAGAAGCAGCATAACCCAGCAATCCTTCCGCTGAGGGTCTTTGGCTCAAAGGCATAGTATCTAACATCACACTTAAATTCCAGTGCTCATTGTCACTCAGCCAAGTCCCCTTTGTTTTTCGTGTGCTTTGTTTATGCTTGCTAAATTGTCCTACTGTGGTTCTGAGTGGAGGGAATATGGATGTCTTGACAGGAGATGTCTGCTCTTTGCTCTTACTTCTGAAAAATATAATCCTGTTTCATCTGTCTCTTCACACTCTCTATTGCCAGGGATATTCAGTTTTCACACTCTCCATTGCCATGGAGATTGTTTTCCAGGGCGGATGTCTGTCAGACTGACTACTGTGAGTTATTCACTTCCTTAGAAATTCAGCTGCCTGGGGATCTGAGATATACACATACGTGTGAATAGATGGGTCAGAAGTGAAGTTTACTATGAGGGAAGGCCTCAAGAAGCCTCACTGCAGCCCAGAGGAACACATGAGCAGCGTGCAGGACCAAGGGGCCATCTGTACCATCTGAGTACAAGGAAAATGACACTTAATATGCTCCAGCTGCATAAAATAGCACAGTCGCTCAGCCTATCACTCCGCTTCAATCCTTATGTGTTTGAGGTTTCCAGTACTGGCTGCGTCTGCCGAAAAGCCTGCTTTACCTGGCCTTCCTTTCGCCTGGCACTGGTGCAGCTGAAAACAGGACTGCTGCACTCCCCTGAGTGCTGAGGACGTGAGAGATTGCAGGACGATGCAGCCCAGCTCCCTCCGGCCACCTGCTGTCTCCCAAAAGGCTTATGGCACTAATCAAAGACAGAGAAGGGCAGCTCCCCACCCCCTCTAGTGCTTTTAACCCTGTGGTGACAATGGCACGTTTTCCCAAGAGCTTTCAGGACGGAAGTGAGGGATCACAACCTCAGAATCTGGAGGTACAGGCAATGAGAAATGATGGGGGAAGGAGTGATGAGAGGGAACACGGCCAGGAAAAGGAGGAGCCACTAGTGTGTGGCAGGGCAAAGAACAAATACATATTGAAGGGGAAGTATATAGAAAGAGATACACTGCTTGGAAACAGACACGGCAATAGGGAAAAGGACAGATGGAGAAACCACAAAGAGAGGGAAGGAAACTTGAAGAAAGAGAAAGAAGGGAAAAAGAAGAAAGACAGCCTGAGAGGGAGACAGCACAAATGCAGGAGGTGCCAAAAGCTGGCTAGAGGAGAGTTATGTGACATACTGAAGCCAAGACACTTGGCCAGTACAAACATGATGTCTGGGCCTGCCTAAGGCAGGGTTTTGTAGAAGAAAACTACTGATGTTGAAAATTGGTGCTTACTGGGGAAAAGACCACTGGCTGAAGAGACAAAGTTTAAAGCCTGGATGGATTCCTCAGTCTTTCCCTGTGGGTGATTTCCCCTCTGCATGTCTCCTTGTTAGCATTCCATTAGCTCTGTCTGTAGCCAGGGTTATTGGACTGACCAGCATGTAGTCCCTGCCCTATGGCTCCTTGTTATCCTAGACCTGCCACCTCCTTTCTTTAGTTTAATTTCTGAGCTGGGGAATGGCCAGCTCTACTTATCTGTGTCATCAACAGAGGAGTCTACACTCTTCCTTATACATCTAGTCTCTCCTTTCCCAGGTACATTTCCCCATACTCACATTGTTTGTAGAGCAATAATGCACTTGGCAGGAGAGCTAATTCAGAACTATAATGTCTTTCAAACAAAGTGCACCCTGTTCCCAGCTGGTCAATTAAACTGGAACAAATCTGTGCAGAAGCACTGACCTGAGGCCAAGCACTTTGCCTCCTGGGTAGATGTGTGGTGACTTCCCTTGTGAAAACCACCTCAGCCCTACCTGAAGCTGTGGGATGGGCTGCTCATCCCCACTGTCCACTGCTTGTCTGCTCAGGCAGTTTGCAGCACTGTCAGAGCCAACTGTGATGGTGTTTTCCATGCAGTACATACTTGTACAATCTGCCCCAACTCCTTGGAGGAATGACTCCAAGAGTGAAGCCCCTATTGGAACAAGTGGTGTAGACGTTTTCTCGTGGATGCTGTTGCTATCATAGACCAAAAGCAAGGGAGCAGTGCCAAGCCTGTTTCCTACAGCTGTCTCATAAATGTGTGTTATCTCTGAGGAACTCAATTCTGAAGCTCCTCAGTACTGGAGATGTTTTAACCATCTCTGCCTCAAAGCTTGCTCTTGGTCCCTGACCTCTCAGCAGATGGCCTGTTCCTTGCTGAGAAACAGGGCCATGGTGGGACTGTTTCAGAGCAAACATCTAATTTTGGGATGAGGACTCTTGCTGGATTGAAAGGATGAGGCCATGCAGCCAGGCCTATGACCTCTCTGGTCTCCAGACCTTCCTCTGGAGGGACCTGGGCCACAGCAGCCACAGCTCCCATGTGATTCCAAACTCCTCTGCTGGGAGTGGCCTCTGGGGAGTATGAAGAAGTTCTCCTTACACTTCACTGTAAAGCAAAGGGTAGCTGAGCAGAGTAGCAGTTGTCACCTACCCTGTTGCAAATGATGATGCAAAATATTAGCAGTACTGCCCTTCACATCTGACCGAAAAAGTACAGATCTCTTTTGAGGATTTGGTCAATAGCACCAGCTTTCTTAATGCTCTCAGCAAAATGTTATCTTTACTGTTTAAACTCTCCCTTTTTCCGGGTTTGAGACCTTATCACTGTAAAGAGTGATATTTTTTTCACAGCAAAATACAAAGAAAAAGCTCTCCTTTATAAACTACAGAAGTTTATGTGTAGGGTTTTGTTTTGCTTTTATTTCTGCAAATGTAAAAGTTAATGTTCGGATTAGGACAAAATGTACCCAGCAGAAATAAACAATAAAAATATTTGCTTTCAGGAAGGGAACAGCCGAATACCAGTACAGAGAAATGCATATATATATATATAAAAGTATAGTAGATATATGAATACAAGCAAGCAGAGAGATCCAAACACAAAGAAAAATATGATTATATATATATTATGTAGTTATGTGCGTGTATATGTACCTTTGTATGTACATAGTAATGTGTGCAAATATCCTTAGATATTTAAAGGTATGCTTAGAAATAAAAATGTGCAGAAATAAATAAATCAATGTGGATGTCAAGTAATATAGATGTACACATTTGAATATTATTAATTTATGCAGTGGTAATCTTAGATATACTGTTTGTACAGGTATGCAACAACACACATTACATATCTGTTTATGAATCATAACATAAAGTTACTCAGATGTGAACATTGTATATAGGAATGCAACTGTAATGCAACAGGCCCCCCCAAAATCCTCCACCTGCCCTGAAAAACACACCTGGGCAGCTATTTGCACAGCATCCTCACACAGCTGGGCTGGCTGAATGTAACCAGTGGTTTCCAAAGGGGTGAGGAGGGCCATGGGCAAGCAGATACACGTGTGTGTAGGAGTGGAAGTGAGCTGTGAAAGGGTGCAGGAATGATCCTGGGGGAGGATAGAGGGTGTGTGGAGCACCCAGAGGCACCAATGCTAGAGCCAGAATGGTTTGCATGAGCAGTGCAGCATCACTGGAGGTGAGAAAGGAGGCTGAGGAAGAGACAGAAAGCATGAGTCGGGAAACGCTTAGTCTTCCTTTGAAAAGGGGGAAGTAGAAAATGAGAGGGGAGCTTGGGGAGATACCCACCTGAGCTTGCTGACACCCTATTTTCGAGGAGATTTGGGGCAGAACTGGGGATGGGATGGGATGATGAGGCTGTATGCTGGGATCTCTCCTGCCCCCTCTCTTGTGGTTGACCCTGCTAGCAATGCAGAGCGGCTCTTCCTAAAGACAAGTTTAATTTCATCTTTACTCATCTGCTCTGCTTGGATCTCAGAACAGGAGTGGTGTACGGTGCTTTAGAGCACTCTTCACATCGCTTCTTTTCTTATCCTGCATGGACTCCTTATGCTCTTGGCTACTGAGCAGCAGGTGTGGAATGCTGTACTTGGGGGGAGAGAGTAGAACTGCCACCGGGCAGCTCTGAGCATCTAGTGCTGGGAGAGGAATGATAAACCCCATTGTTAGCCCAGGAGGTGAAACAAACCCGCAAAGAGATAAGGGGAGGCTCAGGCCCCGCTGAGTGTTTCCATCTCAATGGCAGCTAATTTTAGATTACAATAATGAGGGGAGTGGAGAAGGGTCAGCCAGAGGCTTTGTTTCTTTCTGTGAATCCTGCTGCAGTAATCACAAATGATCTCAAGGAACCATTTTCATGCTTTTTGCTCCTCACTGCCCCGGGCTACAATCCTTCACTCTGTTGCTGGAAAATGTAGTGTGATTTGGGTCAGGTACCTGGGAGAAGAACATGGCTTGATGATAAATGCCTCCAGAAGTGTTTTTTGCAAAATCTGCTTGGGCCCGGTGTATCTGTGTCTGGGCTGTTGCGTCAATATATGTGTCTTAATGTGTGTATTTGCTGGGGAGTGTGTAAGTATAGTGGGTGGGTTCAGCTCTACATACTATATGTGTATGTGCTGGCCCTGCATGTGGTTTCCACTTACTAATATAGGGGTGTGAGAAGTATGCCTAAATGGGGACATGAGATAAGGCAGCCTACACTGACGAAACACCTCCACTCCGTGCCATAAGGTGCAAGCCCAGACTGGCTCCATGTGCCAACAGGCAGCATTCCCTAGCACCTATTCCACTGGTGCTGGATTGACCAGGCTAGACATAAAATGCTGCTGTGAGGAAGCCTGTGCTTTGTGATCGATATCTGTGTGACTGAAACACTGCAGCTGGTTAAGCAGCTACAGAACATTGTCTAGCTGCATTCGTCAAACTTCCCATCATCCTTTCATCTGGCTGGCACGGTGCCCTGCACGTACCAAAGAGAGTTTCTTTTTATATCTTTCAGAGGAAAAATAGTTTCCCTTCTCCTTAACAAACAATATTTTACCATCCAAATATAATAATTTCTTGAGAAATATGAAGTAAAGTTCTGTTTTATGAAAACACATCAGAACCAACCCAGTCCTTATGCATGTACTGTTCAGACCTTAGAAAAAGGAAGGAAGGAAAGGGGTCTCAGCTGACTGGTAACTCTAATTCCATTTATCCCATACCTTCTCTTCTTCTCCAGGCCTCCTCATGAAGCGACCCCCGGCCCAACCATTCTCCTGGACCAGATGTATCTTCCTATTGCTACACTCCTGTGCAGAACTTTGCTAGAAAACTCTTTGCAATTTTACTTTTTGGTACAATTTTTTTTTTTTTTATCTTGTGCTGGTGGGTTTTAATTGAACTTCGTTAGCCAGGTTGTTTTCTAACATCGTCCTTCAAATTCAGTTTCTTGCTCAGCGTGGATAAAACCACAGTGAGATGCAGTGACTGATACATAAAAAAAACCCATGCCACAGATATTTTGGCCAAAGCCTCTCACTCCTGTCCTGCAGCCTCCTGCTAGCTCACTCATGAGCTCCTATCACAGGTCTACTGCTGTATGTATTTACAGCATTCTCTGAGAGTCAAATACACATAATTATTGTTATTTTTAGATATGGACCAATGTTAGAATAAATGAGTTGCATAGAAAAGATAAATAAATAGCACAGAAAAAGGCAAATGTACATGTATATAGCTCATGTGTTTGCTAGAAAGCCTGGTTTCACAGGCAACATCAATCAGGGGGAAAAAAAAAAGCAGGCTTGTGGCCTAGATGCTGGTCAGGAGTCTTTTTCCAATCAGAGCAAAAGAAGAGGACGAAGCCTGAAGAGTTATAGGAAGTGGGACTAGGAGACCTTAGATGACTTTTTGGGGGGTTGTCCAGTCTTTCACATAGCACCAAGAGAGGTAGAGGAAAAAGACTTTTCAATGAGATTGTACTGTTCCTGGTTTACCCTCCTGCATGTAGGTTCTGCAGAACCATTCATTTTTTAAAATAAAAGTTACTTCCTCTTTGTGCATCATTATTAAAATTTCCACAGATTTTTTAAAAACAAAGATTACTTCCCCTTTGCAAACAATTGTTAAAGTATTAAAAACTGTTTACATCAGTGATTTAATTAATCTAAATTAACTAGCGAAGTTTTGAGTCATTAGCTCCAACCTACATTGTGCCCGGAGTTTAAAGATGACTTTGGTTTAATGCTATGATTTCTCCAGTGCTGTTTGTGTTCTTTTAGTTGGGTAATTCTGTAGCTACCTCCTGTACCTCTGTCTGTTCACAGGTTATCCTTTTTCCTCTGGTACGTATTTTGTCGCTGCCTTTCCTTCCATTTTTATTCCTCTGCCTTGCCCTTCTAATCAGCTTTAGTGCTTTCTTGTTTTTTACCTCATTATGTCTTTTAGGTTTTGCCTTCTGTCTCTCCATTGGTTCTTGTCTCACCCTTTTAACCTCCTGTTGTCTTCGGGCCAACTTACACCCCACCCATCAAGTTGTTTCTCTCTTTTATCTTGCCTCCTTTCCCCTCACCCTCCCCTCCTTCTAGCCTCCTCTCAACAATAAAAGTTACTCATGGCTTGAGGGGGGAAGCATCTGGCCCCTGCTGGCTCTCATTCTCTCTCCTTTGTTCTCAATGTTCTTTTGTTATAAACACAACAAACAAGAAAGCACAGAATCAGCTCTCAAGGCAAACACTGCATAATAATGCTCCTTGTCCCTGCTCCTCTTATCTCTGAAGAATTTGTTCTCTAGGCAAAATAAGAAGAAACAGGAGCAGGGTTCTCTAAACTTGGAGGTAAAAGAGAGATAGGACTAGAAAGAGCTAAGTCATATGAGGCAGCACCACTGAAATGAAAGCTGGGCAGATTTCACAAAGCAGGAAGTGTAAGGTGAAATATTGCTTGCTATGAGCTTGGACAGCAGAGTGATTGATCAATCTCTGCTGATTGTTCAATCTCTGCTGATCAGTCTCTGTTCCCATTCGGTTGTGGAGGCATGGACAGAATAAAAAATGTTAGTTTGGGGGCTACTTAGCAGACAGGTTTTGGTGTCTTCTCCTCATTTGTCCTTGAGCCAAGGCCTTCTGTATATGAAATATGTTTGCAATAGTTGTACTGGCTGGACCTACACGAACGCTCTCAAAAGCCACAGCAAGGCGATCCTGTGGGGTCACTTGCCAGCTCCAGTCCCTGAGAAAAATTAAAATAAGAAGAAGCCTGCCCATTGTTTGGCCTCTTGCTTAATGTTAGATAGTGATTTTCTGACTAAGCCACTTTCCTCAGAAAATGTAAGCTTCTTGGAAATGTCAGTTGGCATGCGCTAGTTTAGACATGCAGCTGTTCTCAAAGCTAAAAAGAAAGAAGCTTGTTAAGCAAAGACAAGCATTTCCCAATCCCCAGAGCTCTGTGGTTAGTATACATACTGGGGTTTAACGTAACGCAACCAGCATCAAGTTCTACCTGGGACCAATTCTGCCTGGCCTTTCCCTTAGCAATCTTACATCTGGCTGTCCACATGCAGTGGGCCCCCATCCTAGTGAAACCAATGCATTTTGCACAATATAGGAGTCTTATATTCCTGAAATGGCTGGGTGATTAGTTTTGCTCTGCTAAGGAGGCACTTCCTCCAGGAGTTATCTTCAGAAGAATGAGCCATGATGTGGGAGGTAGGTGTGTGTCCTAGGAAAGAAACAAAACTGGTCTATAGATGGAACAGCATGTGATGCAAGATTCAAGTCTAATTATTTGAGCATCAGCAGACAGGGGTAAGACTCACTGAAATGGGTATTTCCTCCACATTCCTTTGGAAAATTTGGGTTTCAGTGATGCATTTTGAGCTTGTGTCTCTTTTTTACTGCTGTTTACGTTGCCAGTTCTATAAAATGAAAAAGTACTACCCACTATATTTTGCATTATGTGTTAGAGATTTAATTTTCAACTAACTCTTACTGCTCCTAAGTTGGACTGTATGTATTTAATTTATTCGTGAAGTTTTGGATTGCTCAGCACTGGCAATATAGTCATGTGGGTTAAGAGTAAACAAAGAATGAGTGCATTTGAGAAGAATGCAGTATGAAAAATTGCTCTGAAATTTGGATATGCTTAGAGCCTCCAAAAATATTACAACTACACATACTAAAAAATTAGTATTTTGAGAGCTGATGCCAGAGTTTGAGACAGCTGGGTGATCAGCTTCAAGGTGGAGTTTGCTGTGCTTGCAAACAAATAGAAAATAAACTAGGAAAAGGAAAAATAAATGTGTGCTAAGATTAGTCAAACAAAAGAGAATTAGGCCAGACACAGCTCCTTGGTCCCAGGTGCAGCCAGGAGCAAGGCTGACCATATATGTATTCCCTGCAGGCACATGTATAAAAACACATATACAGCACATATGCACATGAATATACACAGCTGCCACATGGATATACACAGACACACAGTGAATTTACACAAACAGCACCAATGGCCTCATGGAACAAGCAGGAGGTCCAGTAGTGGGAAATACACATATACGTATATATGTACATGTGTAAGTATGATAAAGTGGATCCTTCTAGGAGCTGGGCTCAGACAGTCTGACCGCAGATACCAGTCTCCCTGATGCTGTAGCCCCACTCCTGTTGCTGATACACACACACATATATGCTCAGGTGTGTGCATGGCTGGCCAGGACACTCCTGGTCCCTCCAGAAGCCCACCTGCCATGGCGTTACCCTTTAGAGACAAGGGATCACCCTGGTAGACCCCCAGACCCCACCATCTTTGTAGCAGTTGGCTGGGACTGTCCTGGTCTCTCCAATAGGCAGCTCCCCCTTACAGAGACCTCCCCAACCCCCAGGACGCTTCACCTGCTTGCCATTTATCTGGCTGGGTCTTTGTTAGTGTTCATACCCTCACCTACACTATGGGCACATGGACCCCTGTGACCTGGCACTCAGACCTCTGTACACCCCACCCCCAAATACATTGCACCTCACCAAAAGAAAAGAGTCAGAAATATAAATTAACAAGACAGGACAAACTGTGGTAAAGTGCAGGACAAGGCTGGCCAGCTAAGAGTTTACAAGCAACTGTTCCTTTTCCCTCCTCATCTCTCCCTTTCTCTTTATTTCTTCCCTGAAACGTCTCTTCCTCTGCATCCTGTAAACTGTCCGGTGACCAATAAGCAGCACCACCTCTCCCCCAATCTGAAAGGTGCTCCAGCTTTGGCTTTGTGATGGGTTTCACACCTGGACAATAGGGCTGATGGCTCTCCTGGGACTGTCCTGGGATTACCTGGTCCAGCCAAGGTGTCCCTTCCTCTGAGTCCTTAATTTGGGTTATCACCTAGCATTGTGTCCCTGTTTTCCTCTGGGTGTGTGAAAATAGGGCCTTTGATGTGCTAATGGGTCTTGTGATGGGCTTGGGGGTATGTAGCTGTGACTGTGTTTTAGTTGGGGCCCTCCTTCTACCATTGTATCTCCGCACTCTTTTGTTGGTGTTTTGTCACGTAGCCTAAGAAAGAGGACCTTTCAGGCATGCCGTGCCCTTCCACACAACTTTTTTCTACTGGGAATAGTATTTTAACAACACACAAAATGAGGTACTTATCACATAAATACAACACGTAAATACCCCATGATTATATCTCAGCCCCATAAGTACATATCAACCTCACTCTCATAAATGCCATTAAATGGAAGGGTATTTATGAAAGTGAGGGAAGCTTTTGACCTGTTAATTTTCAGTTAAGTGTGGTCAAGTGACCACGCTAAGTAAAGAGTAGAAGGAAATTTAAAACGTGATTGTTCAGTTCCCCAGAACCTGATGGCAAAAGTGGCCTCTCTTACCAATATATTTTCCTAAAAATGAAAAAAAAAATATATAAGTAAGTATATATAACCATGTATAAGTACTATAAGTAAGCTTTCTCCTGATGTCCTTGCCCCCATCCCCAGCTCTAAGCTGTTGCCATTTCCTGAAGTCAGTCTTTGGCAGGTGCTTAATTCAATGAAGACTTTTATTGTGCAGGTGCTTAATTCAATGAAGACTTTTATTGTTTGACGGCAGTTTTGCATGAGATTGAAAGCGTACCTCTTCATTATCCCTGGAAGAATTTGGCAATTGTTCGACCTGAAGGATGGACAGTAAATTACTATGGGGCACAGTAGCCCGGTTTAATAATAGAATGGTTTGAATTGGAAGTGACCTTAAAAATTATCTACGTAATTCCAATCTCCTTGCCATCGGAGGGGATATTTCCTACTAGACCAAGTTGCTCAAAGCCCCACCAATTTGGCCCTGAAGATTTCAAGGGACAGAGTATTCACAACTTCTCTGGGCAACCTGTTCCAATGTCTCACCACCCTCACAATAAATAATTTCTTCCTGTTATCTAATCTAAACCTGCCCCCTGTCATTTTTAGGCCATTCCTCCTTGTCCTGTCACTACATGCCCTTGTAAGGAAGAGTGCAACTCTGAGGCTAGATGGAGCTTCAGCTATGCCCCTGGATAGTCCAGCATCGTAAGGAAAATGTACTGCTGTATTTTTAAAAACAAAACATTCAAACAACTAAACAAAAAAATCCCCTAAACCCAGCTATCCACAACTGTGTCTCATCCACAGCTTTGGGAAGTGGGATGAGCACCCACAGAGCACAGCATTTGACCTGTTTGTGTGGCTGCCTCTGCATCGTCATGCCGGCCTTCCTGCTTTACCTTATAGACTGAATTATATATACATATTTATTTATTTTAAAATACAATAAATAATGAATAAAGACGTTGCTTTATGTCACACAGCTGCTTTCGGTGCAAACCACCATTATTTTACCATTAGCCAGAATCTGAGCGTGGCATCCAAGGCGTGGCGGGTCCTTGTCCCCGCTGCGGATGGCCGCTCCGCCCGGCGCCACCGCCCACCCGCCCCGCTCCATGAGCACCCCGCCGCCCGGCACGCAAAATCCCGTCACAGAGNGCGGGAGTGGGGGGCGCAGTTTTGAAGAGGGTGTTGCAGGTCACCGGATCGATTTGGTGTCGCGCGTGTGGCGTGATGGTGCACATGATGCTGTCCGTGTTTTAGGGTATTGATCACGAGGCTTGTTTTGCTGGCAGCGCCGCACTCGGGTTTGTCCCAGCGTTTAGGATGCTAAAAGAGGAATCGTTGTTAAAGTTGGTTTGTTAGGCTTTTCGTTGCTTTTTTTTTTTGTTGTTGGTTGGTTTGTTTGTTGGGGGTTTGTTTGTTTGTTTGCNGCACGCAAAATCCCGTCACAGAGCGCTTTGAGGGACGTTTCCTGGGGTTTATACGTATTTATTTTTTTCTTGCAAATTGACTGGATGCCTGGCAGCCCCTCCCCGCCCCTCCCATCCTCCCTCCCTTCCAAGACCCTCCCCCAAGCCGGAGCCCATAAGTGCCCTGGCGGGCGCGGGGTTCGGGTGTGAGCCGTGCGGGGTCCGTTAGCTGCGGGAGGGCGTGCGGCCGTTTGCCGGCGGTTGCTGTCCGAGGAGTCGGCGGCGATGGATGACAAAAAGGTGGGCAGGGGAGCGCGGCTTCCTTCTCCTCGTCCTCCTTTCCCCCGATGCGAGGTGGTCGCTGGCGGGACCCGCTCGCGTCCCCGGGCGCTTGGGCAGAGGGCTGGGGAGGGGGGGATGTGGCTGGCACCGATGGGCACGGCCGGGGTTGGTTGCCGCCTCGGTGTCCGCCATCGGCTGTCTCTTGGTCGCGGGAAGGATGGATGCGCCGGTGGTGCCGGCAGGGCCGCTGCTCGGCCTTTCGTGGGTGGCTTGGGATGAACCCCCGTCTGCGGGAGGGAGAGGAAGGGGAGGGGAGGTGGGGCGGGAGTGGGGGGCGCAGTTTTGAAGAGGGTGTTGCAGGTCACCGGATCGATTTGGTGTCGCGCGTGTGGCCTGATGGTGCACATGATGCTGTCCGTGTTTTAGGGTATTGATCACGAGGCTTGTTTTGCTGGCAGCGCCGCACTCGGGTTTGTCCCAGCGTTTAGGATGCTAAAAGAGGAATCGTTGTTAAAGTTGGTTTGTTAGGCTTTTCGTTGCTTTTTTTTTTTGTTGTTGGTTGGTTTGTTTGTTGGGGGTTTGTTTGTTTGTTTGCTTGTTTGGGTTTTCTTGTGGTGGTATGACTTGAAAAGGCATTTTTAAATCTCAAGAAGACGGTAAAGTGTATCCTTCTCCTCTTTCTCCCACGGAGAGCAGGGGACGTTTGCCGGTATCGTGGTTCAACCGCAGCTGCGAGTGACGTTTGCAGCGGTGATGTGAGCTCATGGCTGCGTGTGTCTGAATGCACCAGGGGAAGCAGCAAATACTCATCTGAACCCGGTGCGGGATGTCCGGGGGTTAGACTTAGAAAGGAACAGCAGAATCGGGGGAGCCCGAGGCCTTCATCGCCATATTGATGGGAGATGCGGGCACTGTGGAAGGATGAGGCAGAGAAAAGCAGACCGTCCGGTCAGGGTCGCTCAGAGGAGCGTGGAGAGGCTGCTCCCGCCGGGCTCAACAAGTTAGACAGCTGGGGGGGTTCCAGTTAGTGAAGGAGGGGAGATGCTGAGGAGCATCCCCTGGGTAATGAATGCTGCTGATGCCTGTGGTTGGAGGGGAGGGGTGGTGGTTTGAATTCCTTGCTGGTGTACAGACCTCAGCCTTGAGCCTTTAGCTAGAGTGGGTGTAGCTGTACTATTTCTGGGCTCCGTTTGCCTTTTGGGAAGTGAGGCACTTGCAGCAGTAACAAATGATCCATACATTTGCTCAACAGTCTGGCTTACTGGAGGGGATGGGTCATGCCATGTGATGTCGAGGTGGTAGGAGACGAATAGCAGGCAACAGACGGGAGGAGGAAGTATGAAGGAGGGTACAAACAACTAACCTGCTCATAGCCTACGAATGTCCCGTGTTAGGTAAGGGGTACCCACAAAGCAGGTACCTTGTGGTCCCTACAGCACCCGGGAGAAAAAGGCAGCTGTTACCACTGCAAGCCATGACAAAGCAGAGTTCTGGGGAAAAGGTGCTCTTGCATTGAAGATGTGGAAGAGCTGATTTGGTTTGATTTGGGTTTTTTTTTTTCAGATTTGCTATACCTGCTGTCTGGAGATGACCTGGCCTGGGGTCTTGAAAGTCGTTAGATATTGTAATGCCCTTTTACAGTCATCTGAAAGAGCTGTGTCCTTGTGGTTCTGTGCCAAATTTTCTTGAGACAAAAATAAGGGGAGCAGTCATAGGGTGCCAAGGAGAATGCCTAGAGTGCGTTCCGGTGTGAGCTACCTCGGTGGTCAGCTGCCTATTGTCCCCTCTGTGTCCATTACTGACCTGGGCAGGAATAGAACTCGGCTTTGAGGCATTTACGTGAAGCAGGGGGGGAACCACGCTTGAGTAATTTCCCCAGTTTGTATTTACTGGGGCCGAACTGTTAGGTTTCTTAGGGTTGTGCATGCCAGAAGCACATATATACTTTGCTTGAAAGATTGGTGAACGTGGTGGAAGCGCTGACAGAAGGTTATTGCCAAAAATTTTGGGGCGGTTTCGGAAGCCCTTAATTCTTGAGCTGGGCCAGAGAGAGACTGGAAGAGGTGTGACAGTAGGCCCTACCAAGTACTTTTGTCTGCTGTGCCAGTCTAAGAACAATAATTTGAAAATCTTGGAAAAGGGGCTGTTAATATTTTTGGAAAAGCTTCCAATCCCTCCTGAGACAGAAAAGTGATCTTTCCAGATTGTGCCAACTCAAGCGCTGGCTGCCTATGTGCCAACTCCTGAGTCACCTGCTCCCCCACACCTCCCTCACTTGGAGCTGGCTTAAGTGCCACAAGCTTCAAAAATGAGTGAAATGCCAGAGTATGTGGGAATTCTGAGGGTTGGACCTTCAAGGTTTCTCCATGGCTCCGAGGGCTCAGCAGTTTTTATTTTAATTTAATACAATTCACATATATTGAGATTCCAGGGAGTGTGCTTCATTTGAAAATACCAACTATTGCCACAGCTTCAAGAAAAATAAACGGGGAGGGAGGTTGGCAACAAGTACTGCCATCTCTGAGGCAGGCTGCTGTGCCAGGTGCCCTGGGGCAGGGTTGGGAAGCTCCAGCCTGGGAAAAACAAGCCTGTTGCCGAAGAGTGGATGTTGTAACTGTAGCTCATGGGCAGATCTGAGACTCAGTTTATGGGAACTTGTCAGCTGGCACAGGAAAGAGTTAGACCCTACTTTCATGGCGGGCCAGAGATCAGCAGAAGCTTCTGTAAAGCAGATCAACCCAAAATAACAGCTACTAATGCAGCCAGTGTATTCATTACTAATGAGCTGCAAAAAGTTGCTGAAGGTCAGGAGATAAAGGGGAGGCCCTGAAAAGCTCTCCTAATCGTAGTCACAGAACTTTTTCCTTCTGTACAATTGCATTTCCCTTTCCAAGAAGGGGGATCCAGGTGATGCAACTAGTACCCACCCTTGCTTGATAAAAGCCTATTCCCTGCCCTCAGTACACTTGCACGTGGTGTCTATGAGCTGCAGCTGCTGTTTATGCTGACGAGAAACCAAAGTTGTATAGAAGGCCAAATTAACTGAATAATTTCTTTCCTTACACAGAAAATCACAGCACCCCTTGTCTATGCAGTTTGCATTGCTGCCATTGGATCTCTCCAGTTTGGATACAACACTGGTGTAATCAATGCACCTGAGAAGGTGAGAGGATGAATAAGCTGGGGAGATAACAGTGAGGGGCTGGTGGGAAAACAATGATGTACAAAGGAGAGGAGCTCTCTCCCAAGCAGCTAATAATTTGATTTATGAAGTCAATAAGACATTTAAAACTCCCTTTCAAATACAGCATTGGATGGGAAGGGCAGACTTTTGGGTAGGAGGAAGAGCAGACAGAGGTTAATTCTCTTAATTAGGAGCAAGACGGGGGAGCAGGAGGGCTCTATCTGCCACATGTGGTATGTGGCAGAATGTGAGCCTCTTTGGTTTTGAGTCAGAATAAACCAACCATAGCACAAGAAATGTCGAGAGCAGCGTGCAGAAAACAGTGGAGTGTTGGTAGGGATTGCAGTTGCCCTAGTTTAGTTTATTTAATATTTCTTTATTTGCTTGTTTATTCATTCCTTGTGTTAAGTATAGGTTCAGTGCTTGCAAAAGGGTTGACTTGAGGCCCTCTGACTTCAGGCATCTCATGACTGTAGCCTAAGAAAGAAGAGGTGAAGAAAATGTGAGATGTGGTTTTCATGTAACTTTAAGATGGTTCCTCTCTCTCGAGAACTGAGTCACCAATACCACATCCACCCTGTCTCCGGGAATAGATGTCGCATCAGCGGCGGGATGGGGGGCGGGGGTCAGGGTCGGTCCTTCTAAACTCATACCCTGCTGCCATCTGCTGGGGGCAGGCACTCTGTCCCCCCTAGCCCAGGCAGAATTTCCCTCTTTATCTGAGGATGCCTTGGAAATCAGCATCATAGCCCTGTCGCATCCACAGCAGGGACAACAACGTGGGGTTTTTTTTTAATGCTGTTTTTCAGGCATACTTCAGTGAAGCCTTGTGTCTCTTTAACTGTTTCCATACCAGAAAGCCCCTCCCTGCTGTGCCAGTTTTTTGGTATTGCCAGGAGTGTTTCCTTCTGTTCTCTGATCACATTGTCTTGTTCTCTTTCACTCCCAACTGTCTCATACCTCCTCCCAAGAACCACCAGTGATTCACATAATCCAAAATATTCAGAAGATAAGCCTGTTTTCCCTAATAAACACTGCTGTCCTCTGTGTACCCTGCCCCCTTTCTCCACCCCAATCTGTGAAGCAATCTCTCCATCATCACACTGCTACTTCTCAATGAAAGTTCCTCTTTCTGCACCCTCATCTTCCCCTTGTATGATGTGCTTCTGGCTACTGATTTTTTTTGTGTGTGTGGGTGCTGGGGGAGGGTGTCTATTGTTTTCATGGCAGCAAGAAGCAGAAGGAAGATAGTCTCCTCTCTCCCTGGTGCAACCTGCCTCCCTTTGGATTGTAACTGTCTCCACCTGATTACTCTTGCAGATCATTCAGACATTCTTCAACCAAACCCTGTCAGAGAGGAGTGGGAAGGCTGTCTCCCAGGAGCTCCTCACCTCCCTGTGGTCCCTTTCTGTGGCCATCTTCTCAGTAGGAGGTATGATCGGCTCCTTCTCAGTCAGCCTGTTTGTCAACAGATTTGGCAGGTGAGTTGGGAAGAGGGATACAGGCTGTTAGGGTACCTTTCCCCTCTACAGTGGGGTGTTGGGAGGAAGAGGCCAGAGGTGAGAGGAAGAGAGAGGGAGATGTCTGGGGAGGAAGTGAGAATGTGTGGGTTGCAGAAAGAAAGGGAGGGTTGCAGGCCAAGGCAGGAGCTGAATGGGAATTGTTCTGTTTTATTCCCACTGTTGAGATGGGAGACCATGGGCAGGCTTATCCTGGATTTTCCTGTTGCAAATTTAAGCTGAGTCTTGACATCTTTACTCTGGCAGGAGGAATTCCATGCTGCTGGTGAATGTCTTGGCCTTTGCTGGTGGCCTTCTCATGGCCTTCTCTAAGGTGGCGAAGGCAGTGGAGATGCTGATTATTGGCCGCTTCATTATTGGTGTCTTCTGTGGTCTCTGCACCGGCTTTGTGCCCATGTATATCAGTGAGGTCTCACCCACCGTTGTCCGTGGAGCCTTTGGCACCCTCAACCAGCTGGGCATTGTTGTGGGCATTTTGGTGGCTCAGGTAGGCTTGGCACAACCTGATCCTGCCATTGGGGGATGGCAAAAGAGGGCTGGGGGAGGGTGAGGAGGGCTGTACTTGCCATCAGGTGCAGTATGTGGCCCTGTAATACTGGGGTGGGAGTGAGGAATTGAAGTGTTTAATTCTTATTTCTCTCTGATTCTTGGTGTAGATATTTGGCCTGGAGGCAATCATGGGGACTGAAACGCTTTGGCCACTGCTTTTGGGGTTCACAGTCATCCCAGCAGTCCTGCAGTGTGTGGGTCTTCTATTTTGCCCTGAGAGCCCCCGTTTCCTATTGATCAACAAGATGGAAGAAGAGAAAGCACAAGCAGGTAAGAACTCATCTCAGGAGGCAGGGTGGTGTTCTGGCTCCCAGCCTGCACCTTGAGTGGGAGGCCATGACTGACTCTGGAGCCTGTGGTGGATTAGGGTGTAACTCCCAGAGGGCATCGGGCCTGGCCTACCCTCTCATCCTTTAGGCTGCACCAGTGCCAGAAAGCATGAGAAACCTGGCATCCCAACAGAGGATCCAGGTGGGATTAAGACATGAGGAGTGGCACCAGGCCTGGTGGGAAGGAGCAGGACCAGCTGGTGTCACTCTTGTCAGCTCCTTCTGAAAGGCAGAAAGTAGGATGGCATTTAACCAAGGTGTTTGGGGGTCTGGAATTAATTCTGGCAAGAGCATGAACAGAATTAGAGATCAAATGGAAGCTTGGAGATCAATCAACATGAGTATGTATGGCCTGGGCCTGATTTCCATGCTGATCACAGCACCCTGACCTGGGTTGAAAAGATGAGTAAGGCTGCATGTAGAGGCTTGGTCTTTTCCATGTAGCAGGCCCAAACACCAGCTGGCAGGTGTTCTAATCTTCCTCCTGTGCCCTCCCTGAAGTAGCAAGGCAGGACACACAGATGCACTCACGGGCTGTAGGTGTGTGTATTGTACCTGGCATGTTCTGATTCCTCCCTCCAGTTCTCCAGAAGCTCCGTGGTACACAAGATGTGTCTCAAGACATTCAGGAGATGAAAGAAGAAAGTGCTAAAATGTCCCAGGAAAAGAAAGCAACTGTGCCAGAGCTCTTCCGTTCTCCAAACTACCGTCAAGCCATTATCATTGCCATCATTCTGCAGCTGTCCCAACAGCTCTCAGGCATCAATGCTGTGAGTTATCTTCCTGTTTCATCTACTGCACCTCCCTTATCTCTGGCTGAACTGGCACTTGCCACTGATGCAGAGAGAACTGTGCTTCCAAAAAATTTTGTGCTCTGAGACTGGAGGTCACTTGTTACATGGCAGAATGGCTGAGGTGGATATTATATTGGCTTTCACTTTTCCCATGCACACCTTGGCAAGACACTGCAGCCTTGCACCAAGTGAATGAACCGTGACGGGAAGCATGCTGTTCTATAGTGTGGAATGCTGCTTAGAAACTCCCTGCTGGGTGTGCAAGCCAATTAGGCAGAGAATGAGGGATAGGCTCTCAAACATGGAATCATGACTGTGTCAAACTTTTGTTTCTCTTCCCAGGTATTCTATTATTCTACTGGGATTTTTGAAAGAGCTGGTATCAAACAGCCTGTGTATGCCACTATTGGAGCTGGGGTGGTGAACACTGTCTTCACTGTTGTGTCGGTGAGTGGAGCAGGGCCTGGGTCTCTTTGGGAGATGTGGCCTAAAGACAAGTAGCTAGGCTGTGGCAAAACATTGGGCTATGCAATGACCTCTATGAGCAAATAAAAGAATGCATCAAAAGCACTTGCGGGAGGAGAGATGGGCAGAAAGGAGTATTGTTTTCTTAGATGAAAGGGTGAGTGAAAAAGAAGGGCATGGGGGAAAAGACTGACGAGAGAAAACTGTAGCAGGAACCAGGGTGGACAGACTTGTGTTGAGGATGGAGCAGCCTGGTGACATACACTGAGATAACCACTGTCACTAAGGCTTACAGGCACATACAAAAGAAGTGCAGGACACACTGAGCAAGGGAACCTGTCCTGCTTTTGCTACCAAAATAATGGATTTTTCTTCTCCCGTTTTTCCAGCTGTTCCTGGTGGAGCGTGCAGGGCGCAGGACCCTCCATTTAATTGGTTTGGGTGGCATGGCTGTGTGTGCTGCTGTTATGACTATTGCTTTAGCTCTGAAGGTAAGTAATTGGTATTTTTGCCTGTGGTGACCCCAGCAGGGGACCTGTAAGACTTTTACTTCTGCTTTGCTCTGCAATGCTGCCCTGTAGGCAAGTAGAGCTGGGGCTAAATCTGAGTGTGCAGTGGACAGTGCTATCTTCCAACTCTGGAAACAGTCTTCATAGTGCAGCTCAGAATGTTGTGATACTGGGGATGGCAATGTGTGGTGCTGTGTTTGCCTCAAACTACAGCTGATTATAATTCGTTCTCTTACAGGACATCGTGGAATGGATCAAATACATTAGCATTGTTGCCACTTTTGGCTTTGTGGCTCTTTTTGAGATTGGCCCTGGCCCTATCCCATGGTTCATTGTGGCAGAACTCTTCAGCCAGGGCCCACGACCTGCAGCCATGGCAGTGGCTGGGTGTTCCAATTGGACCTCCAATTTCTTGGTGGGAATGCTCTTCCCCTATGCAGAGGTAAGTTCCAGTTTATAAAGCACTGTGAGAATACTGCAGCATTGGAATAGGTGTCCAGAAAGCTTCCAGAAAGCTTGTAGACTCTGTCTCTGGTGGCTTCAACACATGACTGTATGACCTGACTTCTGGAAGCTGTCCCTGCTCTGAGCAGAGGGCTGGTGAGTCTTCTGGAGGTCCCTGACTCAATGTTGTGATTGTTACTGAATGTTAGCTGTGCTGTTGCACATATTATAGTCTGATGTCTCAAGTGTTCATAGCTTTCCCTTTAAAAGCCTTGACTTTGGTGCACTCCTGTGAACTCCTATGAAGTCTTTAAGAAGCCCACAGGAACCTGATTTAATTTAGAAAAAATGTGATGAGAGAAAGTCAATAAGGATGTTGGAGAATGATGTTGAAATTTTGACCTGTCAACAGCAAATGACCTTGTATTTAGATTTATTTTTAACTTATTTTTAACTGCTTTTTTCCTCCCTGCAGAAACTATGTGGTTCCTATGTCTTCCTCATCTTCCTTTTTTTCCTGGTCATCTTCTTTATCTTCACATTCTTCAAAGTGCCAGAGACCAAGGGCAGGACTTTTGAAGACATCTCCAGGGGCTTTGAAGGACGTGGAGGATCCAACCCCATATCCCCTGTAGAGAAGAACCCCATGGTGGAGCTGAACAGCATACAGCCTAACAAAGATGCTTCTCAAGATTCATGAAACCCCAATTCTTCAACTCTTACACACACGCTTACAGAGTCATTAAAGGAATGAGCAAAGCAAACCATAAGAACTGGGACATTTTTCCTCATCCTCAATTGCTGCTATTTTCTTCTTTTCACCAACATGCTCCCCCATTCTGCCAGGCGTGCCAGCATTAGGCAAATCTGATGTAGGTGATCTGCCTTACTGGAAAGCACCTGGCACTTGTGAAAACAATAATCTCATCTTCCCTATCACAAACATCAGGAGAACAGAGAAGAGCTGGAAATGTTTTTGCTTTTCTCACATGAAATTGCGGTTTGGGGTTGACATATTTATGCACACAGTGACCATTGTGTATTTGAATCTAATTACTATTTTTGTAGTGAGCTAAAGTGACCCGCTAAAACAGTCCCCAGCCCTTTGAGTCTATTTTGTTTGTGTGTGTACAGTGTTACACTGGAATTTAGCAAGCCTACCAAAAAGCCATCCTGCTTTTTCCTATCCAGTGTGCACTTTTAGCCTCAGGAAAAAGGGGACCAAGTCACATGCATATTTTTTTCCTGCTCTTTTATTTTTTTGTATAGACAAACTGAAAGCATACTTTCACTTCAGTTTATTTATTTGTATGTCACTTTGTAAATATTTATTTTTTTAATGGTGTACAGAAATGTACAGATAAAGAAATTGAAGAAGTTTAAGAGAAATAGCTATTCTAACAAGATACTGTAGACTTGAGGTGCAATAAGACTGTAAAGGAGGAATGTACTAAAAAGGAGACTGAGCATTTTGGATGGTATGTACAGCAGAGCCCATGATGCACGTTACCTTTAAGTTATTTGCGCCCTCTGGAAAGAAATTCAAAGAATTGTGTACTTGTGAGAAGAGGTATGTTTCCCCACCAAAGTCTCTGTTGTTAGGGATTTTTTGGTGGCTGTTTTAAATAATAAATAGTTTCCAAGTCTTGATTAGGAGGTGTGGTAGTGCATCTTACAATGGGTGTTGTTAGATTATATTTTCAGACATGGTTTTAAGCGTTCTATGGATGATTGGGGGTGGTGGTTGCTAACCAGGAGGTAATTTTTCCCTTTTTTGTGTGTGTGTGTGTTCTAGTAGTAGGTCTAGTAGTCAGTAGTAGATAATTTTCAGGTGACTTCAGATTACTTAAAGGAGTGCAAGGATAAAAAAAAAAATCCAAAAGCTCTATTTTCTTAGCAATCCTTGCTTATAAATATATCAGAGGCAGTGTAGCATGATCCTTCTGGACACAGGCACGGTCAGTTGTGTAAGTTGATAAAGGGAGAGAGGCAGGACTAGAGAACAGCTACTGGAACTTGTTAGTTTAGCAATATGAAAGGTCTGTAGTGCTCAGTCCCCCGCTTGGTTGCGGGCCAGATGTTTTTGCCTTGTGTATTCTCTCTGGAAGATCTGCATGTGGTTGTGTGCTCACCCGTGTGCTGTGTACTTGTGTACAGCTCTGTAATAGTGCCTCTGTTAAAAGGGATATAACAGGCAGTAATTGTACATCAGTAAATACCCATCTCCTTGCTTCTTCTGCTGAGCAATCAAGAGTGAGTGTATACCCACCCTGGCTGCCAAGCTGGCTCAGTTCAGTTCAGGTAGGCAAAAAGTAGCACATAGGTTATACTTGAGGTTGAGGGGTGGGAGATTTGCTTCACTGACTGCAGTGCTCTGTTGAGAGACTCCAGGCCTGTGCCTGTCCAGACCTGCAGAAGCTATCTAAAGGTGGCATAGAGGTAGGTCCAATTCAACCTCCTAAGATCAAGTTTTGGACTTTGATCAAACCTGAGTCTACCTGCTGAAATTCATTACTGGATATCCTAGAAGAGAGGTAAGCCCATAGATTCCAAGGTGGGTAAAAGGAGGAAAGGCTCAGAAAGGTAGGAATAGCAGCAAGACTTCTGTAGCATGGATAGCCAAAGCCTTTTTGCCAACATACTGACTGCTTCAGAGCAGGTTAGAGAAGTTCCCATTAATTTCTATTCTGGGGGGTCTGTCTGGTGGTTTCAGTAACTAGTGATGACATTTCTGTCTTCCCTAATGAGATACAGTTGCGAAGATCAGTTTAAATTTGCTGCTGCAAAATGCTTCCTGTGAATTAATTTGAAATACCCCAGCTTTGCAAAATGCCACTGTATTACATCCAGTTTTACCTAGCTTATTATCAGGCTTACATACCAGGTACTTAAGATGTATTATATAAGATTTCTTTCCCAACTTTGATATTTTGGCTCGGTTACATAGGTTTCAATGCCCTTCCTTTGACCCTCCAGCAGGTTCAGATATGATATTTCTATATGGGTATCTGTATGTTAGGAAATTACCCCTACGGCTGTGCATAAGAGCATTCCATACTTTGCATTAGATGTGTGTTGGCTTGGATTGAAATGTATAGGTCTTTATCACATGGGGGTTTTTTTTGTTATTTTCTTTTTCTGTAACAGCATTGTGAATATTTTCGATGGATTTTATATGCTTATTAATGTGGTTGTTTCCTGGTTTTGAAATAAAAAATATGAAACAAGGATCTGATTTGGATTTTACCTTTACATTGTAGGTCTAGTGTTTCATTCCTTTATCACAGCCTGTGACTATGCCCTGAAAAGTCACCAGCGTCTACCCTACAATCTTTTTGGCTAGATCAGCACTTTGGCCTTAGTGTTTTATTCTAGTGGAAATTATAATTTCTCTCAAGCTCCATGCCCATCACCTTTAATTCCCTTACTATTGTTCCTTAAGAGTTTTTAAACTAAAGTATCCATCTCTGGTCCCTGTTTTCCCAAATTCTTTTGTTTGCATACAAATACTTTCCTGGTATTTCTCTAACAGGGAGAGGGGTGTGACTGGAGGTTATGAATCCTGCCCAGTGCTAAAGTACCTGTGACCTCTGCCCTGCTCACTTGTTCCCATGGTCCTCAGCTTCTGCGCCAGGAGGGTGAAGAGGGAGCCCTTTTCCCTGTAGCTGTCTGACAAGTTCACCTTTATGTACTCCTCTGAGACTGTGCCTGTGTACGCTCAGTATTGGATGTCTGAAGGAAGCAGTGTTGTGAAGAGAACGCCACTGCTCACAGAGCAGCCAGTCCTCAGATGCCACAGTACAGGGAATGCAGGTCTATGAATCTTTGATGTGCTCTAACCCCTGGCTCTCTTGCCTTGGGAGTACTGAGCACCCACCTCTTCTCATGCTCCCCTTTTCCTGTCCTACAGCTAGCTAACAAACCCAAGGAGTTTATACCTGTTTCTCATGCAGAAATCATAACAGTTAATCAAAAAATAAAGAAATAAAACATTCTCCAGATAAAGAGGTTGGATTTAAATGAGAGGAAGGAAAAGGTAACATAACCCAGAGTACCCTAGAGCAGCAGGACTGCCTAATATAAATTCCAGTCAGTCTGAAATCCAGCAGCCTGCAATGAGGAACCGGTAGGGTATAATGCAAACCCTGAAAAAATCTCAGCATGATGGAAATCCAGTACAGACTTTTTGAAACCTGCCATTACTGGCTGCTGCATGTTTCTAGCTCATGCCTATGTTTTTCTACATTTGGTATGCAACCAGTCTTGGAGCTGGAGAGTGCTCTGGGCTAATCTGTCCAGGACTGTTTTTCCATTCTAGCTGTGCTGGAAAAATAAACCAGTTATCCAAACTCATAAGCATATCTAGCTCAAACTTAGCTCTTCACACTTTGGTTTTCTTAGACAAAATGGGAAGCAGAGGGCAAAATCATCTTTGGCCAAAGCACATGATGCACTGAGCCCTGAATTAAAATCTTGTGTAGATTTTGTGATACATGTGACTTTGTTGTAGATCTGGTTAGTTCTGAAAATTGTGAGGAAGCTTCAAAGGGAAAGCCCATTTCCAATTAAATGGTTTGAATATGTGAAGGTGGTTGTTTTCGGTTGAATCTGTTCACATCCAAGTGAGCATGTAGGCAGTTTGTCTGGTCACTACAATCCCTTCCAGGAATGACTCCCTGGAAAACCCTTTTAGGAGTGAAATTACTACTGAGTGGAGAAAAGACACTGAAGAGTCACAAGTGACATCAGCCATGTCTGATTTTTTGGTGCTCTTTTACAGGCTGGAGCATGATAGTATCACAGTGTCACTGCAACATTCATCACTTTTTGCTGGCGCTATTTCTGATGAACATATTTGTGTACCAGGCAGTTTTAAAAAAAAGAATATCAGTTTAAAAGAAAACCAAACACCACTTTTTATTGGTAGTAGAGTTCACTGAGGCATGGCCAGTGCATAAAGCTTTGTATTTGATTTTGAACTCTAGAAACAGCACATTTGAGTTCCAGACATTTCAGTAGCTGGGACTGCTTCTCCCTTAGGAAGTTATCTGTGTGAGCACCAAAGCAGGACTGCAGCGTTACCTCCAAGTAAAGTTTCTAAGTCATTCTTTGAGGGCTACTCCAAGAAGGAACTTTTACTAGTTTGGTGAGGCACTGTGCCATCTTTAGTCTCATTTGAGAGGAAGGAAGGTGTGAGCACACTGTTATGCCATTGTGCTGGGCCATGATGGAGCAGAAGCAGGTGACTCACTACAACCTTTTCTCCTGCTGGGTACAGAATCACAGAATTAGTAAGGTTGGAAAAGACCATAGAGATCATTGGGTCCAACCTATCACCTGTTACCTAACCTGTTGTTATCCTGCTGCCAACACACCATCCTACCAATAACACACTATCCTCTAGGTCATGCTCCTAAGTGCAGCATTCAACCTTTTAATGAGAAAGTCCTGCCAGCAAGTAAATCAAATGTGCATTTTGTTGCACAGAAAATGTGTGTCTTTGGCTTTTTTTTCAGGCTTTCTACAGACAAGACCAAGAACATGATGCTAATATTTTCTGCACTTTTAGAAGGACTCTTTGAAGACATGGGAGATGCTTACTGGAAAACCAGGGGTATGTGCCTTTGGTCTGTCACTTATGCTTTAGCCTGGCTCTGTCCTTAAAATATGAGTTACCAGACGAGACAGTTGCCTTCATAGTATGCTGCTGGGAAAGACAGCACTCAGGCTGTCTTCCATGAGGAAACAAAATGGTCTTGTTTCCTAAAATATATATTGCTAAAACAATTTAATTGGTGTTACTTGAAAGTATGCCATTTCTAGTGGAGACAGGCTGCGTAACTTCCAAAATAATTCACTTGCTGTGGTAAATCTTGCTTCTATGCTACATTGCACTAAATTATGTAGTGTTTATAAGAATTGTCTCTTCCTTTTCCATAAGACACAGCCTCAGCATGCCTGACAGACACGACTTACCTGCTAAGTCTGTTTTCTGCTTGCGTTGCACAATAATTTTCTGTTTAGCAAATGGTCACATGGATTTATGTAAGGCAGTCACATCGGCACACCACTCACTGGCATGCAGTGTGGGGCCATTGCAGATCAGGTACTGAACCAGTAGCTGGTCATCCATGGAGTGATCCACCTGATCAAACAACACCCAATCTTTCATCTCTGGTCTCTGTTTCACCCTGTTTTTCAGTCTTCTCCATCATGAACATATTTGCCTTCCACCAACAAATTTGCATCTCCATCACAAACAAACTCTGAGGTTTATTACTTCCTTTTTATTCCTGTCACCAACTCCTATTGTCATCCAGACTGCATATTTTCTTGTTTTTAACTTGTCACCTCTTTGCTTATTTCTTTCAAAGTGTTTTCTCTGGTATGGACCAAAGCTCACAGTGACAGTCTTAACCTCATAACTCTGCTTTGAGTCTAGTTTGTGACGCAAGCCTATGACCTAAAGAGTCCTCAAGGTTTAGGACAGAGCAACCTAAATAATTTTCCACTGAGGAAGGCATAAAGATAGAGAACCAGGAGAAGGTGAAACGTGGGATCAGTGGTGACAATATGGAGGGACGTGGACACAGCAGTGTAGCAAGAGAAATTTATGATGTCTGGAACAGCCCATAGATGTCTCTCTCGTGTTGAAACAGTGGGTAGAGTTACTTATCAACACTAGATAAGAGAATCATTAGAGATGTCACAAGATTTATTAAAAATATAAATGAAAATGTATGTATATGGTAGGTATGCTAAAGGAATATTATACCAGCAATAGGAGATAAAAAGAAAATAAAACCACACCTCCATGGCACTAAACCTCCACATGCCCAGGACTCACACACACACCAGCCACCCACACCCAAACCCCCAAAAGAATAAACTTATAACAAAAGGATTCAGTAGCAGCAGCAGAGTCCAGCACTGTCAGTCTTTGTAGGGACGGGACCAGCAGTAATCTTTGCCAGCAAAGGCAAGAATGCAGTTGGAATGCAGGTCAGCAGAAGTGCAGGAACTCAAGAACACAGGAATACAGGAACGGCAGGAGATTCGGGGGTAACCCCTAGTCAGGATGGGCAGGTAGAGAGTTCCATGAATGGCTGAGTCTGGCACTTCTAATGGATGGCTTGCCACTTGTCTCTGGGCCAAGAGTGTCCGGAGAAGGGAGAGAGGGACTTCTGCCACGCTGGGAGTTTTAAACCTCCTTGCTGTATCCACATCTCACAATTTTTTTCCCCTCCAGCAAATGAAAAGCAGCTCCAACATGTTAAAACTTCTTTCCTCATTTCCGCTTACTGTGGAAGAGATGAGGGTCCTCGTCACAGCTCATGGTGGCCTCCATGGCACACTCCCCACGTGGTTAGGTGGGACTTGAGCGAGCGCCTGCTGCCGCCATCGCTGGCTGGGCGGGTGCTGGAGTTCACTCACCCTCAGCGGTCCAGATTCCTCTGCAGTGGTGGTGGCGGGTGGAGGACCGTGGGAGCAGATGTCGCATGGACTGCAGTGTTGAGAGGCAGCCATGGGCCACACCTGGCTTGTGGTGCCACCTGGGACCTGCCACTGCCCAGCCGCCAGGCCCGCTGGATCCCCTCCCCTCCTGGACTTGCTCCCGGAAGGAAATGGAAAGGAATTCATCAACAGGTACACATTAAAAATATCTCAAACACTAACCCATGACAGTGTCTGAATATAGCAAGGAAATAGTGAAGACTATGAGGATGTAGTGAAGCAATCAGTGAAAAGAGAATGGTGGGTTCCTGACCTCCAAGGGCAGAATCATAGAATGGTTTGGGTTGGAAGGGACCTTAAGACCATCTATATTCAACCCTCCTGCCATTAGCAGGGACACCTACCATCAGATCAGCTTTCTTAAAACCCCATCCAACCTGGGTTTGAAACTGCCAGGGGTGGGCCAGCCACAGCTTCTGTGGGCAACCTGTTCTAGTACCTTATCACCCTCACAGTATAGGATTTCTTCCATATATGTAACCTAAATTTCCTCCTTTCAATGTGAAGCCACTCCTCATTGTCTTAGCACTACAGTTCCCGATGAAGGATCCCTTTCTGTCTTCCCTGTTCGTCCCCTTCAG
This sequence comes from Pitta sordida, assembly GCA_013390025.1. Taxonomy (NCBI): domain Eukaryota; kingdom Metazoa; phylum Chordata; class Aves; order Passeriformes; family Pittidae; genus Pitta; species Pitta sordida. Next base: position 118,560 of record WEKX01004526.1, read on the forward strand.
TTACTGGAAGGCTGTTATGAGGTTTCCACTCAACCTTCTCTAAAAGAGAAATGAGATGCAAAGCTAAAAAATCCCTGAGATCTGGAAAGATGAGGCATTTACAAGTGTGAAAAGGTGGAATAAGGCCTGAGAGAGAAGAATATGAACTTCAACAGAAGCAGGAGAGAGACCGAGGAAGACAAAGGCTGAAGACAATGTGTGCTAGAAAGGCAACAACCACAGCACCAAGGTATGGGCCCTTGAGCTGCATGCAAAATAAAATGAAGCCAAATAGAACTCCAGTAGCTTATGACTCACAGGCAAGGGGTCATCAGTTCTTCAGGGAAAGAGAGGAAATAGAGGTCACCTCCACCATGCATTTCCACAATTACCTTTGCAGCTTAAACAAATAACTATGTCAGAGTTTCTTGAGTTGGATCTCACTTCTTTGTCTACAAAGACTGAGTTCTGCTTGCTTGAAGGATAGCACTAAAAAAGCCTCTTAAGTGTCACAGGCGGGGAAAACTGGTGGGCATGCAAGATAGTTCTGGCTCAGCTAGACTAAAGTTATCAGAGTGGCATATCAGAAGCAACCTTGCCATAAACACAAAGCAGAGGTATCTTCCTACCTGTGTCAGGTAATGCAAGACAAGGTCCTGACAAACAGAACTGGCCAAGGCCAATGTCAGCAAAGCCCAGTGTGGACAGACACCACCAGTGCCCTGAAACCTGCAAGGGGCTCATCCATCTCAGAAAAACTACCAGTGCAGAAGTGTTGAGAGAAATACTTTCCAGCTTCCTCATTTCATGCCAGAGACAAAACTTTTGGGGAGTGATGGAGCATCATCACACCACGTTTTTGCTCTGACTTGTTTCTCATTCTGATACAAGTGTATCATTCACAATGATCATACACAGCTGGGAGGTAATGAAGTTTGTTGTAATGCTCTGGTCACACACACAAAACGCAGACGTTATAAGCACTGTATTAGTGCCAGGCTTTGGTGTTTTCAAACACATTGTTTAGAGTAATTTTGTCCTGCGACCAACTCTGATAACTTTCTCCAAATCTAGTTGAAATCAAATCAAAGAAAAATACCTCCACACAACCTCCCACCAAACAAAAACAAAACAAGCAAATGAAAGGAAAAAAAGTGGGGACAGAGGGGGAAGAAGTAGAAATAAAGAGAGAAACATTTTTCCTTGGGAATGGAAAGTCCACTTCCTGACTGGCTGTGTGTGTGAGAACAGAGCAGCCAAAGCACAGACACCAGAGCTGGCTAGAAATTAAGCTTTAGCAAATATTTAGTGCACGGTGTTGACTCTTGAGAAGATAGTTTCAGGTTTTTTTTCTTGGCTGGGACTTAACTTTTTATTAATTAAACTGGACTGAGAGAGCACATTTTGTCCTGCTGAAGGCAGGGTCAGCACAAATTAGGGACATTTTAAAATGTCTGAGAATGTCAGACATTCTCAATCTGAGAATATCTGAAGTTCATCGGAAGCCTTAAAGCCTTAAAGGTGTGAATTCTGCTGAGAGGGTTGGTGGGGAGGGAAAGGTGGGACTGATGCCCGGAAATGCTGACATCTCTTGGGAGCCAGAACCAGTCACTGCAAATTGAACTGGGTCAAGAGAGGAGGCTGGACACACCTCTGTTCCCTGGCAGCCCTCTCTGGACTGGAGGCCAAAACGGACACAGGAATGGCCCCAAATGCACTCACTTGGCACTAGATAGGCAGTTACCATGTGTATTTGCTTGTGCAGTGCCCTAACACAGACACTGCAGAGAAATAGCACAGCTCATCATCTCCTTAGTTTGCCTGATGTGGAAGGGCAAGTTGATGAAACGGGGACAAAGAAAAGGAGTTCTACTCTCCCTGCACCAGTGCAAAGGACCGCAGGACATGACAAGTAACTGGAAAATCTGGGAGCCGAAGGAGTAGTACTGCCCCTGCTCCCAGAATCTCTGAACCAAGTGGTCCCAGAAAGGTTTTTGGTGCACAGCCATGAAAAACAGGTTTGAAGTGGCTTCACACAAACACAGCAAAACCCAGCTGAGACTCATATTAATGAGTCCAGTCTTTCTTCTGAGATAAAATGAGACCTTGTATGTGGTTTGTGGGTGCGAACACTTTGGTTGCACAAATATGATTTGCTTGCACAAGGTAGGGCGTTTAAGGTGCAGTTGGGATAAGAGATGTTCCTGTGTTTAGACTAGATTTCCTATTGCTCCCATTTTTAAAAATTAACATCACCTTAAATTATGTCCCCCTGTCTGCCACTTTGATTCACATTGAAACCTTGATAGACGGATATGAAACCCTCAGAACTGTTTTTATGTCTTTTTTTTACAGCACTTCAGTGTCTGAGAAGTGATGATGTCCTCCTGGAAGAGTTAAAAGAGACAACAGAGGAATCAATCAGACAGACTCAAAGACCGTCTGCATGTGGCCATCCCTCCCAGCCTCAATGTCAACACTGTACTGTTATGGTTCAATACTGTGCGTGTCTGTGTTGAGACAACTAATGTCATGGGCAGAGAGGAAGCAGTGAGGAGGGACTGAACATGAGTGCTTACCAGCTAGTTCTGTGCTTATTGTGAAGAAAAGCAGTGTCTCTGGAAGGGAAGCTTAAGAGGGACAGGTGGTAAGTCTTTATGAGTGAATTGTGGGAAGGTCTTGACCCTGGAGAAGACTTTCTCGTGACTCTACTCTGTCTCCTTCTCTCTATTTGCCTACTAACACCAACTGTTCCTCCAAAATAATCATGCCCCCCGGGGCTTTCCATTCTACCTTGATCACCCTAGGACTGAGAGCCATATACTTCCTCTTCTCTATCTTTCCAGTCTGTACTTTTTGTGCCAGATCCTTATCCTCAGTGGACTGAGACAGAAGTCTGAATGTGGGGCTTCTTTGCAGTAAGGAAATAATAAGGCCTTATTCTTTGAAGCACTCTCTCACATGAGGCAGAAATTGGACCAGAAGCTACTGTGGGGTCTCATCTACAGCCATTCCAGATACATGTTATCCTGCAAATATTGGCATGCTGCACTTTGCCATTCTGCCTTACAGTGTCTGACTCACCTCTTCCAGTATCACTCTAAGCCTGTTCCACACCCCAGTGCACAGAAAAATGGTAGTTAACCTGTATGGCCTGCCTGCCTTCTGTACTGAAGCATCCTGCAGACTCTCCCGGCATGGCCATCACTGAACTAGAACAGGCTAGTGGGCCCAGCAGCTTCTGCCTAGAGAGATTCTTGGATTTTTCTCAAGGAATAGCCCAGGTTCATGAAGCATGCACTGAAGCTAGTGTGAAGACTGTCTTCCTCACTCTGTCTCCCTGGTTACTAATTCTCCATTGACATATCTTCCAGAATCATGGGGCTGCAGAATATTTCATGGGCAAACGCATCTCTCCAAATTACATGCTTAAGAAAAGCAACGTTTAGTGGATGCATATCAACAGAACACCAGAAGTATGTGGTGGCAATAGGAGGGGCCTGCTATTTCTGTTTCCAGATATTGCTTATGAAAATGTTGGGGGAAATCTGCTAATTTGATTATGGCTTTGTATAATCTATCTAGGTTTACTTCTGTCTCTGGGTCAATGTTCAGTGCTACAGAATATTTTATTGGACAATCAATTGGTGTAGTTGCAACACTTACTCCTTCTGATCACAGATCACAGAATATCTGATGTATTCTACCCTGTGTCAGGATGTGAAGAGTGTGATAGGTTGCTCTGGGCAATGTCACATTGCCAGGACACAAGCCTGAAGTTAGGAGGAGCTGGTCTACTGATGGTGTCATTCACACTCCCTGGGATACTTTACATCTTCTCAATTCCCAGTATGCTGCGTAGTGGTTTGCTGCCATGCCTCCTGCTCCTTCCAAAGGAGTGTGTAACTTATGACAAAGTATATTACATCAGCCACTCTCCCTAACACATACAGCCCACTTCTTGCATTTTAAAAGGCAATCAGTTTGCCCTTGGTCAACCAGTATCAACCTTTCCCGAATACATTCATGTCCTTGGCACCTTTGAAACTCCGTGCCAAGAGGACAGCACTGAGGTGAGAATGGCTGGTTTGGGGTTCATCTAGTCATCTTGCTTTGTTTCTGCACAGTTGAGGGCAATGTTAAACTTTTTCCAGATGTCAGGGGTGGGTGACAGAGGAAAGACTCTGGTCTTACAGTCACATCAGGCAATTCTTCCAGCAGCTTCGGATATGTCCTAGCACCCTTGAAATGTATTCTATATAATCTCATACATTGTAATAAACTTAGCCTCTCCCAGTAGTATCAAGCCTGCTGCTGACTCACTCCTAGCTGTCTCAGTTTTCCAAGCCATTGTGATCTGTTTGGAAATCAGGGAGCAGGCTTTGCTTCTACAGACTGTTGCAAAGAAAGCTTTGAGGACTTCAGACTCATCTAAGGCTGAGGCATCTATCACTAGTTTGTCCCTCCATTCCTCAGCAGACCAGTGTTTTCCCTGGACTGGCTACTAGGAAAGTCACAGGATCCCTCTTGTCACCCATCCTATGCCATGCAAATTTTTGCTCCAGCTGACCTCTGAGAAGACTTTCTGATTTTGTCCTTTAGTACCCATTGCTTTCATCCTCTTTCTTCATAACCAGTATTTTTTCCACTTCTTGCGCACCTGCTTTTTGCACTTGAATTCATTGTGAAACTCTTTCCTTAGTCAGGATAGGTTTCATCCAAAATTACTAGACTCCCTACACAACAAAATAGTTTATAAATGTCTTTCATGATGTTGGTCAGGGCAAACAGTTGCTGATGCTGTGTCACTGTCTTTTTACAACTCTCTGATGCTGCCAATCAGTGGAAGAGTGACTGATGGCACAACTAGAACTGTGGATTTCTGGGACACAAACAGTTACTTACCTTCCTTGCCTGGTGTTTTTCAAACACTGACAAAAGGGAGGCTGCCCATACTGAAGGACAATGCATTCTCAAAGCCCAGCAGCACTTTCCCCTGTCTCAGAGCAGTCACTGTGGAGCCAGTAGGCTGAATTGAAATAGAAGATGAGGTTTAGGGAACAGAGTAAGAGAAAGCCAAGGAAGGATTGAATGGAGTAAAGCACCAAGAGATGATGTGATGCAGCAGAAGGCCTGGCAGAAACAGTAGATGACTCCAGGAGAGAGTCCTAGAGGTGGCAGGAAGGATTATCTTATACCCAGAGCATGTCACTTGCTAGCAGTGTGTCTATCAGCTAAAGGCGCAGACAGCAGGGAGATGTGTGTGACAAAGAGAGGGAAGAAATATGAACCAAAGAATGGGCAGAATCACTTCCTCTTTGAAGACAAAAAGTGATTGAAAAGACTTTTTATAGGAGATTCCTTGAAAGTGGTGTGTCTATGAGTGGAACTGAAAGAAGTGAGGAGGAGTGGCCACCAGGTAGTTTGGGCTAGCTATTAGATATCTTGGTGTGAGAACCCACTTTTTAGTCATGGGATCATGACTACATGGCGAGTCGGGAGCATGCAGCTGCGAGGCAGAGGAAGTAAATAAACCCTTGCCCATGTTCACCAAGAATGTGCAACTCAGCACTTGCTGTCACACAGCAGCCTTTTGTCTTTTTTCACCATGCTCCCTCCAAAAGAGTTCTTTCAAGTCCATCCAACAGTGCTCCATGGGTACAGAGATGGCTGCCAAGCAGACTGAGGCGGTGGGAGTAGACAAAAAATGCTGATAGCTTTGGAGTAAGAGGTGTACTCAAGGCTAGTCTTGTTTCAGCAGCTAGAATTAGGACTTGGTGTGCTCTAGGCTTCTTTTTCCTGTGGATGAAGCTTTACAGGAACTGATTAGAAAGCTGGAAAAACATCAGTGTGCTTCCACTGGATATGCAAGTGCACTGCTGAGCCTGATTGTCAAAAGCGATACTACGAGGCACAACACTTGTTTGGAGCATCTATGCACTTCTGACAGGTCAGAGATGTGAGGTAGGGGAACACAGGAACAAGGAGGGGGTTGGCACAGAAAACGAGAGGAGTGACTGGGTATTTTGGGTGCAGCAAGAAGTTGTGCCAGTGTGCATTGTCATTCTGAGTATTGATTTTGTTGGAAGAAGAGACAATCGGGGGAAAGTTTAGCAAATAGAACAAGGTAGGCGACTTAGGTCCTATCACGGGGTGGTGATTTGCATGTGGGAGTTTGAACTGGAAGTGCTGGTCTTGGTGTGTGGTTGCACAAGAAGCTATCCAGCTGGAGGCAGCAAAGCTGGCAGTGCCATCTCCTGGGCAGAGCATGAGCTTTGAGCAGAGAACCTCACATCTCACTCTCCTGCTGACCAGCTGAGTGATCTTGAGCAAACCACGGTCCTTCCTTGCACCTGGATATTGTCAGGAGCAAAGTGACGGCCCTAGGGGAGTCTGAGCAAAGTTCGTGCCTGTCTAAGTAAGATCATGACACTGCCAAATGAAAAGTGCAGAGCTACACCCAGGCTGATGATCACTGCAAGTTTCTGCACTCAGGGGTGATGTATTTCTTGTCAGTGGTTCTTCTTAACTAAATACTTTCTAAAGGATCTGTCCTGGTGCTATAACACAGCAGTTTTTCAGTCATGTAGTTGCATGATATTGCTACAGATATTGTGCTGATTTGATAAATTCAACACTGTCAAGTTGTAACAAATGCCACCAATGAGGAAGCTGGGTGTGGTGGGAGATGACAGATGAACTTTGAAAATTTTCACTAAGCGTGCCATAGCTATATTTTCAATAGGTTATGAGAACAACACATTTCAGACTATATCTTACCATCCATGTAGGCTGGATTGCAACTGCCCCACAGGATATGAGCAATCAACATCTTCAGAAAGTTACTCACATCCTGCAGATGAGAAATTAGGATGCACAATTGTATGTAGAATGAGATTTCTCACACACACACACACACACACACACACAAATAAAAAGAGAAACATGACCAAAACACACACTTTTCACAGAGCATTAATGGCTGGAATTTATTGTCAGCTGCCATTCCCAGCCACCTGCATAAAGGGCTTGGTGGAAACTGATAAAATGCACAGGACCTTTTAAGTTCCACAGGCAGGGAAAACTGATGGGCATGCAAGATAGTTCTGGCTCAG
>WEKX01004531.1:0-32658 GCA_013390025.1 Pitta sordida
TGTATATATATATATATATTTATTTTTAAATACTGCATTTGTTGGGCAGTATTGAGTCCCTGTGATGCCCCTTCCATGCCCGGGGTGCCCATCTCACCCCAGGGCTGCTGGCAGCTCTGCTGTGGTGCCTTTCCCAGCTCCACAAGGTTTGGTGCTCACACAAGCACATTACACAGTCCCTTTCATTCCTTCCCCTTTGCTTTGCATGGACACCTCTGGCCATGCAGCCCAGGACTTCAGAAGGAACGAAAATAACCAGGATCTCTCTAGAAACTCCAATTAATGCCAAAAAAAAAAAAAAAAAAAAAAAAAAAAACCTGGGAGAAAAAAAGCATCTGCTGCTGCTCCAGCCTTTTCCAGGAGACAGTCAGAAAAAAATTCCTACAGCGAAACCTATTAAGATTGATTAACCAACGTTGTTATTTGTAATTTTGCTTAATGCTATTAAAGCAAAGCCTTGACCATTTGTTCAAGAGAAGGACTGGCTGGGCACCAAGTTTTTGCATAATGAATTCAGAGGATTAATCCTATTAGTCTCCCTCCCTTCCCCCAGCCCCTTTAACTTCTCCGAAGATGAATTGCAGATGCAAAAACCCAACTAAACAGGCAAATATTGGCTGAGCTGGAGCCAAAAGCTGCCCAGCCTCGGTGCTGGGAGGTGGCAGAGTGACTCAGAGCAGGGGCAGGAGGATGGGGGGGATGTTATCAGGGAGGCTGGTTGGGAGCCCCCAGCAGCTCAAACACACGGAAAAACGGGAGTGGAAACATTGTGGGGACGGGGGGCAGGAGATTCTCGGCAGGAGAGGGGCTGCATCCCCCCTGCACTCACGGGAACACTCCGAGGACTCGGCTCCCGAAGATGCTGAGCCCCCCAACCCAGCCCCGTGCCCCTGGGATGGGGCTGAGCCCCCCAACCCAGCCCCGTGCCCCTGGGATGGGGCTGAGCCCCCCAACCCAGCCCCGTGCCCCTGGGATGGGGCTGAGCCCCCCAACCCCATGTCCCCCTGTCTGGGGACTCAGCACCATCACAGAGGGACACCTGCAGCCCAGCGCTTCCCATGGAGGATCTCGCTGTCCAGGACCAGCCCCAGGGTCCCCAGCACCCCCGGGAATCCGTGGGAGCAGAGCTGGAGAGCATCCCCATCCCTGGTGCCGGCACAGATGGGGATGCAGCAGCTCCCCCCATCCCTCCCCTCTGCCCAGGGGCCCTTTCTGCTCCCCCCGAGGGTCCCAGAGCTGCTGCTGGGGGACCCCCAGAGACCCCCCCGAGGCGTGTCCCTGCCCCACGGACAGGCACTGCTGCTGCCCTGGGAGGGATTTCGCATCAGCTCCCACCCTGGAGCTGTCAGGAAGGCTGATCTCATTCCCTGCCCTTATCTCTTAGTGCCATGTAGGGGAGGAGGTGACTCTTCCACACCCCGGGCCTCCAGCGACACGGGGAGCATCCCTAATGGACTTTCCCGGGGGCTGGGAAGGAGAGCAGCTGCGTGTCACCTATAGACACCATCCCCTCATTGCATGTGACAAACCTCTGCATTAGGGGCCATAAATATTTATGCAGCACAAACACAGACAAGGGAGCCAACACCTCGCGCTGAAACGGGATCTGAGTGTGGAATGTTATTTACAACTTCCCCAGCGCTTGTGTGTCACCCGTTGGGTTCCTCCCTCTAGGGAAGGAGGAATATTCATCTCCAGGCACGGAGGGTGACATTTCTCCGCGAGAACTGACTGTACATCCTTCCCAGCGAGGACATCCCACACACTCAGCCACCAGCTCCGAGTGACGGGAGGGAGCCGAGGCAGCCGGGGCTGCCCACCACAGACACCAAACCAGGAGCCGGGAGACGAGAGTCATCCCCCAGGAGCAGGAGCTGCTCACTCTCCTCCAGAGTCCCTCAAAGCCAGGCCTGGGGACACCAACCCCCCTCTGTTCTGGAGAGGTGAAAGCTTCTGAAATCCACCAATAAAATTCACTATAATCCTTAAGTCTCTAAGCCTCTACCTACTCACTAAACCCCATAAGTTTATGAATCCTGAAATCACCCACACAGACCGTGGCGCTGCACCCCCTCCTCCCTCCCAAAAGTCTCCCTTCCCTCCTTACCTCATCCCACACGTGGCCAGTGGGTCACAGCCACACCTCCTGTCCTCGGTGTCCTGCAGGAGCAACTCATCCCAGGAGCCCTGGCACCCCCAGGAGAAAGGAGATGCCACCCCAACACACCCCCAGTGCCACAGCAGCAGCTTTATTCCCAGGGCAGATCCCGCAGGTGTTCAGTGTCTGCATTCCCAACCTTTTCCCAGGTGTTCGGTGCCTGAATTCCCAACCTTTCCCAGGTGTTGGTCTTCAATCTTGACTGAGGAGCCCAGTGGCTCCTCTGGGAGCTCCTTGAGGAGGCTCAGCTTTTGTGTTCTTTTCCATTAATAGTTTACTAATGAATTTCTTGGCGCCGCTGTTGGAGCAAACAGCCAAATTCAGAGCAATTTGGAGAGAGATTTCTAGAAACTGTGTTCAGAACTCGCTATCCCAAGCATTCCAAGAGCCATCTCGCTGGGGAACAGAGGCAAAGGAGTGAAAACTGAGCCAGAGCTCATAGTTCATACCCCAAATCCCCTCTCTGCTGCTGGTGCATTAACCACCCTTTGAGCAGCTGGTGCAGAAGTTATTCCACAATTTATTTTTGAGAAGAAGATCTGGCCAGGAAACTCATAAGCTGCTCACAAGCAAGTTTCCAAGCCAAGATTTGTCCAGAAAATTATTTTCTGGGAGGTATTTACATAGTTCCAGCCTTGCCCTGACTGATCCAAGGCGCCGCTCCCGATGCTCCAGCACCACCGGCCATGGAACAGCTCCATCCCACGCTGGTGGTTTGTGGCTGAGCTGGAGCATCTCCGAGGTTGGCACCTCGTGGTGCTGTCCGTGATTCCTGAGCTTCCCAAAGAGCCCAGGGATTGATTGTCTGCTCCTAAGGAATGTTCAGCGGGGTTAACTCTCGTTAATCTGCTGCCAGTTGGTCACGGCACTGAATGAACATCTGGTTAAACACGGGCAGGAGCTGCAGGGGGTGGATCTGGGGGGATGAGTCTCCAGGGGCTGAGGATCTGCTGCAGGGCTGGGGACACGAGGTGAGGTCCCATCACGGCAGCAAAAGCATCCGCAGGACCATCCTGTGATGGTGCTGAGGAGCCAGAACCGGTCACCTGCCAGGATGTGTCCTGTGAGGAAGCTGGAGAGGGACAGTCATCAGGAGCTGAAGTGACAGGCCAAGGGGGAGTTGTTTCACACTGGCAGAGAGAAGATTTAACTGGGATATTGGGAAGGAATTCTTCCCTGTGAGGGTGGGCAGGCCCTGGCACAGGGTGCCCAGAGAAGCTGTGGCTGCCCCATCCCTGGGAGTGTCCAAGGCCAGGCTGGAGCAGCCTGGGACAGTGGGAGGTGTCCCTGCCCGTGGCAGGGGGTGGCACTGGATGAGCCTTAATGCCCCTCCCAACCCAAAATGTTCCATCCCTCCATGACATTTATTAAGGACCAAGCCACGGGTGACCCACAGCAGCACAAGTCACGGCAAGGGGAGCCCCAGACTGGGCCTTGTCCACATTCCTGCTCCAGGAATCTGCCCTGGCTGGATCCCCAGCACTTCCCCTTCCCTCCAAAGCCCCCTCAGATCCAGCTGTGCAGCAGCTGCAGGGCAGGGGGGGCCCTGGGTGCTGCTGCTCAGCTCTGCTGCTCACTGGGGTCTCTGGTTGCAGGAGAAACACCCTCAGAAATTGTTCCTGTCTTGTTTCCTCCGAACGCTTCGTAACGAGCTTTGCAAGCCATGAAATCTTCACCACTCCACCGGCTCTGGGCTCTCAGTTCCAGCAGTTTGTCTCTGAGAATTTGCTGCCTGAGCACCCCCAGACAGTCTGTGCTGTGAGAGGGTTATGAATGCAGGGCAGGGCATCCTGCGAGTGCCCCCGGGCTCCTGCTGCCCACAGGCTGCACCAGCACCTCCCAGCTGCTCCCCAGAACCCCTCATCTCTTCCCCACCACCCCTCATCTTCTTCCCACCACCCCTCACTTGCTTCCCAGAACCCCTTGTCTGCTTCCCAGCACCCTTCATCAGCTTTCCAGGACCCTTCCCCTCCTCTCCAGCACCCTTTGTCTGCTTCCCCAAGACCCCCCATCTCTTCCCCAGGACTCCTCATCTTCTTCCCAGGACTCTTTATCTTCCCGGCACCCCTCATCTCTTCCACCTTCCTCCCAGGACCCCTCATTTGCTTCCCAGGATTGTACCAGAGCAAACACCAGCCCCTTCCCCAGCCCCTTCATGCTGAACCCCGAAGGCTCAGCCCTGGCTTCCAGAGATGGAAGGTCTCAGTGTCTGACCCCTGGAATAATTCCCCTCAGGGGCTTTGCTGGGAGCAAATCCAGCTGGCGAGGGGCTGATGTCTGTCCTCCAGCCCACACCTCTGGGGGTGCTGGATCCTTCTATCCCAGTGCCCCCCAGGAGGGCACAGGGGTGGTTTGGGGTGCCCTGGGTGCTGTTCCATGCCATCCTGGAGCTGTGGCAGCTGCCGAGGGAGCAGGGAGCATGTTAAGCACCGAGCGCTGCTGCTCACGCCTGCCCGAAGGCTATTTACACAGCTCCAATTGATTTGTTGTAACCTGTAATTATTTTAGTGGATTTTTTTTTTTTTTTTGTATTTCATGCTCTGTTTGTTTTCACTCTCAGGGAGACGAGGGATGTTTCTCCCTGTGAAGTGCTGCTGGACCTGCTGGGGTGGGCGGGGGTCTGGCAGAACAGCACAGCACATCACAGGAGTGATGGTCACTCACCTGCTCCCCGGGCACCCCCCACCCTCTGAGTGGCTGCTCATCCCCTGTCTGCCAGGCAGGGTAGCAGAAGGGTGGCCCTGATACCCAGCCTGGCTCCTGCCTCCCAGTTATCTCACCTCTATTTTTATCCAGGGGATTTGGTGGTTTTTTTCTCCTCCTTTCTTTCCTTCCATGCCACCCTTACAGAATGAAATGGCATCTCTGCCTGGGGAACCGGTGCTCTCTGCCCCCACCAGAGCTGGGTCATGCCTCATCCTTGGGAGTGTCCAAGGCCAGGTTGGAGCAGCCTGGGACAGTGGGAGGTGTCCCTGCCCGTGGCAGGGGGTGAAACGAGATGAGATTTAATGTCCCTTCCCACCCAAACCATTCCATGGTGCTGCCAGTACAGCCCCACGCTCTCGAGGAAGGATCCTGGATTCATCCCAGTTGTTTGTTATCCATCTCCATGGGCAGCAGGGACATTCCTGGGCTGGCACAGCCCCTGAGAGCTCAGAGACATCTCACCCATAACCAACCTCCTCCTGCTTTGGGGATAAACAAACACCCCATCTATTCCTCTCCCTCCTCCATTTAGTGGGTCACTTCCCTCATTTACCTTGCCTTTTTACCTCCTGCTTTCCTGGGAATGCTCTGCCGGTGCGTTGCAAAGGAAAGGAATTATTATTATTCAGCAAAGAAGTGGGAGAGACGCTATAAATGTAAAGCGCAGGAGCGATCCTTAATCATCCTCATCATTAGTTAATTGCCGTAGCCCGAGTCCATTCCAAGGAGAACACAGAGTGTTAAATATAGATGCAGAAACTGAAGCTATTTTTGTGGTTTCGTGCTCTTTTTGGAAGCGGCTTCTGCCTCCTGCTCTTCCCAGGGATGTCAACACCGGGGGCAGGCGGAGGAGCTCCCGGGCCCTGGGATCCCACCCGGAGCTTCTGGGGAGCCCCTTCAGCCGCAGCTCTGCCTGACAAATGGAGGCAATTAGGATATTCTGCACTCGGCTTTTTGGGGGAAAACCTGTTAAATACCTGGGCCAAGAGCGGCTGAATCCTGCCCAGCGTTTCAACCGCGTTTCCTCCAAGTGTGGAACCATTTCCATCTATTCCTTGGCTCTCAGACCGGCAGAAATCCTTGTTCTCCTCATTCCACACCCTTCTTTTCCCCCCTGTGTGTACCTTTGTTCCCTGTCCTTGCTGCATTTCCTCCCTCCCTCTCCTCCTCTCCTCCAATCCACTCCACCAAACATTTCCTTCTCAATGAGGGTCGTGGCACCCACGGAGAGCAGCTGGCCGTGGAGCTGGGATGGCTGGGAGCTCGTGTGGAGTGGCCCTGGCCTCAATTACCTGTCCAGAGATTTCTCCAGCCTGGCACTTGCGGAAATGATTTGTGGTTAACTCCTCCTTTGCAGCTGAGGACGGAGCTGAGGTGATTCTGCTGCAGCCCAGGGGCCAGGCAAGGGGCAGCCCTTCCATGCCCCTCCTGGATCAGTGGGAGCTCCGGGAGATGAATCCCTTGGCAGTGCCAGCAGCAGGGACGGTGGCTGTGGGAGATAAAACCCCAGAAATGCCCGTCCCCAGGGCTGGCAGGGAGGTGGGTGCCAGGCTCCCCGTGTCTCATCACCATAGAGATGGCAGCATTCCCCTTCCCATCCCATCCTGCTCGGCTCTGAGCTGGGATTCTTTATGTTTGGCCATGGGAACAGAGTTGGGGCAGAGGAGCGAGCGCTGCCTGTGTGACAGGAGTGGGACAGGGGCAGAGATTGGGGACAAGCCTGTCCTTGGAGTGGGTGTGGGCACAGGGGGTCCCTGAGCACCCAGACATGTCCCTGGTGGGGTGGGAATCCCTGTGCTCATCCAGGTGACAACACACGTGTGAGTGGCGTGGTGTCAATGTCCTGGTGGGTGACAAGAGCCATGGTCCCACTGTGGCACAGCTGGGGCCACGTGTGGGCTCCCGATTCCTGTTGCCCCTCATCGAAACACGGCTCTGTGGTCGTGCTGCCTCCACTTGTTCCCTTGTTTGAGGAGACTGGCAGGAGCTGTGCCAACCCTCTGCTGGGCCTGAACCATCCTCACAGCTCCCAGCTAAGCCTCAGTCCCTCTGGCTGCTGCTGATCCCACGAAAATGCCTGGCAGCAGAGGGGGGAGACTGGGCAGAGCACCTCGAGGTGGGTAGAAAGGCAAAGTCAAAACTTAATAAGACATTAAGACAACAGATTCATTAAAAAGTCATTAGTCTCTGTCAGGAGTGGCTTTAATTAGCAAATGCCAGGGACTGCAGTGCTGCCTTGTTGCTGCCACTGTGCCTCAACAGCCTTGTGACCACCTGAATGCCACTAATTAAATGCCATTTAAAGTTCCCCCAAACCTGGCAGCACATTTTCCACACTCTGCCAATTTTTTCTCCGCAGCCTCCAAATTCACCTCGTTTGTCATTGTCTTCCCCACACGGGGGGGGCGGCGTTTCTTGGGAAACCCTCCCTCCCCTCCTCGCCTCCCAGGAAGGGCTTTCGAAAGGTTGTTTCCATCTCCCGGTCGTTCAGTCGAATCCCACATTCCTGCTGGATCTTTCCAGGCTGCGGGAGCAGTGGGAGTGCTCAGGGAAACCTTGTCCCACTGGCTCTTGGACAAGGTCCTGCTGGAGATGTCCCTGCTCGGAGATGACCTTCAAAGGTCCCTTCCAAACCATGGTGCCATGAAGGTGATCCTTGTCTAAAGCTCCTCCAGCTCCATATCCGTCCTCAGCAAGGGAAGATCCTCATCCCTCCTCCGACCTGTGGGTGACAATTCCAGTGGGACCCTCATCCCATGGGCATCCCAGAGCCTGGGGCTGCTCCGTGCCCATCCCGAGGCACCTCTGCAGGAGGGAGGGTGTTGCTCCTTTGAGGGGAAGCTCTGACAGCTCCATTTTTCCCCTCTGCATTGCACTTTTACAAAGGATTCACTGTCAGAGCCGTGGAAAATCGTTGGCTGTGCCCGTCTGCAGCCGCCCCCAGCCCAGACTGCTCTGAGTGCAGCTGGGACCCCGGGGGCTGCCAGCCGTGGGCAGAGGGAGGCCAGGCAAGCTGATGGCCTGAAATAGCTGAGCCAGCCACCATCTGGAGCCTGGGAATACCCAGGGAAACAAAAACGGCTCGAACAAATGAAGGAAGGGCGACGAAGCTCTTTGAGGGGGAGGTCAGAGCAGGAGAACTTGTGTCCAGGGGCTGGGAAAGGGGGGTTTGCATCCCAATGCTGCATCAACTCCCAGCTCTCCTCTCCCCTCTGTCCCTGGGAAGCTCTGGGAGTGGGGAGAAGGAAGGAATCACCACGTCCACTTCTCATCCCGTGAGGATGATGAAGGTCTGACCATGAGCTGCCGCCCAGGACATGCGGGTCCCCTTCCAGCAAAGCCCTTCTCAGGCTCCCAGCTCTCCCAGCACGGAATTTCCACCCAGAACATTCCCATTTACAGGTCCAAGAGCTCCTCCCAACCCACCCCAAGCTCCCTGGCTCCGGCCACATCCCCTCACTCCGTCCCTCCCACCTTTTCCCATCTGTTCCTTGAGTAGCAGGATTCCTTTGGACCATTTCAGGCTCCTTAATAATTCCCACTGACCTCTATTGGCAAAATCACATGGAATCGAGTCAACCACAGGCTCCTGATTTCCTTGAGTTTCCCTTTGCTCATATTGCCATCAATGTTGCTCCCAATTCTTTGATCTGACAATCAAAGGTGTCCCTTTAGCTGCCAACACACCATTCATAAAACAGGCAGCATCCTTAGACTGGGATTGACATAACAGGGGCACTGAAGGCATCAAAAAGAATTGGATATTAGATTTAGGAGCAATTACAGCTCATACTGAGGGGAGGAATGCTCAGAGAAAATAGTGGGGAGCAGGGGCTGGTAATACTGGGGTGTCCCCCAGCTCCGTCAGTGACACTTGTTCTGGTTTAAACCTCACCAAGAAATTCCCAGCCACTGTCAGTTCCAAACCTCCCCCTTTCCTCCTTGTTTTCCTTAGGAGTGGCAGCAGATGTGCAGAGACACATCTGGAAACAGCGTCTTTAACTCCTGCCAGCGCTGCCAGCCTGGCACAAGGGGCCGAGCCCCGGGGAGGGCACAGGGCTGACTTTGCCCAAAGGAATTTGCAGCTGGATGTGGCTCCAAGCACGTGGGACGCTCCAGTGCCCCAGCCATAAATCAGAGTGTCAGTCAATCACCTCTCCTGGATTCGGGGAATTGCTTCGGAAAACGTTCTGAGCAGCCACACATCCAGCACAGCTCAGGCCCCCCAGACAGAGCCAGGGCCCAGCCCGAACCTACCCAGCCACTGAAATGAATCCTAATTAAATAAGCCTGAATTTCATGGGCCGGATTAAACAAGGTGGCCTCGTGGTGCCAGGTAAGTGCAGCTCTGGGCACACCCGGGGCTAGAAGGTCCCTGAGATGGCAAAAGGCGAATAAACCACCCAAACCTCCCCATTTTCTGCGGCTCTTCTCTCTGGGAAATGTCTCCTTTGTGGAGCTGAACGGCACACCTTGGATTCTGTGTTTCCAGTGCTCCCCCCCCTCCCCTGCCTCCTTCCCAGCCCACTGCTCTCCCTCAGCCCAGCAGCGACTTCTCCTTCCCTCAGCCTAAACAAACCCGCAGATAAATAATCCCAGAATTTGTAGATGCTTGATCGTCATGGCAACCCCGCAGCCCTTCTCCTCCTCCTCCTCCTCCTCCTCCTCCTCCTCGCTGCCTGCCAGCGGTGGGAGCTGGCTGTGGCTCTGGCCCGGAGCCTTCCTGATCTCCCAGCAGCTTTCCAGGGCTCCGATCCCACTCCCCCGTTTCCCCGGAGCAGCCCCGGATCCATGTGCAGCTCAGACCCTGTTCAGCGCTGGGCACTGCCCAAGGCTGGTGGCACCGGAGCAGCCCTGGGGTGGCTCTGAGGCAAGCTGGGACTGTCACCAGTGCCCCCTGCTCAGCCCAGCTGCCCCCACTGCCAGGAACTGGGGCAGAGTGGGGGCAAAGGGCTCATCCCGCCCAGTCTGAGTCTAACAACCCCCCCAAGGATATTTCCCAGCAGCATAAATATGTTCTGTTGCACCAGAAAAAGCAGGAGCCAGGTTTTCCCTGCCCTTTTTTGCACATGTAAAATGTGCATTATTCTCCCCGCTCCATCCTCTTAATTCTGATGGGTTTTGCCTCCCAGCGATGCGATGCTCGAGCTCACAACAGGCAGGGCGAGGGATTTGCTCCCAGCCCAGTCCGCTGGCTTTACTGGGATCAAAGACATCCAGGGGGATGAGCCCTGATCCCGGGGAGGGGCTGGGGGGCATCTCAGGGGGGCTGCACGGGGCCAATCCTGTCCCCAGCCTGGCAACCCACGGCTGTGCTGGGCTCTGCAGGAGCTGGGGCAGGGTCAGACCCGGCTCAGCGCTCCTGGGGATCCGGCAGGGTCTGATCCCTCTGTGGCAAGAGACACTCCAAACCCTCCTCAAAGGCAGCGCTGGCGCTCGGGGGTTTAATTGCACGCTTGGTATTCTGTTCAGTGAGAGCCCAGGTATTATTTATAAAAATAGAAAGCAGGAGAAACAGAGGGAGAGGAAAAATATCAAAGGGCTCTTGAATTTTCATGCTGCGTGTGAGCAAGCAGCCGTTTGGATCAGATCACAGCCCGGGAGAGCTGGAGTGGGGAGCACAGATCCACTGGCATGGAACTGATGGGATCCATGTGGAGCTCAGCTCCACGGGCATGGCACTAACGAGGGGTTGTGGGTACCCCAGACCCACCGGCGTCCTACTAATAGGGGTCCCAGGGAGCCCAGCCCCGTTGGTGTGACACTAATGAGGGTGTGTGGGGATCCCAGCCCCATCAGAGCCCCACTGCTGAGGGTCCATGAGGAGCCCAACCCCACTGGCATGGCAGTGATGGGGGTGCAGAGCCCACCCCATCAGCATCCCACTAATGGGGGTCCACAGCAATCCCAGTCCCACCAGCATCCCACTAATAGGGGTCCACAGCAATCCCAGTCCCATCAGCATCCCACTAATGGGGATCCACAGCAATCCCAGTCCCACCAGCATCCCACTAATAGGGGTCCACAGCAATCCCAGTCCCATCAGCATCCCACTAATGGGGATCCACAGCAATCCCAGTCCCATCAGCATCCCACTAATGGGGTCCACAGAGCCCAGTCCCATCAACATCCCATTAATGGAGTCCAGCCCCACTGGCCCCCCACTAATGGAGGCCTGTTGGTCCAATCCTGCCCATGGACCAGCCCAGGCCCCTGAGCTGGACTCGTTGCACTTTGCAAAGCAGCTGAGGCTTCAACTTCCCCCCGAGTCCCCCAGGGCTGCAGCCCCAGCGTGGGGAGGGGGAAAAGGGCTGAGCACTGGCTGGGAGAGGGGACAGTGGCACTGCTTTGGTGGCACTGATGGGGCCACTCGTGTGTCCATGGCACTGATGGGGGTCCCATCCTGGGAGGACTCAGAGTCTGCCCCTGGCACTGCGTGGCCTGAGCGTGGGGAGGTCAGGGATGAGGATGAGGACGAGGACAAGCGTGAGGACGAAGGCTACTCATCGATGACTCATTCACGGTGATTAAAAAGGGCTTTTTTTTTAATTCTTTTTTTTTTTTCCAGAGGAGCTGTGGAAGGACGCCAGTGAACACAACCACTGCCACTGCTGGAGGAGCCGTTCTGGGGAGGAACGAGCTGCACAATATTAGTTTCAGGCAAAGAACTTAATTAGCGGATTCAGCAAAGATTCCAATTAAAGAGGGAGAAAAAAAAAAAAAAAGAAAAAGCCAACAAGATGGGAAGAAAGGCCTGTGTTTTGCTTCTGGGGATGAGGGGAGGGAGGGGCACAGCATCCCTGGGAGGGGCTCCTGGCAAGGCTGGTGAGAGACCCGGAGGCTGTCCCAAAGGGATGGATTGGGGAGGCTGGGGATCCTGGGCTGGTGGCTAACGAGGGCTCTGTTTCAGTGCAGAGGGTCACAGTGTGACAAAGTGTCCAGCTCGGGGGATCCAATGACATTTCCAGCCGCGGAATCCAGCACCAGGCGGCTTTAACATCCCCACCCACCCTGAGCTCCTCCCCTGGCCTCAGCATCGCTCCCCTCTCCTCCCTCCCGCAGCAAACCCCGGGGGACAAACATCCACGTTCCCCTCCTGCCACGCTCCTGGGTCCCTGAGATTATCCAGACCTACTTCCAGTAATTAGTTCCTTTGCTGGAACCTGCACTGGGCGGGAAGAAAAAAAGAATAATAAAAGGATGTTTTTTATTCTTTCTTTTTTTTTGAATCCCTGTAATGAGCCGTTCTCTGGTGACCTGGGGCAGTGACAGTCCCAGCGAGCAGCCAGAGAGCAGCGACGGGGGAGCGTGTGAGGGAATGGCCCGACAAGAGAAGCAAATAAATGTTACATCTTGTAACTGCAGCTTTTGCCTCTGTAGTTTTATTTTATCCGTGTTCAGCCTCCAGCACAGACACCACTCGGTGCTTGTGAGGAGCCAGCGGAGCCTGGGGCCCTGCGGAGCCTTCAGAGGGGAAGAGGAGGCAGAGGGAGAGGGGGGGAGGCTCTGTGTGTGCACAGGGGTGTGCAGGGAGCCCTGGAGTCTTGGGATGGTTTGCGTGGGAAGGGACAGCAAAGCTCATCCTGTTCCAGCTCCCAGCCACGGGCAGGGACACCTCCCACTGTCCCAGGCTGCTCTAACGTGGCCTTGGGCACTCCCAGGGATCCAGGGGCAGCCACAGCTTCTCTGGGCACCCTGTGCCAGGGCCTGCCCACCCTCACAGGGAGGAATTTCCTCCCAGCATCCCATCTGAACCCAGCCATCCAGCTGTGTGTGTGTGAGTCAGGGGCACACGAGTGTTCAGGGGGGCACATGTCACCCCCGGGTGACCCTGGGTGTCCCCACAGCCCGGCTGTCCCTGTCTGTGTGTGTGAGGATGAGGGGGGGGTGGGGGTGGAAGGGATCTCTGGTCCTGAGATCACCCCCCAGGCACAGAAGGTGTTGATGGTCCTGCCTGCTACAAATGCAACAAGTTCCCTTGCAACCAGCTGACGCTGCAGACTTTTAATTACATTTTTGTCTGGCAATAAAAGAAACAAATTTGACTCTTAAAGCAGCACATAATGCACGAGGCATCGTTACCATCCTCTCCCCTGCTTTTCCCTTTCTTTATCAGCCAACGCTGTGCTGTTTAGGAAGTTTATTTCCCTCCGGACCAATCTTCTGCCTCTAAATTTGAGAGTGGGTGTGAGAGAGAGATGAGGAGAGAGTCACATAAAATTTCTGCAGAGCAAAGCTCGTTCCATAACCCCCCACCCCCCACCCCAGGTTATTCAGCGCGGTGTGTTCATATAACGAGGGACTCCATCAGCTCTGCCTCACCCCTGGAATTGCTTCCCCAGGTGGCTGTAAAAGGGACTGGGAATGGGAAAAGATAAACCCAGCTGCTCCTCCCGCCGTGCCAGGGCTGGCACGGGGAGTTGGTCTCTTTTGGGCTCTAACTATGGTTGTTCTTGTGTTTTATAGTATCACCCCTGATTTACGATCAGCTTTTATAGTGGCTGTAAAGCAGCCCCAAAGCAGAGGGATAAAGGGAGCAGGAGAACATTCCCCCTTTCCTGCCCAGCGTGGTGCCCGGAATGGTGCTGGGTGCTGGGGTGAGGGTCCCCCGGGCCCTCCAGGAGGTGGAAATTTGGGGATGGTGCTTTAACCTGAAATGGGGTGTGTGGGGTTAGTGGGGGCTCTGTGGACAGGTGGGATGGATGTCCTGAAGTGGGTGAGTGTTCCTTGATCAGCTGGGAACGAGCTCCTGGGGGCAGGGAGAAGGACAGCCCCCGAGTCCGGACACTCTGAACTGGGGTCTGGATTAGGGGACTCACCTCTGGCTTTGGC
This sequence comes from Pitta sordida, assembly GCA_013390025.1. Taxonomy (NCBI): domain Eukaryota; kingdom Metazoa; phylum Chordata; class Aves; order Passeriformes; family Pittidae; genus Pitta; species Pitta sordida. The sequence continues at coordinate 13,697 of WEKX01004531.1, forward strand.
AGGAGGCTGGAGCCCAATTCCCTTCGCTGCCACAGGCTCTGCTGTGACCTTGGCTCGACCCACGGCTCCAAATGTGCGGAGATACCAAAATCAATGGGTGCTTGGAGGTGGATCTTTAAATGTCATTATTGATCCAGCCTTTAGCCTGGCTGGGCCTCATTTTCCAGCTCCAGACGAGCCTGGACTCACGTCCGTGGCTGAGCAGTGGGGGGGTCACTACACCCCAACCCGTGGCCCTGGGCATGTGGCCTCCCCCTGCTGCACCTTTGCTCCCCATTTTTGGGAGGGGATGGGGGCGTTTCCAGGCGGTGTTTAACGTGCACGGACTGATTTGGAGGGATTCGGAAATTATGCCAAAACAAGCACTAAAAGACACCATTAAAATATATAAAAATGTGATGAGGAACATAATAATCACAGCATGTTAATAGTGCCTGATGCCCACAGTGAGGATTTATGGACAACCCTGGAAAAGCTCGATGGCGGAACGTGACCCCCCAAGGTTCCCAGAGCCGCCCCAAGATTCCCCAAACCTCCAGAGCTCAAATACATGTAAACAGTAATTGTCCAATCACCCATCCCTGGTGCCACAGCAGCTCCAGGCTGTGCCAATCCTCCCCCTGGCACTGCAGCCCCCGGCTCTGAGCTGCTCCATGAGGAGCCAAGGATCTGCATCCCGGCAGGAGGAAGCCTGGGGTGAGCGAGGTCGGTGTTCACCTCCACAGCAGCCAGAGGGAAAGAGGGAGTAGGAGGAAAACACAAAGTAGATCCTCGAAAATCTCCTTTTCCGAGGCAGATCGGGGATGCTCTGGGGCTCGGGCTGGTGTTTTATCCAGCTGGTTTTTCTTGGCATTGCTGCCGGGGGAAGGAGGCTGATGGATCCCTGCTTCCAGCACGGCACAACGGGAGAGCCCGGGAGCAAAGAGGGAACGTCTGGCCGTAACTCAGGAACAGCCGGAGCCCGCCTGAGTTACGGCTCCGTCCTGCACCAGCCGTAACTCACCGCTGGGATCTGGGTTATTCTGCACAGGGGAGATGTGGGAGGGGAAGGGGAGTCTCCTCCTCGCATCCGGGGAAGGGCTGCAGGCAGCTTTTCCCAGCACTTCCAGGGTTTATGGCCCCGTCACGCTGCCGGAGGAGCCGCTGGTTTGTCCTTAAATCATTAAAAAAAAAAAAAGAAGAAGAAGAAGAATAACCCTGACACCAAAAGCAATTCCCACAGATGAATAACTCCAACACCAGCCTCCAAATTCTGGTCCCTGCTGCGAGGTTCCAGAGCTGGACTGGCCCAGGAGGAAGGAAAGGAGGGAACAGATGCTGGGAATGGATCCTGTCTGAAACAGGAGGCAACTGCTCCTGCCATGGTGCACCAGGGACTGGGGGCATCACCTCCTGCCCTCCCCGTGTCCCCAGGCAGGTGTAGGAGCTGCAGGGATGCTCCATCAAAGAGGTTGGGCAAGTTCCTGCTCATCCGAGGGGGCAGCAGGACCCTTGTTCATCCAGGTTTGTGGGAGCTGAGGTTTGGGTGAGTGTGGCTTGTTCAAGCTTAGCCCTCCAGACCTGCTGCTTGTCTGAGGGAATGTCTCTGGGCAGCTCCCCCAGGAGATAATGTTGTGTCTTAAGGGATGAGAGTGGGATGTGGAGCTCCTTACAACCCTACACGTGTAACGGCTAAAAATATCATCCTGAGGCTGAAATCTGCTTCTACAGCAAGAAAACTTTTTAACCCTTTCTCTGGGGGAATATGCTCCAGGTGACTTCAAGTGCAGGAGAGGCACGAGAAGTGCTGAAGCAGCAGAGAAAACAAATTAGTGCCATCTCGGCTAAAATCCCACGCGATTAAAACCTGGATCGGGCTGTACCCATCTGCCTGAGGAGAGGGACAGGCATTAGTCACCATCTGCAGGAAGCTGCTCGGAGCACGGGAGGAGCCTCCTCACCAGCGAGGTGCGGCGTGGAGAAGGTTCCCGGCCACCTGGGGCCGGCTTGTCCCTCCCCCGGGAATGCTGCCTTCGTCTGGAGCAGTGGGAAGGATTGTCTCCATCTCCTTCCCTCCCTGGAGCGGGGGCAGCCCGGGCTGACTGTCAGGGATTTTAGAGAGATGCATCTGCCCCGGTGCCAGCGTGGGATCTCCCCTGTGCCAGGCAGGGAATGTCGCACGGCACCACGGAGGTGACACTGGTGTCCTCAACCTGCGAACGGGGAGGGGGGTCATGGAGTGAGGGACATGCACAGGGAAGTCTGTGGCACAGGAGGAGAAACTCAATTAGTCTCACGAGCGAACAAGCCCCTTTGAACTGCCTGCAGCGGGGATGAGGAGTGATTGAATGACCCAGGACCCCCAGCCCTGGCCCAGCGCCCTGCGGGGTTCAGGAGGGTTCAGCCGTTTCTATGGAGTTCGCTGTCGGTCCAGCCCCGGGCGAGGGCTCTGCAGCGCCGAGCGATGGAGCCCTGGCAGCTGGGGAAGGAGCTGCCGCCGCCCCAGCCCAGCCCCTCCGGGGCCGCGTTCCCCGGGAGCCGCAGGGCGCTGCAGAGGGACCCGGCCGAGAGCCGGAGCATCCTCCAGGCAAACCTTTCCCTGTCCCTCTGGAGCCGGAGCCCTCTGGCCGTGTCGCGTGGCTGAGCCGTGAGATGAAGCCCCGGGGCAGGCGGGTCAAGTGCCACCATCGAGTGCTGAGTGATCCCCTGTGCCCTCGGGAGCGCCGGCGGCTCCCGGGCTGGGCTGGAGATGCTCCTGCTCCGCGGAAAGGGCAAGGCAGCCGTTCCCTCCTCCTGACTGCCGTGCTGTGTCACAGGCACACAGGGATGCGGCGCTGGGAGCGGGAATGGTTTGGAGTGGATCAGTGTGGCCGCTGCCTGCTCAGCCCCTGTGCCGCGGGGTCAGAGTGTGAGGTGCCCACCTCCCAGCACGGGGGGGCTGCAAGCCGTGTTCCAAGTGCCCCTGGCCCTGGCAGCAGCGGCAGGACACAAAGACCATCTGGCAGGGCTTCTCCAGCTCGCTGGGAGCTCCCCAGGCTCACGGGAGAAGCGGCTTTTCACAAGGTGCTTACGGCGTTTGTGCACAATGAAAGGGCATTTCCCTGCTGGGTAAAGCCTCAGATTTCTCCCCTGGCTGTTTGAAAAGCCTCGAGGGGTCCGTGCAGCTGAGCCCCCTCCCTGGCGCCGGGGCTGTGCTGCAAAGCCGAGCTCACGATTAATCCTGTGCTCCCATTAAGTGTCTGCAGAAATGCTCTGCTGAGTGGGGGCCAACACGCCAGAACATCACCCATTCGGCTCGGGCACACGGGCAGGGATTTTATGTTATTGAAGTCCTGCCAATTAAATCAGGTCACTCCATCTCTCCTCTCCAGCCTCCCCGGCTCTCTGGCGTGTGCGCCGCTCTTCTCCCTCCCCGCGGCCCAACCCACCGCCCCAGGCAAAGGCTCTGGGAACGAGCCAGACCCCCGGCTCGGCTCCCGGCTCCTGAGCACGAAATGGGGATTCAATGGCTGCTGTCACTCCCGGGGCGTGCGGCATCCGCAGGGCTCTGGCAGACGCTGGATGGGGCTGGGAAAGGCATTTCCAGGGAGCATCGCTGGGAAGGGAACAAAAGCTGGGATTGCTCCGCTGCCCCTACCCCAAACCGTGCCTTTGTCTCAGCCCCACAAGTGGGTCTGACAGACCCTTCTCCGCACATCACACTCCCCATCCTCACCCCTTCAGTGGGTGACACTGGGACCCCAGTTCTCCCCACCTGAGTCATGGCAGAGCAAAACGCAGCTTTTTTTTCCCGGTGTTTTTCAAGGCGAAGGGTCCCTGAACGTGCCTTTCCAAGGGAAATGAGCCACTGCCCGCGCGTCTTGCTTGGGGACCGAGCACCCCGAGGTGCTGCAGCACCCCTTGGGCTCCCTGGGAAGGAGGAGCTGCGAGGGGCTCGGGGGGCCATTCACAGCCAGACCCCTCCAAAGGCAAAGAAATCCCGCTGGGATTTCCCAGTGAGTTCCCCAGTTCCCTCCTAACGCGGGGCCACTGTGTCCCTGGGCTCGGTGGCCCCAGCCCGCGGGGAGGGGACCCCGGTGCCGCAGCGGGAGCGGGAATTCACTGCGGATGCCGAGGGGTGCGAGGGCCCGGCTCAGCTCTTGGCAGGAGCTTTTCCTGCCCCCCTGATTCCCGGGGGGCACCACCCCGAGGGTCCGGGGGTGCCGCGGGGCCCTCGGGGGCTGCCAGAGCCGCAGGGGTTAATGCGCGCAGCCGGCAGGAGCTGATTCGGGTGGGTGGCACGTCGTGGCGACAGGACTGGAGTGAGGAGGAGGAGGATTGGGAAAGGGAGGGGAGAAGGGAGGAGGAGGAGGAAGGAGGGGGGAGCTTTTGCAGGCAGCGGGGAGTGTGCGGCTGCACAGGAGCCGTGCGAGGGGAGGATGGAGGGCTCTCCCCGCCGCTGAGGGCCAGCGTGGCACGGGGGGTCCTGCTGCCCCTGTCCCCACACCCCCAGAGCGACAAGGACCGACCCCCAGCGCTGACGGGTCCAGAGCAGCCCGGCCCTTTGTCTGCTCTGCCCGAGCCAGATGTGCGGGCAGCTGTGGCGGGGAGCGGCAGGCGATGACAGCGGCGCCGGCAGACGGGGACAGACTCCAAGGGTGAGTTGGGGTCCAGCCCCGTTCATTGTGTGTCGCTGTGACTTTGGGGGGGCCCCTGAGCCCGCGGGTTCTGCATCGCAGAGCCGGCTGCTTGGCAATTTGTTTGTTTGTTTGTTTGTTTGGGTGGGTGGGTCGGTTTTTTTCCCTTTCCAGAGCGTCGCTTTCTCTGATAAATAGTGTGTTTGAGGGTAAATTCGAGCACAAAAGAAAGAAAAGCCGGTGGAAACAGGGAATGCACAGACATGGGTGCGTGGTCCGGGAGGGGACAAGGGGTGCGGGAGGCAGCCGAGGAAGAGGAGGGTTCCCTGATGGTGGGAGCTGAATTCCCGGTCCTGGAAACTCCTCTGGGGTCGAGCCGACCCTCAGCCCGGCCCGGTGGGAATGTGGCGGTGCTGCCGGGGCTGGAATCCAGCCTTGCCCAGGGATGCCGGCAGGATGCGATCCAGGCGGGATCCAGCGCATTAACCCCTCGGTGCCTGAGCAAACGTTAAAGGAGTGAAGTTAAGTGTAGAAAAGAGGCTGTTAAATAAACAACCTGATCCTCTGGTCTCCCTCCCACCTTCACCTGCCGGAGCCAGGCTCAGCCACCCAAGGGAGGGGCACAGGCTGTCCATGGCGGGGATGGGGGGGAGACACACACAGACAAAGGTGACAGCGGAGGACACCCCGGGAGCAGCCGCCCTGGGCCCACGGTGTCGTTGGAATGATTCCGGTGCCGTTCCGTGTTTACCTCAGCCCTTCCCAGCCCTGCTCCTCCCCGCCGCAGCTGCACAGGAGCCGCCCGCAGTCCCCGTGCCCGCACCTCTGTGCCAGACACTCCTCCCTGCCAGTCTGGGATCATCCCTGCGTGTGGCAGTGCCCTGCCAGCCTGGGCAGCCGTGGGATCATCCCAGGGCTCTGTGTGCAGGGAGGGACCCTGAGCCATCTCCTCTCCTCCCCCCGGTGCTCACCGGCCCTCCCCACCTCCCCTTGCTTCCCGCCAGAGCCTGGAAAAAGGGATTTGAGGCACCTCAGCTCTGCCTCATTGTCCCATGAGGAGCGGGAGAAGCCCTTGGACACCCAGGGTTTGTTCCAGCCTGGCTGTGAGAACCAGGAGGGAGGAGGGACAGCTCAGGGTTGGGAAAAGGACCCTCGGAGTGATGTTTCCAGGGAGCCTTTTGCTGGAAGTTGCAGGGAGGTGCTGCCATCACCTCTGGCCATGAGGATCTGGCTCCTCCAGCCTCGATCTACCAAGGCTGGGAGGTCAGAAGCCACACACGGATGCTGCCTGTCTCCTCATTCCCTGGATGCTGTGCTGGTGCTGGGCCAGCACCCACCCCTGCCTCCCTCTGAGGACGAGCAGCCCTGATCCTGCAGCCCGGGTGCAGGCAGAGCTCCGGGAAAGGCTGGGAAGCAAATGTCTCATCCCTGGCTCTGCCAGCCCCAGCCTGGTGCAGCCGGGGAGTGACGGGATGTGGCTCAGGGCGAGTTCTCCCCGACCTCCGGCTGCTCCCTGCCACGGGGACTCTCCTGGGATGCCCAGCAGTCCCTGATGTTCACACTGGCACATGGGGCATCATCATCCAGCTCCCATCGTGGCTTCCCATGGCACAGGACCCTGGTCCTGCTGGCCCAGCCTCTTTGCTGGGGACACGGCTCTTCCTGCTGCTCCTGCCTCTTCCTTTCCCGGGTGTTATCCCAGCACCCTGTGTCCTCCCTGTGGGCACTGGGGGCTGCGTGGGCACACGGTGGGCACTGGTGTGAGTGGCTGAGCAGAGCAGGGCTGAGGGCCAAGCCTGGGCTGAGCCTCTGCTCCTCAGCCATTTTAAACCCCTTCCTTTGGGTGGGACCTTTTTTATCTTCCGCAGTGTAAACCAAGGAGCTGAGCATCATCTGCCAGGGCTGAGCTGTGCCAACACTCCCGGCAGAGCCTGCAGAACCCCCCTGGCTCAGGGGAAGGGCTGAGGGAGTCAGGCAGGACCCCGACCTAACCCGAGCCCGCCTCGCCGGGGCTGTGGAGCATCAGGAATTCTCTTTCCTCACAGCACTGGCCATTAAGCTGCGGAATTACCACCCCGGGCAGCCGGGGCAGCCCCTCTGCTCGGGCTGCAAAGGAGCTGCCGCGGAGGCTCCCGTTCCCACGGAGGTTCCCGTTCCCGATTCCCGGGGAGGCTGAGATTCCCAGCCCCGAGCAGATCTCCAGCCGCTCAGCCCAGACACGGCTCCTGCCTCGCAGGGCTGAGCCGGCTCACGGCAGCGGGAGGGATCGTCCCTGCTCCTCTCTGGAGCTGGAGGAAACATTTCTCTGCCATTTAGGGACGTGATCCTGGATTTCCTGGCCAGGACAGGGATGGAGGATGCTCGGAAGCTCCAGGTGGGCATCTGGAAGGCTGGAACCTCGCCTCTCCAACCGCACGGGAGCCCAGACACGGGGCTCTCTCCCTTTCTTCATTCCCAGCTGTGTCTCCTGAACCACCTCCAGGGCAGCCCTTGGCCACTGCCCTCCCCTCCATGGGACAACATTCCAGCTGGGATGTGGCTGGTGTCCTGAAGAACAGAGGGATCAGCCCAGAGACCCCCTCCCCACTGTCCCTTTGTGTTCTCACATCATGGAGGGGCCGCTCCACTGAGGTGCCAGAGCCCCGGCACTGGGGGATGGAGCTGCCCGAGGCTCCGGTTTTCTCCTCCTGGAAACGGGATTGTTTTTCTCAGGGAAAATGTTTCCATCAGGAGCTGCAGCTCTGCCCAGCCCTGGGAAAACCACGGGAAGGAGAATTCCAACTCCAGCCGCTGCCTCGCTGGGAGAGCATCGGGGCAAAACATTAAGATTAGATGAGTTTAAAACTTTCCCTTAAAAGTCAGACGGTGCCTGTTGATAAAGCTCCGCCCTGGGACTCTGGGGTGCAGGTTTGGGTTGGTGTTGATGGTTTGTCCTCCTGCTGTGCCCTGGTCCCCACATTTGTCCCTTCCCACATCCCTCCTGGCCTGAGGCAGCGCCTGGAATGCCCGACACCGTTCCAGGACATCAACCAGCTCACGGGCAGCGAAATAAATGTGCAGCTTTAGAGCCCGGCGCCGGCAGGGAGGTGTTTCGTGATAAATATATTTATAGCGGGGTTTGTAAAAGGCTGTTCCAATGGGTGGGTTTTAGGAAGGTAATAAATGGCCGAGAAAATTGCTCTGGTGGCAGCTCAGAGCAGGGGGTGCTGGGGCTGCACCCTCTCCATCTCCTGGATGTGGGAATTGGGCTCCCACAAATCAGCCGGGGAGAGAGAGGGGCCCAAGTTCCCCCAGTTCCCCCAGTTCCCCCAGTTCCCCCNTTCCCCCAGTTCCCCCAGTTCCCCCGTCTCCCTCCACCCCCTGGCACTGGGTGCTCCCCAAGAGCTGTTTGCAAACACTCGGCGGAGCGGGAATTATCCGTCGGGCTCTGTTTGGTGTGTAATTCCGAATAACAAATAAATATGGGAAAATTGGGATCCGTTCCCAGACAATTCACAAAGGGCTTAATTGGGACTTAAGTGGTGCCCAAGTCTCGTGCTGGCTCTCTGCGCCGGGGGTGCTTTTCACCCAGACAAGGAAAAGAAGAGAGACAAACTTGGTCAATAAATTACTTGTGATAAATTATTCACCGACTCTGCTCGGGATTAACGCCAGCGCCCCCCCTCCAGCAGCTCCGGAACGTTCCCATATCTCCTGACCCCATCCAGGCTCCGGAGCCACCCGGCGGCTTTAAAAGCCTCTCCCAGCCTCTATTATAAAACCATATTTTGTGGCGTTTATAACCCGTCATTTAAAAAATAAAAAATAAAAATCACTCCGAGATTAGATTTGGCGTGTGAGGCCGGAGCTTTGTCCTTCCTGTTGACCAAAGCTGAGGCGAATCTGTTTGCAGGTTCAAGCTGAGAAAATTGTTTTTCGCGTGAAGAGAGGCCACTGTGCTTCTCTGAGACTTAATAACGCTCGCTTGGAATTTAAAAGCCTTCATCAGTGAGGAATTTGTAATCAGCATAAAAGGGGTTTTGCATTTTAACCAGCTTTTCCCAAAGGAAGGGATGAGCCGGCTCCAGATCTCTTGGTTTGAGGGGGGGAAAAAAAGCATCTTTGCTTCTCTGCCTCCTCTGTCCTGATTCCCAGCAGTGGGAATAGAGAGGGAGGAAATGGAAAAGAATAAAAAATAAAAATAACTGACTGCCTGAAAAGGGAAAAAAGGGGTTTTTCCTCCTCCCCTCCCCTATTTCTAAACCATTAATAAATGAACCACTTTGGTTTGTGCTGGAGGAAACATTTCACTGGTGTGCCTGTCACCATTCAGGGGATGATTATTAAATTTAATGCAACGTTTTGGGTGTTCAAACCACCGTTTGACGCCTCATCAAAGCTGCCTTGAAAACCCATTTGGGCTTTAGACACATCGGCCCAAAAAAAAAAAAAAAAAAGCCCCCAAAAAGCGGCTGCGGCGTTTGATCCCGATCCGCAAATCGCTGCGGTCGATCGGGAGCCGCGGGGTGTTTTTTCCGTTTTTTATTCCCATGGAAAATTCTGCCGAGTCCCATTTCTGAGTCACTTTTCCCAACTCCCACGTGCCGCCGCCGCCGCTCCCGGGCGATGGAGCCGGGGAAGGATGTCCCAAACCTGGCTCGGGGCAGCTCCAGCGGCTCGTGGAGCCCGTGGAAGGGCAGCGGGAATCTTCCCCCAGTGTTTGAAGGGGTCAAGGAGCAGGATCAGGGTGGGTCCTTCGTGATGCCGATGGATTTCAGGGCTCGTTTATCACCTGCTCCGCACCGACATTCCCTGCTGCGCTTCCCTTGCCATGAAATTATTGTTAAATAAGACAAACAGGATTGCGGGGACTTTCTCCAGCTCTTTTCACGGTTGTTTAATAATGTGTTGGGTCCCTTTTTTCCTGGTTGAATCCTCCTGGTGAAGCTGCAGATGTGCCCCTTGTCCCCTTCCCTTGGCCGGGGTTGTCCTCCCTGGCCGGGCAGACACGCGGATTTTCCCTGTTTCGCTCCGGTTTTCAGGGCAGTGAAATGAACTGGGATATTTCCCTTATCCTGCTGAATTCCCTGCCCCAAGGCTGGCAGCAGGAAGGCTGTGGGCTCTGCAGTTGGGGCTCACCCCCAGCACTGGGAAACCAGGAGCTGCTTTTGCCTCTGGTTGGGGTTTTGAAGGGACTGGAGGCAGGGGCAGAGCGATGCCAAAGCCATTTTATCCCGGGAAAAGGCAGGAAGGGGCAATGTGCTCATGGAGCTGCCACTCCCAGCGTGTGGCATCCCGCTCCTGGAACTGGCATCCCACTCCCAATGCATGGCATCCCTCCCAGCACATGAAATCCCATTCCTGGCACGTGGCATCCCGCTCCTGGCACATGGAATCCCACTCCTGGCACATGGAATCCCACTCCTGGCACATGGAATCCCGCTCCCATTGCCTGACGTCCTGTTCCCAGCACATGGCATCCTGCTCCTGGCACACGAATTCCCATTCCTGGCACATGGCATCCCACTCCTTGTGCATGGAATCCCACTCCCAGCACTTGGTATCCCACTCCCGGCACATGGGACCCCATTCCTGGAGATGGGATCCCACTGGGCACTGCAGCTCCACCCTCTCCGTGTCAGAACTGGTGCCATCCCATTTTTCCCGCTGTCCTTGGTGCCAGTGACCTCCTTGGGCAGCACCCGTAAATAAATAAATACATAAATAACGGAGCTGCGGGGCTGAAGGTGTTTTAAATCGGGGAGGAGGGAAGGATTTTGCATCCCGAGGCATCAGGGAGGGTCCATGTGGCTCCTGCTGGATCCTCCCAGGGATGAATCCTCCCTGTTCCGGGGGGGGATGAAGGTGTGGGGTCACCCCCCAGCACTGGGGACAGTCACCCCCCCTCCTGCCCTCCCACCCCGTGCCAGGCAGGATTGCCCAGGGTGCAGCTTCCCGGGATGACTAAGAGTGGATGAGCCACTCCTGGAAACTCAGAAAAGATCTAATTCTGTGAATAAACCGGAAAAGAGAAAGAGAAAGGAAAAACCTCGCCGGGGGAAGCTGATGTGGTGAATTAAAGGCGAAGTGGGTGACATTTCCGCCAGCTGTGTGCAGCTGGGGAGGGAGGGGGGGGAGAGGCACCGAGGCTGTAATTCCTGGATTTCCTGGAGAAATTGGGAGAGCAGGAAGTTGTGCTGCTGTGCCCACGCTCCCAGCCCTGGTTTCATCAGGTGACAGGAGCCCCGTGCTCTGGTGGGGACAGGAGCCAGGTTTTCCTGTTGCACAGTGTCCTTGGAAACGGAGGGATCTGCAATTTGCAGGAGGGGATGAGCCTTGGGTCCCTAAAGCTCTTCCTTCCTGGGCATGGAGGGGCCTCAGGGTCATTCCTGGAGCCTCCAGCTCCAGCCCAGCCTCCTCCAAACCCAGCAGTGCCAGTGGCCAGGTCACTCCAGCTCATCCCAGTCTTGCCCCCGAGGGTTAATTCCCTCCTCCTCTCCTCTGCTCCCCGCCCCCACCCCCCAGCTCCCAGTGGTCAGTTGGATGGTTTGACTTAAAATAAGCCTGAGGTGGATTTGGCCCAGAACAAGCTCCATTCCTCACCCACGGAGGGGTTTTCCATCCCTTTCAGTTCAGGGGGTGCAGGGGGGTTGTGCCACCCCCTCAGCTCCAGTTGGCAGGCTCCCCATCCCTTTGGAAAATCCCTCTCTGTGGTCCCTGCCGGTGGCAAAGCCCCCCCAGCTCCCCGGGGAGGGGCTCAGCACCCCCAGACCCCCAAGGCCGGTGCTGGTCCATCCCCCCAGCTCCCCCAGCCCTTCCCAGCTCCGGTGGCTCCACAGGGCTCTGCCTCCATCCCAGGGATGTGCTCGGTGCCCGAGGAGGGGGTGAAGCAGCCCCAAAGCCGTGCCTGGCAGTTGCTATGGCAACCGTACATTTTTCTTATGATTCCTAATGACTTATTGGCATTTGCACTAATCTACGGGGTTTTGGGGTTTTTTTTGGCTGCTGGAGGTTGTTCGCCTTGTTTGACGGGGCTGGATCTGCTGGATGTGCTCTTGTCTGGAGCAGATAAAGCCTGGATTTGCTCTTGCCTTTGCTTTTTTATTGCTTCCCTCCTCTTTGCCGTGTCCTGCAGCCACCGATTGATTCCAGGCACCGACTCCATCAGCAGCTCGAGGAGGGGACAGCTGGGCCACCTCTCGCTGTCCCCTGCCAGCCCCGGGGGGTTTGGCAGGACCTCGTGTCCTTGTGGCAATTCCAGAGGCACCACCCCGAGGGAGCAGCAGCTCAGCAGGACTGGAGAGGGGGGGGCAGGTATCCACAGGGGAGGCTGAGCCCCCCCACGGGCATCTCCCATACCACAGACACGGCTGAGCTGCTCCTCGGGGTCACTCCATGGGGTCACCGAGCCTGGAGGATAATGGAGACACTTCCCTGGAGTCAGAAATCTGATTTCCCAGAGCTGGCAGCCCTGGTGCCACCCCGAGTCCAGAGGGAGCAGGGCTGGGCTTCAGCCCTGGGGGTCTCACCCCACGTTGCAGGGGTGATGTGGGACCACCCCACTGCCCATTCCCAACGCTGGAATCACCAGTGGCACCAAACCCAGGGGTGGCCCCACCCCTCTGTCCATTCCCAACACTGCCACCGACCCCTCCGTGTGCCCCTGCCCAGCACAGCCATCACAGCTCTCCCTCCTGGCTCCCTTTGCTCCTGCAGGAGCAGTTTAACCCCCGGATGAAGAGGCAGAGGAGATGGAGATGGGGAGGGACCTGTGGAGCCCCCGGTAGATCCGTGTCTGAGCGAGATTCCCGGTTCTCTTCCCTTGGCACCGTCTGTGCAACATTCCTGCCTGCAGCGATATCGCTGAGCTGGAGAAATATTGTTTCCAACAACAGACACCTCTGGAGAAATAACAGGAGAGATCCCATTATGGTTTAGATTTTAATTACACTCAGGAATTCATTCTTATTTTTTTAAGCTTTAATAACCTGTTCCTCCCCGCACGCCCCTCCCTTCCTGAAGGAAGTTTAAAGAGCCTGGATTTATCCCTCTGGAGGGACTCACATCCAAACATTGTGGTGGAAGAATAGTTCCTCCTCAAACAGCCCAAGGGGACACTCTGGAGCAGCCTCTGGCCATTCCCAGGCTCAGGACAGGACCCCCAAGGCTGGGGGCTGGGAGGGTTTACACCTGATCCAGCATCCTGGGGTGCCGTGAGCTGCCTTCCCCAGTGCTCCCACTGTCCCACTGGGAGCAGAGGGGCGTGGAGGACACATGGACGTGCTCCCTGTGATCTCTGTCCCCTTGGAGCCCGTAGCCCTGCTCGGCTTCACGGCTGATTTGTGGAACACCACGTGGATATCGGAGCTTTGACATTGCCCGGAGCATCCCCTCCCAAAGGACGCTGCCCTTGGCCTGGGGTGGGGAGAGGAAGGGGGGGAGGCCTGGAGGGGGGCTGATCTGCAGCTGAGTCAGGCGGAAAGGCCACCTCCCACCCTCCCGCGGGCTGTGCCGGGAGTATCGATCATTCCGTTTGGAATCTGATCTGTGGGAAGGTCACCGGGGATGATGCAGCGCAGCAGATCAAGGCAGAGCCGGCCCTGCCCCTCGGGCTGGTTTGGGGGCATGAGACACCCATGGGTGGGATGGGGACCCTGGGCTCTCTGGGAGCCAGGAGGGACACAGGGAAGGACAGAAGGATACGTCCCCCCCCTCCCCGGGCTCCATCATCCCTGGACAGGCAGGTTGGGGCAGCCCCCGCCTGCCGCAGCTCTGGCCGTGCTGTTTGTCTGATTGGAGAGAGGGAGAGATGAACGACCTGAGCATCCTGCCTCCCTCTCTCCCAGCTCCTCTGCTGGACTGACTGGATTTTTCAGAAGGGCTCAGTCTCCAGAGCTCTCCTCATCTTCCCAGATGGCAGGAGCCCCTGGAACATCTTGTCCCTAAGGCTCGACGAGGATCTGCAGCTCCCCACGGGCTGCCGGCCTCTCCTCCCGCCCCAGCCGCGCCTGGGGCCCTTCCCTGCATCTCCCACGTCCCACGGATGTCGTGGGAATGCGGATCATCCCTTCCTGGCACGCACCTGCCTCCCTGGCACACGCACACGCTGCTGCCAGGCGCAGACGCTCCTGTGGATTAGGAGCCGCTCTCTCGCTGTCATGTTGTCGCAGCTCAACAGGCGTGTGCAGCCACGGGAGTTATCACAGCCCTGTGCCCGGCTCCTGTCAGCCCCTGGCAGCTGCCAGGCTCGTCACTCCGTGCCCACAGCCCCCCTTCCCCCCCTCCTCAATCCTGGGCTGCTGGAGCTGCAGGATTCATCTCCGTGTCAAAGCTTCCCCGGGGGAGAGGAGCCCCCCCTGGCACTCAGGGACCCGGCGTGGAGCAGCTTGGCAGGGAGGGGAGCTGTGGGAGAGGCTGCAGGGGACTGTGCTGGGGGCAGGTGTCAGGCTCTGCTGCTCTCCTGGCTGTGCCCACCTGGCTGTGCCCACCTGCCTGTGCCCACCTGGCTGTGCCCACCTGCCTGCCCGTTCAGCCAGGGACGGTGGTACCAGGGCAGGGAAATCGAGCTGAGCTGTCCCCTGATGCCAGAGGGACACCAGGAGCCGCACAGTTCATGAGCAGCCTGCGGAGATGGGGAGATGAAGATGGACAAGGGCGCTGGTGACGGGAAGGGGGTTGCAGAAGGATGCCCCGCCATGGGAGAGCCCCCGCTGCTCCAGCCTTCATCCCGCAGGACGCGGGGCCGGGGTGAGCCCGGGCTCTGCAGCCCCCAGCTCCCTGCAGGGAGTGCTCGGGGATCCTGCCAGGAATGCCGGGGGTGGCAGAGCGCGGGCAGGAGCTGGAGGTCTCTGTTTCCGCTGAAATCTGGCACCTTCCCCCTCTCTGGCAGCCCCACGAGGAGCTATAAATACACGCGAGTGTTCACAGCGCCCTTTCCCGAGCGCCCTGGGGATGGAAATCAAGCAGGATGCTCCGAAGGGGGAGGTTTGATTGACGGGAGCTGGGCCTGGCACAGCGCTGGGGGGGGAGGGTGACGGAGCTGTGAGGGCTCAGGGCTCCCACCCCAGCCCGGGAGGACAGGGGGGAGGTCACAGGAGGGTCCGCGGTGTCACCGTGCAGGGGGAGGGTGGTGGGTGCCCCTGAGCCGCCATCCGGGACAGCTGGATGGGCAGATCCTTGGCACAGGGTGGGCTCTGATCCAGCCCAGGTGCCAAAGCTGGAGGCAGTGAGGGGCTCTGGGCTCTGCCAACCCCCCAGGCCAGGCTGGGGACCCCCGTCCAGGCCGCCTGCGGGGCCTCAGTGCCAGGGCTGGCACCGGGCAGCATCCCCGGCACGAGCTCGGCTGGGTTCAAAGCCAACCCACCTGGGACTGAGAACAATTAATTTTCCCAATCTGCACAACGATCAGCTTCTGAGGCGAACAATTAGCCGGTCACAAATTGTAATTGTCATCTCACTTCTGATTTTAATTTGGCCTAATGAAGGCTAAGTGGTTCCGTCGCGCTCCTCCTCCCCCGGCCCCCCCCAAACCCCCCCAATCCCCGGCTGCATCCCTGGCCCTTCCCGGGATGGAGAGCTCTGAGGGAAGCTGGGAAAAACCATTAATCCCCGTTGCGGGCGGCTTGGTTTCAGATCTCACGGCCAATAAAAGTTTTATTTAAGGGAAGTGCCTGGCTGTGTCCATGCATCCTGCTTTGTCACAGCCCGTTAGCCTCGGCCGCTCGCCCTCGGAGCAGGGGCTGTCATTTCATCTCTGTCACAAGGAGAGCTCGGCTTTCTTCCCCCTCCCTGGCTGGAACCCGCTGCTGCTCCAAGATCTGTCTGTCCCCGCTCCCCCCACCCCATCCCACCTCCCCGCGGGGTCCTCACCTTTCCCAGCTCGCCGGTGATTCCTGACGAATCCTTGGATTCGCTGGATGGCCTTTAACACTTCATTTGGGCGGAGGGAGGCGGTGGCCGAGCGTTTAATGCCAAGGGAGTTTCTGATGTAGCTCAGCGGGATCGGGATGAGCAAAACCATCTGAGTCTGGTGAAGCATCCAAGCTTCTGGAATTCATTGCCCGGGGAGGTTTGGAGTCCCCATCCCTGGAGGTGTCCAAGGAATGACTGGACGGGGCACTCAGTGCTCTGGGCTGGGGGACAAGGTGGGGGTGGGTCACATCACATCATCCATCCCTGGTCCCCTCCTGCTCCTCAGCTCCTGAGCATCGTTTAAGCACAGGACCAAGCTCTGCCAGGGCCTTCCCTCCTCCCCAGCCCCATCATCTGATCATCCTGACACAAGGGCTCCTTCAGCCTGAGCCTCTTCAGGAGTGAAGCATTGCAGCTCTTTAATATCCCCAATTAAACCGCAGCAGGAAGGAGGCATTGCAGGCAGTCACCACCCAGACCAGAGCAGTAGTTGTAGCAGCTCTGCTTTAAAGGGAAAAATGTCATTCCTGTGACCCTCGGATGAACAGGAACCTGGTTTGGAGAGTTACCTGGAGCTGCGAGGTTGAGTTGTCAGCATGGCCTCGAGCCCACACTGGGACACCACAGCTCAGCCCCGTCCCTGCCACCTCCCTGTCACCTTGTCCTATTAAAAGCAGCAGGTTCTGAGAGGGAGAGAGAAGTGTCTTAGCAGGATGAATATTAAATGACACCTCCATCAGCTGATCTCCCAGGGGAAGGTGTCATCTGCTGCTCGGAGACATGGGAGGTGCTCAGTGATGCTGCTGGGCTGGGGAGGTTGGAGATGTAGAACTTGAGCTCTGTGCTCATTAACCCCCTTCCCCAGCTGCCTATTTTCCCCAGACTCGTGGCTGCCTCGTTAACTTTGAAATCCAGGAGTGTAAAAGCCATTTGAGTGAAGGAACATGGCTGCTGTGCCCACAAGTGCTGCCTGTGTCACCTGTGGGGCGGCCACATCCTGCCTGCCCGTGGGGACGAGGGTGCTGGGGCTCTGTCCCGCTGCCATCTGGCTGGGGTTGGGTGTGAAAGGGAAATCTGGGTTGTAGAGGTGCCTTCTGGAGCCAGGATTTGGCTGTTCCCCCTCTGACCACATGGACTCACCTGTGTCCATCCACATCCTCCCAACCCACAAGGGCTGTGCCCCAAACCATCCTCCTGCCAAGCTGGGAACCCTTAAACTGGTGGGGCAGAAGTGGCAGAGCTTCTCTGTTTCTCTTCCCGTTCCAATCTGGTGTTTGTGTTGTTATTATTCCTTGATTTCAGATCCCCTTTTGAATGACAACTCTATCAAAGCCGCTCATTTGGAGATGTCAGGTCCATTTTTGATAAGCCATCAGTCTCGGGGATCGGGGCTGACAGATGCCCTGCCGTGGAGCTCTGCTCTCTAATGCTGCACCCAGCCTTTTGTACTATCACATTATTCCGTTTCTTCAGCATGGCATGAAATCTCTCCTTTAGGGAAGGGGAAGGGGCGGGGGGATTAACCCTTCCAGCCTGGGAACCACATGGGAGCCACGCTTGGAGGTGACATTTCAAGCTCCTGATGTCACCGGAGCTGAAGGAACTGTGAGGTCCTGGATCCACTTCTAGTTGTCCTGACCCGATGAGAGCTGACAGTGGATTCACAGCCCCGAGAGACATGGAATGAGTGTGAGCAGCCACTTCTGTCCCTGTCACCCACAGGAGGGACAGGACACATCGATCCGAGTGCTGCTCTGTCAGGGTGAGGATGGATGTGCTGCATCCCAGCTGGCTCGGGGCTGTTTCTGCTGCCCACGAGGGGCACAACCCTGGGCTTTATCCCAGAGAGCATCCCGGGCAGCTCCACTGCCCACTGGCCCTCCCTCTGCCCTTTAAATACTTGGCAGGAGCGGGAGAGGTGATTCGGGCTCCCTCTTCACCTTCCACTGTATGTACACGACGCTCGGATGTGTGAGAAATACATTGTTCTGGTGTCCTGCCTCCTCTTGCTGTGGGGGAGCAGCCACAGCACCCCAGGGATCCCTTCCCCAGCACCCCAGGGATCCCTTCCCCAGCACCCCAGGGATCCCTGTCCAGGCCCTGGGGGTTGATCTGGGGGGCTCCAGGCTGCCTGACCCCCTCCCCAGCCCAGGGGGATCAGCCCAGCAAAACGACCCTCCAAAGCAGCATTTTGGAGGGCAGAGCCTGCCCGTGGTCCCCAGGCTGTCCCCAGGAGCAGGGTGGCAGTGCCCATGGCAGGGCTGGCTGTGGCCAGCAGAGCCCCTCCGGGGAGCTGCTTTCCTGCATCCCCTGATCTGCATCCCGGAGCCTTTGTTTGCTCTCATTAACGCGTCTGAGAAGTGCCTGATGTGTGAAATATCCTTTTTATTAGCTGGAATTGGCGGCGCCGTCTGGGACCCGCGGCTGCTCTCCGCATTCACGGCCGGGACTCTCCGCACAAACCTGGGCTGGTCTTGCTCAGTTTGTGGCTTGTGGTGGTCACAAGGCTGAGCTCACAGGTCTCCTCCTCCTCCCTAAACTACGTGTCACCTGCCAGGCAGAGCGGGCAGAATGATTTGCTGGAGCGGGGCCGGGGTTGGCGCCTCTGGAGTCGGGAATTTTCCCCAATTTCTGTGATTAAATCTGGTTTTCCAACAGCCCCTTTGAACCCTCGGGACTTTCTCGGGGTACGGGGGAGCTCTGCTGAAGCTGCAGGGTGGGAAATTGCCCTGAGATGAAGGTTGGGTGGGAATCGAGGCAAAGGAGGAGCAGCTCCCCGCAGTGCCAGAGCCCCCAGTGGCAGCATTTGGGGACACGGTGGTGGCCTGTGCCCGCTCGGTGTCCGTGTGCTGGGCAGGACTGGCTCTCCTGCTCTCTGGACAGGCTCATTAAGACAGACCTGGAGGTGTTTTCCAGGCAGTTCAGGAGCTCTCCTGAATTATTGAACGCTCGGCTCTCCGGCGTGGCGGGGAGCAGGAGCCGGGGGAGCTCATTAGTGACCGTGGCACGGCGGTGCCAGGGACAGGCTGTGCCTCGGGCACGGCTCCCTCCTGCCGGGAACACCAGGATTTGTGCCTCTGACCCCGCTGAGCCCGGCAGGGAAGGTCCTGGGGCAGGGACGTGATGCCTGGGGGTCACGGCGGGGCTGGAAGGTGGGAACTGAGCGCGGCAGGAGGGATGGGTGAGGATTTCCAATGAGTTTGGGACGCTCAGAGCATCCTGGAGCCCTCTCTGGGTGCTGGGGTTGGGACACAGAGCTCCCCACAGCTCCCCAGTGCAGGGACTGGGAGGGCTGTTGGTCACAAACTGGGTTTTCTAAAGCCTCGGGCTGATTAGGGAGCCAAACGCCATTTGAAACCTTTTGCTGGGCTCAGCGGTGGCTTTCAGAGGCTGAAGGGCTCTAATTCAGCTCTCGCCACTCAGGGAGGAGATCCTGGTGATTGCTCTGGAAAGGCGGTGCAGCAGCGGGGGGGGGGG
>WEKX01004531.1:32682-67404 GCA_013390025.1 Pitta sordida
GGGAAAGGGAATGTGGCAGGAGGGGGATTGCTGGGGATTAAACAAAGCAGCAGCCCAGAGCCAGGGATGCAGCAGCGACCTGAGCAGCACCTGCTGCCTCACCTGGCCAGGGGGAAAAGGGGCTGGACAAGGAAACTCCATGGCCAGGGCTGTGGAACATGCTCCGTGTGAAAGGAAAAAGGGGCCAAGGCTCTTCAGATCAAAGAAAGGGGGATTAGTGCCACGAGAAATAAGTGTAGCAGCTCCCCGGATCAGCCCTGTCTGACCCCTCTCCCCCTTTCCCCCATCCCTTTTCTGCCCGGGATGTTCCTCAGACACTGGAAAGGCACCTCAGGGTGCTGGGGACAGGGATCTGCAGGCACAGCTGGAGTGGAGCTCGTGCTGCAGCCCCGAGCTGGTGCCAGGCATGAGACACTTCCAAAAATGCAGCGAGTGGCAGCCCAGCCCAGCTCGGGGTTTGTCACACGGCAAAGGACCATCCAGCCCTTCCCAGCCCTCTGTGTCCCCAGGTGAGCACAGCCCAGCCAGGTTTTCCAGCTGGCTTTGGCAAGAGCCTCAGTTAACCCACGGCCTGCAGACCGACCCTGGCATTCCAGGGATAGAAGGAGCTGTCCTCGGGGCAGCCCAGCAGAAAAGGATGGATTTGAGGCTCCCCACAGCCGGGAATGCGCCGCATGCAGGGGCCAGCCCGGGCTCAGCACCTCCACAGGCACCTTTGGCAGCGGGTAGGGAGGGTTGTGCTGATGGATTTCACTCCTGGATCCACTAATGATCCTGGTCACGGCTCTGGGTGTCACAGGGAGAGCTGGATGCCACATCAGGGGCCACCCCTGTCAACCTGGGTGACCGCCCAGCCCTGGCGCTGCTCCCCCGTCAGGGCTTGGGGTCCCAATATTTGCAGCCAAAGGGGAGGAGGGAGATGAAGGGTGAGGAGAGTCCCTATGGATTATCCTGAGTAATAGGATATAAACCTTCAGGAATAAACCTTTGGGAATCCTGACCCCCACGGGTGGTGCTGGGCTGGGGTTTGGAGAAGGGACCCCCAACCCAGGGACCCCAATTCCTCCCTGAGCATCTCCCCGAGGCCCCCAGTCCCTCTGTGTCCCAGCAGGATGGGATGTGCTGTCCCTGGGACACAGCACCGTGTGGGCAACCTGGGGGTGAGCAGGGCCAGATCCTGCACGCTCCAGGCTGGAGGTTGTGCCCAGAGCCACCGACGGCATCTCCGGGAAGCCACAGGAACCTGTGGGAGCGTTTTGGAGGCAGCCAGAGCCACCACAACCTCTCCAGAGCCTGGAAGCGAAAGAAGGAGAACAACAGGCTTATTTCCCAGCCCTCCTCATTAAAACCCATCCGGAGTGAGGGGGAGAAGCTCCCAGATAAGAGGCTGCTCCTGCCCCCGGCTCTGGCGATAGCGAGATGCCGGAGCCGAGCGCTTTGCTGCTCCCGGCAGCTTTTTATCTCCTGGCTTCCTCCTAGACAAGCAGGAATAATGTTATCGCCCTCCCTGCCAGCAGAGATGCAGGAGGCTCAAAAAAACCCCCACATCCCTCTGTCTCTCAGCACGAAACAAGGATTAACTGAGGGGAAAAAAAACCACTGGAAAAGCCGGCAGAGCAGCATCCTGGTGCTGCTGGGCTTGGAGGGGCAGCTCCCACCACCCCAGGCTGCTCCAACCTGGCCTTGGGCACTCCCAGGGATGGGCAACCTGTGCCAGGGCCTCACACCCTGCTGGAAAGCTGGGGTGGGAACATCCCTTCCATCCCAGGGACATCCCTCCATCCCAGGGATATCCTCCCACCTCAGGAACATCCTCCAACCCTCCTCAGGAAACGTCCTCCCATCCCAAGAAGGTTCTCCCATCCCAGCAACATCCTCCCAGTCCCGGGGAACATCCTGCCGCCCCTTCAAAACGAGCCGGCGTAATCCCCCCCCCCGCCCCGAATTTAATAAAACGCCTCAAACAGACAAAAGTTTCTCCTTTTGCCAGCTGCTTAATTAAATTGCCTAATGCTGTTTGCGGTGGCAGCACAAACTCCTGTGTTTAAAGCCCACGGTGTTGCCATGGAGCTCTCCCGCGGCTGGCGCGGCTGTGCCCGAGCATACAGATGAGGGGGGGGATGCTGGGGCTGCCCGGGGAGGGGAGGGAGGGGGGCGGTTGCCACGTTACACGGCGAGATTTGGTGTCTTTTCTTTATTTCTTTATTTATTTATCTGTTTGTTTTCTGACGCGGCAGCAAAACTCCCTGCCCAGGTTTGTGTCGGGAGCTTCGCAGCTGTTTTTTTTCACCCCGGGGGCTTTGAGCTGCTGAGAGAGCCCGGCCCCCTTTTAGCAGGGAAAGGAGGGTGGGTTTGGATGGGATATTGGGAAGGGATTCCTCCCTGGGAGGGTGGGCAGGCCCTGGCACAGGGTGCCCAGAGAAGCTGTGGCTGCCCCTGGATCCCTGGGAGTGCCCAAGGGCAGGTTGGAGCAGCCTGGGATGGTGGGAGGTGTCCCTGCCCATGGCACAGGTTTGGAGTAAATGATCTTTAAGGTCCTTTCCAACCCAATTCCAGGATTCCCATCCTCCCCCCTGACTCAGGACCGAGGTTGGATCCTGCTCCCGAGCCCCCCATTCCCACGGGCTGGCCGTGGGTTGGGAACAGCCAAAGGCCCCGGGGATGGATGAAGGGAAGGATCGTCCCACATCATCCCGCGGGTCCCTGCGGGGCGGTGACAGAGGCGGTGACAGGGACACGGGAAGGTTTCTCAGGGAGAGGTGGCCGTGTCGGAGCCCTGAGAGCAGCGTCTGAGCTCTGCTTGCTTAGAGCAGTCACCCAGAAAAGACGGGGCCTTGGCAGGAGCGCCGGGAGCTGCCATCCCTCAGGAATGTCGCTGCGGAGAGGAGCCCTGTCCCCCCCCATCCCTGTCCCCGTCCGGGGGTCGGTGCCATCACCCCCTTCCTGGAGGTGCCGGGGGGAGCACCGGGCTCTGCTGGGTGCGAGCAGGGAGAGGGAAGGGCAGGAGAGCCCTTGCCAGGCTCAGCTGCAGCCATTTATCTCCCGAATCCAGGCTATTAGACAGATGACAGAGGGAGAGAGGCAGCGCAGACCAAGGCTCCTTCCCTGGGTGATTTATCTCCTGGCTTCATCCACCAAACTTGCTGATGAAAAGACTCTTCCCTTCTCTGTGCCTCATCAATTCTCATTCTCATTGCTTTTCTATTTTTTTGCCCCCCCCTCCCTTTTCCTTGGGTTTCTCTTCCCTTCCGTGCAGATCCATGAGCTCCCCATCTCCTGGGCTCGCTCTCTGATGGCCTCTTTGTCCCTTTCCTCCTCCATTTCACACCCAATCCTCATTTGTTTTGGCTCTTTCATTGCCCCACATTTCCCCTCTCCATCCCAGAGCACACCTGACTGGGACGGAGGGACATCCCTTGAGCATCACCCGGTGCCACCACGGACAATGTCACGAGTTCATGCTGGTGCCACACGCCCCTGCCTGGCCCTGGCACTTTGTGTCTCGTTCCCCTGGGGATAAAATCCATTTTTGCCTCCGGATAAAATCCTTTCCAAAGGCACTCCAGCCTCTCTTGCTGGTGCAGAAGGGGAGAGGGACACTTGTACCCGGGAGAAATCCAGCCTGGAAGGAGCAAGTCACAGAAATGCCACGAGGGAATTGGGTAAACACTGGGAAGTTATGGAAGAGACGTGACATCCCTGGTGTCTGTGTGTGGGTGGGGTGGGGGTGGTGAAAGGTAACTGGGGTGTTTTCCATTTCCAAACAGCATTTTTGGCTCGACATTTTTGGAGGAAAACAATCTGGGAGCAGGATTGTCCCCGGCTCCCTCCTGTCACTCGCGTCGTGCCGCAGCCCACGCCCAGGGGGAGCCTGGAATTGCAGCCGGGAGCTGCTGGAGCAGGGGGGGAATGTGGGACCCGCCGCCTCACAGGGGTCCTGGTCCCCCCCACACACTTTGTCCCCAAAGCCACGTCCCTGCTCCTCCCCCTCCCTGGTGTCCCCAGGGCTCCTGTTTTATCCGGCAGCAGCTCCCCAAAGGCAGCGAATCCGCCTGTCTCAGAGAGGAGGGGGAGGCTGGGCACACCGGGAGGGACACCATGTCCCTGCCCATGGAATGGGATGGGCTTTAAGGTCCCTCCCAACCCAAACCGTTCCAAGATTCTCTGGTTCCCTTCCCCTGTGTGAGCCCCTCAGGGTCTGGTTCCCCCTGGACCAGCTCTGTCTCCCAGGATCTCCGTCCTCACCCTCGGGATGGGGATGCAGCTCTGTGGGGGGGGAGGCTTTGGACCCCAACTGGAAAAGGGATGGGAATGGAAAATGGTGGCTGTGGAGCTGCAGGAGCACCTGCTCCATCCCCTCATCCATCTCCAGAGCAGCACAATAAGAGGCTAAATGAGTTTGCTCGTTACCTGGGGGCTGCTCCAGAGCCTAATTAGGAAATAATGAGCCTGGCTTAGCTGCATAACAGATAAAACCCAACCAGCAGGTCCCTGCCCTCTCCATCCCTGTCTCAGGGTTCAGGGAGGAACTCAGGGAGCAGCTCCCAGGGTGTCACAGCTGTGTCCCCACAGCAGGGACCCCACGCTGCCAGAGCTCTCTGCCCGTGTCCTGTTGGCTCCTTGTCACTTTAAACCATGAAACGCGGAGTTCAGCTGCCAGATTTTCCACCAAAAAAATCCCATTTTCCTGCCAGCTCTGATCCTGTGACTCACACAGACACCTGGACTGTCACGGCATCATCCTCAATCCAAGACTTTCCACAGCCACCAGTGCTGCCACCCCGGCCCGTGCTGGGGAGAAGGGACAAACCCCAGGCACAGACACAAACCAGCGGAGCCTGGAAATGGTTTTCCCTTGGAAAACGGGGTTTGGGACAAGCTGCTTTTTCTGGGCTCTTTTTTTTCACAGCCTTAACAAAACGAATAAATATATAAATCCCACTCCTCTGTATTCTTTTTTTTTTTTTTCCTAAGAAGAAAAGATTCTCTGATGTTTTAATGGCCGGAGAGTTTTGTAGTCACCGAAGTGCCTGTGCGCTTAAAAAGGAAGCCGTGGGTCCATCAGGAGGACGCAGAAATCGATAGATCCATCCTCTCCTTTCCGGCTGTTTCTCCAGGAGCTGGTTTAAAAGCCGATGCCCTCGCAGCAGGAAGGGAGGGGAGCGTGAGGGATCAATTCTGGAGCCAGGCTTGGAGGAGTCGATGCTGAATAAAGTCTGGTTTGGAAGCCCGTTCCGGGGAGAACAATGTGCTGATAAAACAAGAGCTGCTGGGGAAGAAACTTTCTTTCTCCACTCCGGCGGCTTTTTAGTGTTTTTCCTGCTGCGTGAGAGTCTTTTAAGCGGGAGGATTTTCGGGGCTGGGTTTGATTGGTGTCAGCGTGGGGCAGCAGAGCTGGAGCAGAGCAAGGGATGAAAGGTGGGCTGGGGGCTGGATCCGGCTCCTCTGAGCCCCACGGCCGGATGGGGAGAGGTGCTGGGGGTCCCGGGGGTCCTGTGCCTCTCCAGCCTGTTCGTTCTCCCTGAATTCCCCTCTGACACAACCGCGTTGTCTTTCAGGAATGACCTTGAGGAGGAGCCCGATGAATCATTTGGGGAGGAAGAAGAGGCGCAGCTGTGACTGAGGTGCCAGCGCTGGTGTTCTGTGCCCTCGGCCGGCAGCAGGGGCCGATGTTCGCAGGGGCTCACATGGAGCAGCTGCTCCCGCCCGGCTCTCACCCCATTCCCCGCCCCAGCCTCGCCCTGTGAGCCTTTCCTGCCCGGTGGTCCCAGCAGCCCAAAATGCGGCGCCTCCACCCCGGCTCGCTCCTGCTCTGCGTGGTGGCCGCCACCGCCATCCCCACGGTGCCCTGGAAGGTGCAGTGTCCCCCGCAGTGCGTGTGCCAGATCCGGCCCTGGTACACGCCCCGCTCCGTCTACCGGGAGGCGGCCACGGTGGACTGCAATGACCTGTTCATCTCCTCCGTGCCCCAGGACCTGCCCGAGGGCACCCAGACCCTGCTCCTGCAGAGCAACAACATCGCCAGGCTGGAGCAGAGCGAGCTGGACTATCTGAGGAACCTCTCGGAGCTGGACCTGTCGCAGAACAGCTTCTCCGACGTCTGGGACTTCGGGCTCAAGGACATGCCCCAGCTGCTCAGCCTGCACCTGGAGGAGAACCAGCTCTCTGAGCTGCCCGACAGCAGCTTCCCCGGGCTGGGAAACCTGCAGGAGCTGTACCTGAACCACAACCAGCTGCGCAGGATCGCTCCCCGCGCCTTCTCCGGCCTCGGCAGCCTCCTGCGCCTGCACCTCAACTCCAACCTGCTGAGGACGGTCGACAGCCGCTGGTTCCAGATGCTGCCCAGCCTGGAGATCCTCATGATCGGGGGCAACAGGGTGGATGCCATCCTGGATATGAATTTCAGGCCCCTGTCGAACCTGCGGAGTTTGGTGCTGGCCGGGATGAACCTGCGGGAGATCTCGGACTATGCCCTGGAGGGGCTGCGGAGCCTCGAGAGCCTCTCCTTCTATGACAACAAGCTGGCAGATGTCCCCAAGAGGGCCCTGCAGCAGGTGCCCGGCCTCAAATTCCTGGATCTGAACAAAAACCCCCTGCAGAGGGTCAAGCAGAGCGACTTCACCAACATGCTGCACCTCAAAGAGCTGGGCCTCAACAACATGGAGGAGCTGGTGTCCATCGACCAGTTTGCCCTGATCAACCTGCCCGAGCTGACCAAGCTGGACGTGACCAACAACCCCAAGCTGTCCTTCATCCACCCCAACGCCTTCCACCACCTGCCCCAGCTGGAGACCCTCATGCTCAACAACAACGCCCTAAGTGCCTTGCATAAGCAGACGGTGGAGTCGCTGCCCAACCTGCAGGAGATCAGCATCCACAGCAACCCCATCCGCTGCGACTGCGTCATCCGCTGGGTCAACAGCACCGACACCCACATCCGCTTCATCGAGCCGCAGTCCACGCTCTGCGCCGAGCCCCCCGACCTCCAGAGGAGGCACATTCGGGACGTCCCTTTCCGGGAGATGACGGACCAGTGCCTGCCCCTCATCTCCGCCAAGAGCTTCCCGTCCCGCCTGGAGCTGGCGGACGGCGACAACGTGTCCCTGCACTGCCGCGCTCTGGCGGAGCCCGACCCGGAGATCTACTGGGTGACGCCGTCGGGGGCGAAGCTGGTGCCGTACGCGGACGCCGGGCGGTACAAGGTGCACGCCGAGGGGACGCTGGAGATCCGCGGGGTGTCGGCGGGGGAGGCCGGGCTCTACACCTGCGTGGCTCACAACCTGCTCGGGGCAGACACCAAGAGCGTCCGCCTGCTGGTCAACCACTCCTTCCCGCTGGCCGAGGACGGGCTGGAGCTGGTGGTGGCCGACGTCCAGCCCTACCACATCCTGGTGGCCTGGAAGCCGCACCTCAACACCGTCTCCTCCAACCTCACCTGGTCCGGCTTCCTGCTGAGCTCCAGCGTGGACGCGCCCAACGTGGCGCGGATCCCGCTGGGCACCCACACCTACAACATCACGCGGCTGCACCAGGACACCGAGTACTGGGCTTGTCTCCACGTGGCCTTTGTAGACTCGCAGGCCAAGGTGGCTTGTGTCAACGCCAGGACTAAGGAGGCCGCCCACGGCTACGGGCTCCTGGGGGGCCGGGAGACCCTCCTGACGGCGCTGGTGCTCTGCCTCCTGCTCCTCACCGCCGGGCTCGTGGCTCGTTACGGCGCCGGGACGGAGCCCGGGGGGCACCGGGAGCTGCCCCGGGGCTCCAGGGCCGTGCGGGTGGTTTATCCCATCCAGCCCCCCCTGGCACAGCCCTGGGCTCGGGGGCAGCGCGGGGGGAAGCTCCTGGCCGTGGAGGTCCAGGCGGCACCCCTGGACTGCTGAAGGCTCTGGGGGTGCTGGGGCTGAGGGTGGGGCGGGATGGGGAGGGAGAAACTTATTTTTTACCAAAAAAACAAAGAAACAAACAAAAACAAACAACTAAACTGCAAAACTGAACAGCAAGAAGATGAAAAAAAAAAAAAAAGGGATTTCATGGACTCGACCAAGAGTTGAGTAGAGACAGGAGAGGAGCAGAGCTGGGGCTTGGGGAGCCTCTCCGTGGTCCTGGCAGGGTCTGGATCCATAAGAAGGGTCTGGATCTGTCCGTGGCTCCCAAATGCTGGGAGGGCTCAGAGGGGCCCGAGCCCCGGGGGGACGATGCCCTGAGTGGTCCAAGAGCCATAAGGATGATCAGCAGATCACCCCTCCCCGTGTCCCCCCCGGCACCAGGGACACCCCCAGCGGTGTCACCTCCCGCGCTGGACAGTCCCCGGTTTGGAAATACACAACACAAAAAAGGCCTTTTCCTTTGGGACCCATCTTGGCTTTGGTTTCTTTTACTTTTTGTTTATTTTGGGGGTGTTTTTTTCAGCGTTCAGATGCTCAGCCACAAACCGCCCCCAGCGCCATCCCCTGCCCTGTCATTGCTCTTGGTTTGAGGGGGGGGAGGGGGGAGCAGAGGGGATGGGAGAGGATTTGGGGCAAAAAAACCCAGAAATGATGGTGGTGTCAACTGGAGCTTCTGTAGGGCTGGGCACCTCCTGCCAGAGCTGGATGATTCCTGTGACCCACGAGTGTAATCTCGAGGCTATTCTGTAAACTTCAGTGGGTGA
The DNA here is from genome assembly GCA_013390025.1 of Pitta sordida. NCBI lineage: Eukaryota > Metazoa > Chordata > Aves > Passeriformes > Pittidae > Pitta > Pitta sordida. The sequence goes on from WEKX01004531.1 coordinate 41,333, forward strand.
TGTTAAAACAGGGTGGGGTGGGGGGAAAAAAGAGGAAAAATAAGAAGAAAAGGAGGGAGGAAGTTGTTGGTTTTCTGGTTTTGTATCTAAAAAAACAAAGCGGGGGGGGAAAAAAAGAATTTCACAGAATATTCCGAGTTGGAAGGGACCCACAAGGATCATCGAGTCCAACTCTTAACACTGGTTAAGAAATGCTGGTGTGCAGCTGGAGGGTTCCAGGGCAGGGACCCCTCATTCAGGGAGGGGGTAAAACCTGCTCTCCTGGGCTTATTTTTATGATAAATAATTAACATTGCAACGACAGGGAGCAGTGGCAGCCCCAGACCCCTCAGGTTGGGCCAAACCAAGGGGCACGGTGACCCCACGTCCCCGGCACTGATGTCCCCCCCTGCTTGGACACAATGATCCCTGTGGGTCCCTCCCAGCTCAGGACATTCCATGGTTTTATGGTTCTAAGACACGTGTGGCCCCAAAACTCCCTGATGTGGGGCACAAGGGACACCCAGAGCCACGGGAAAGGGGCAAGAAAAGCCACCCCAGCCACGCCTGGAGGGGACTGGTGCAGGTCCCCCCCGAGGTGACATTCCCTGGTGGGTGATCCCACACAAGCAAAGGGCTTGGAAAGGACCAGAAAACCTCGGCACAGTAAAAAAAAAAACCCAACCAACTGATGGAACTTCCCATTCATCTTCCAGCCGAGGCGAGATGGGCCCCTGCTGGATTCGCTGCAGCTCAGCCAGGCACGAAAAACGGCTCCCCAGCCTTGGGCGGGTGATTATTTCGGGGGGAAATGGCTCTCCCTGGCCCCCCCTCAGCCTCTCCAGCACATGTTCAGGACCTGGCGGCATCTCCAGGGCGCTGAGCACAAGCTGGAAGTTAAATGCAGGAGGAAATTCTCGGTCTGCTCTGGATCCCAGCCCCGCTCAGGTGAGCGGCTCCCGGGGGTTTGCAGATCCCAGGCTTGGAACAGCCTTTCCCCCTCCTCCTCAGCCTTTTGGAAAGAGAAATGCAAAATGTGCTGAAATCCTGTGGAAATGGTTGTGGGGGATTTGCTGGGGTGTGAACACCTCCCGGATTGAATCCTGAGACACGAGGGCTGAGCTCTGAGAGCATCTCCCGGCCATTCCACCACCCCCTTTTCCTGCAAAAATCACATTATTCCCCCCCAAAAAAGAAATCAAGGGCTGAGCCCTTTCAAGGCCGTGATTTTGTGGGTGTGGAGAAGCAGCCTCTTTGATTTCAGCCTGAGCTGGCTGCCCCCATCCTGCAAAGCCGAGATTGAAATTCCAGATCCAGGCAAATAATCTGATTCCCTTTGAAACAGAAGTGATCTGAGGAGCTCTGGGCAGGGACAGACACCCACCAGGCCAGGACTGGGCTCTGAGCGGGTCAGGAGGGGCCAAACCATCCCTCAAACACCCCCCAAAAAACGCTGTGAATCCCCCCCCTCCCCATCCCCTCCCTCCCTTCCAGCAGCTGAGAGCTCTGGAGGTGCTTCATCCACCATTTAGTGTCGCTGTTATTTATTATTAAAGCACCAAACAGTTTTTCCCAGGCCCCTTGCTGGGGGAATCTCTCCATAAACCATCCCCTGCTCCCAAGATGGGATGGGGAACGTGGAGCTGGAGCAGCTGCAGGCACAGCACCACCAGCACCAGCCCTGGGAGCAGGATGGGGACCCCCTCCTTCCTCAGCTGCTGGAACCCGGGGAGGCTTGGCTGGGATATTTCACCCCAGAATTTTGGGGTGAAAACGGGGTTTTTGAGGCCTTTCCTGTTCCCCCCTGAGCATGAGCAGCCCCCGGGGTGCTGAGGAGGGGGCTCAGCTCCCGGCTCGGAGCACAGGGATGCAGCAGGGACCAGGGATGCTGTGGAAAAGGGGAAGGAGGCAGCTGTGACCCGGGATGCTCCCGACTCCAGGGCTCCAGTCTCAGCCCCCCCAAGGGCAGGGCAAGCACAGGGCAGCTGGAAATAGAAACAAGATGTTGTGCTCTGGGTTTGGGAGTTAATTAACCACCCGGAGCAGCTTCACGGGGACCAGGGGACGGCGCTTCCCATTCCTGAGCTCCCGCAGAGAAGAGAATCCCAAATTCCCCAAAGCCAAGGGGAGCAGCACCAAGGCCAGACGTCCCCCCTTGGGGGGGCTCAGTGGGGCTGGGGGGGCTCAGTGGGGCTGTGAGCAGCTCCCAGCACTTCCCGACCTTCTCCATCCATCTGGGGTGTCAAAGGTTTGTTTGGAAAGGGTCTCCCTCCAGTTTGTCTCACCTCCAGGCCCTGGTTTCTCCAGGGCCCAGCTGGGAGGTTTGGGATTGAGCAGGATTTTGGGATTGAGCAGGACCCTGCTGGAAGCAGCTCACGGTGGGAGGGCTGGATGAGACCCCAAGGAATGCAAGGCTTTGTCAGGGATCCAGCAGGATCTGGGAGACAGCAAGAAAGAGGCAAAGCTCCCTCCCCTTTCCAACGAGAATCAGCAAAAACGGTTAAAGACACCAGCAAAAAAAAAACCCCAGATTGAAAAGGGGGAGGTTTCTGCTGGGGGTCCTGTGGAAAACCTCTGGAGGGCTGGGAATTTCCAGTGTGGATGGCAGCCAGCTTTGATCCCCGCCAATCCTCCCTAAACCTCGAGCCGAGCCTTGTAAATCTTTAATTACAAGCAAATCGCGGCCTCACCGGTGGGCACACCAACGGGGCTGATAAATATTTCACATTGCCACAGTGACAGATCGGAGGGGCCCGAGCAGAGATGGATTGGAGAGACAGTTATTAAACCCCAGATCCCAGAAAAAAATGTTCCAGGGCGGATAAATAATGCAGGGCCGGAGAGGACGGGGAGGGGAAAGGCTGGTTTGGGGGAAGGAGGTGCTGGGGCCAAGACCTGGGATCTTCCCCCAAATAAAACAGGCCCTGGGAGGGAAAAGTGGGGGATTAAAGAGCTTTTCCCCCCCCGTTTGGAAGCACCAGGGCAGCGTCTGGGAGCTCCTGACCCCTCGCTCCAATGGTTGTGATGGGTTTGAACTGGAAGGACGGTTGAGGTGGGATATTGGGGAGGAATCCTGCCCTAGGGTGGGCAGACCCTGGCACAGGGTTATGATGGGTTTCAACTGGAAGGAAGGTTTTGGTGGGATATTGGGAAGGAATCCTTCCCTGGGAGGGTGGGCAGGCCCTGGCACAGGGTGCCCAGAGAAGCTGTGGCTGCCCCTGGATCCCTGGGAGTGCCCAAGGCCAGGTTGGAGCAGCCTGGGATGGTGGGAGATGTCCCTGCCCATGGGATGAGATGAGTTTTAAAGTCCCTTCCCACCCAGACCATTCCCTGGTTCTCTGGGATCCCGTGGGTTTCCTGCTCTGCCCGGCAGCTCCAAGCGTGAGGATCCTCCTCCCTCATCCCCAAATCCCTCTGGCATCCCCAGAGCTGTCCCTCTGTCCCGACTTCTTGCCCCTCCCCGGCTCCCTCACCTTTTTCTCCAAGTTTCGAGGTCACAGACGAGATTTCCATGATGAAATTTCCAGCCAGAATTAAAGATTCATCCATTCACTGAAGGTAACGAGCCAAAAGTTCACCCCCAGTCCCAAGAGCTCCCAGAGAAGGTGCTGGAAGGGTGAACCCAGCAGCCTCCCCAATAAAATATTGATCTAAAAAAGCTGGTTAATTATAAATATTAAAAGAAAGAAAGGCTCCTGGGCTCGGACTAAGCTGCCCTCAGAGGGTGGGCACTGATCCCTCAGAGCAGCTCTGCAGCTCAAAGGTGATTTATGGTGATAATGAAGCACCCCAGCACTAACGAGGGGGGGCTGCAGAAGTGCTGCTGCCCACCTGGTAAATCTTTAATTGACACTGGGAGGGAACTGGGAGCTCCCCCAGTACAGAGAACACTGTAAATATTTAATCTGGGCAGTGATTGCACGAACAAGGTTCAGGAGGAAGGAGGGAGAAGGCAGATGAAAGTGGCACCTACAGAACGTTAAATCCACAGAAAGTCATCAAGCAGATAAATAAAACATCCTGCAAAGGCAGGATGAAACAGGCTTTTTTCCAGGCAGCTGGGGAAGGCCTCAGTGTTCTGCCCTGGCATCCACAGAGTGCCAGGGGCTGGAAAAGGACTCCTGAGGGAAGGGGTGAGGAATATAAAAGGGAAACCCCCAAAATGAGGGGTTTAGGTGGGGGTTCAGCTCAGCACCTCGGGGGGAAAAGCCTCTCCCAGAGCCAAGCTCAGCCCAGTGGGGCTGGAGACAGGAGAAGGAGAACAAGGCTGTGCCCATCCCTCCAACCAGGACAGTGGGAACCTCCCAGACCTCCCAGTTCCAGCCCTGGGATCCAGGCAGCAGCACTCCAGGCAAGGGAACTGATGCTCAGCCACTCATTCCTCTTCCCGGTATTGATCTGGAGGAGAACACGGATTTCCAAGCAGCCCAACAATAGCTGCTGCTTGTAAAGCTGTTCCCAAGCTCTGCAAACATTTACCTGGCATCCCGAGCATCCCCCTAAATCACTGGGTAAAGAAAATAACCCAGCCTGGAGCAGCAGAGGGTGCTGAGGCACTGGGAGAGCACTGGGGGCTCGTTAAACCCACTCCAAAGGCAGAGCCTGCTCTGGTTTTCCAGCGACAAAAGGGTTCTGGAAAGATCTAAGAGCCTCCCCTCCATCCTTTGTGTCCCCACTCCCTCTGCTTCCCAGGGCCAGGGTGTCACCCCAGTTCCTTCCAATCCCTCCCCACCAGTTCCCATCACAGTGGCCACCCCCATCTCCCAATTAATGAGATTTCGGCTGCTGAAATGAAGGTCACAGGGGGCAGGGGCAGGCAATTCCCTGCAGGGTTGGCAGGGGAACGGTGCTGGGGGCCAATCCTGACCTCCCAACCAGCCCTGAAGGTGTTTTAGGAACCCAGGCAGGGAAGGAGCAGCTCTGCCCACAGGGATTCCTGTGGCAGGGAGGGGGATCCAGCTCTGCTTCTCCCACAGGAGGAGTTTGGGTTTGGTTTCTTTTCCTACAAAACCCTCAGGATGGTTTTCCCCACGGAGCAGCAGCTCCTTGGCTGGGCACAAATCCCTGCTGGGGCCCGTGGGGCTGGTTCCCAAGGCTGGGGCTGAGCCCCAGGACCTGCAGCCTGTTGGTCCCCAGGAAAGAATAAGGAAAATCAACACCCAGCCATGGGATTCTGCCCCTCAGAGCCTTGCCCTGGCGCAGAGGTGGGTCTGTCCAGCCCGGAGGGAGCTGCCAGCACCAGCTCAGTGCCAGGCACGGTCAGTGGGTGCCATCTAGTGAACTCTGCCTTCTCCGGGGCTGCTGCCATCCTGCTCCCAAATCCAGCACTAAAACAGCTGGAAAAGGGGTAAAAAAAACCCTCCTGGCTGTGTGGGGGGTGCCCTCCTGGGTATCAGAGGTGAGGGGGGACTGGGAATGAGGACTTTGGCTGAGGGGGTGAGCCCAGAGCACTTTCCCTGCTGGAATTTGCACACACAGACATCGGTGGAAGGAGGAGACACTGTGGGAAGGACAGTCCCTCCCTGGAAGGGACACACAGGAGGATCCACAGGCCTTCCCTGAAGGGTCTTCCCACAAAACGCAGAACAAATGAAAAATGAACCCAGGGGTGTTACTGGATGAACTCAATTTAATTAAATTCCTCTTGCGCAGGACACAAACAATCAGCATCGATTTTATGGTACAAACCTTCTTTCAATAGTGCAAACACACAGAGGTGACCCCTCAGCAGGAGCTCCTGCTCTCCCTCACACCAAATGGGTTTTGGATTTGTCCCACCAAGTAAAACACACCCGGGAACACCAAACTGCAGGGGAGGGAGATGGGCAGAGCCAGGAGGGCATCACTGATCCCAGAAAAGCCAGACTTGAACCTTGGCCAGAGGCACGAGGTGTTCCTGCTGCCCCCGAGTCGTGGGGGTTGTTTCCCAGGAGCTGAAGGATCATTTCTGGCTTCAAGGAGCTGCATCTTCCCCAAGAACCTGCTCAGGTGAGGGGTATCCCCACAGGGGTGTGGGCAGCCAGGGCACCTGGCTGGGGTGAAACACCACGGGAGGAGCACTGCAGCCACCGCAGGGAACGCAGATCCCCGGGATGTGGCACCCAGGAACCACCACGGAGCTTCCAAAGGAGCCAGGGAAATTCCAGTCCCCGTGGACAGAGGATGAAGGATTTGCAGAGCTGCTGTCTGAAGGGCAGCTGTGCCCCTGGAGCTGTACCCTCCTTGCTGGCAGTGAAAAGGATCCAGGGCACCCTTCCTGAGGCGGCTTCTCAGGGAGGGCAAAGAGGATCCACAGGACTCGAGGAACTCCTCACTCAGCTCGTGGACAAAGACCTTCACTGGAGGTCACTCTGCTCCTGGAAGATGAGGAGGGTGAAGCTGCAGACCGGGAGATGAAGCTCAGAGCAGGGTTTGAGACAGTTTCTGCTCCATTCCCGCTTGTCCCACGGCCACTTTCCCTCTGCAGGGACATTCCAGGGGTTGGGTGGAACGAAGGACAGGGCAGAGCTGTTTTGTGCTCCCCACCACATTCCTGCTCCACAATCCACACATAACAACAGGCAGAGAGTCCGAGGGGCTGCCCCAGAGGGTTTCCTTGGTGCAGAGATTGGGTCAGGAACATTCCCCCGGCACGGGAGGGACTTTTGGAGCTGAAGAAAAGGCTGATGTGCTGTGAAGGAGTCACTGAGAAGAGGCACTTCAACTGCAAATATCCCCTGGAAGGGCCCATCTGGGAGCTTCAGGGGTGTTCAAACACCCAACCAAGTCAGGAAAACTTTGGAGCCAAAACTTGTGGCTGAAAAGCCACTTTGTAAAGGAAACCTGCCCCACGGCACAGGCAGCAGGTTCCTGTGAACAGCAAACTGGCACCGAGGGGGAAAACAAAGCACTGAAACAGGGAAAACATTTTAATTTGGGCGTGAAAAGCCGGCTGTGCCCGTAACTCGGGTGAACAGAGGTGAGCAAGGACCTCTTCTCTCATATTGCACTTCAAAGCCACTCCAAAGGAGAGGAGGGACTGTCACAGGAGAGACCCAAACTCCAAAGCCAGGCAGGATTATCCCAGCTGGGAGCCTGGAGGTTCCTCACCCTCCCCGGGTGGCACAGGATCACCCCTTGGGTTCATTAAAGTCTGTGGCAGTTCTTGGTACATCGATCCTTATTCAGGTTTAAATTAAAGCAAGAAAACATCCTTCTCCTCCTCCTCTTTTTGCTGCACCACTTAGAGCTCCCACCAATGTCCTGGCACTGCAATAGCTTATTCTTCTAAAATAGAGGGGAAAAAAACCCCCAGCCTTAAACACGTGGAATATTTCAGTTAAAAATAACCGAGGAGTTGGCAAGTGCACGTTGTAAACTGAAGGAGAAATCACAGAGATAAAAATCGTCATAAACCAAAAAAAAAAAAAGATCCCGAACTGTCCCACTGAAATCCCAGTGAATGGTGGGAGAGGCAGGGGGAGCTCAGTGGGATTGTGGGAGACAGATTCAAGCCCTTTGCAAGGCAGTTTTTTTTAGAAGAAATTGTGGTTGAGGGGGAATTCACAGTATTCACAAAGGGTCACAAAGTGTCACAAAGCCATCTGCTGAGCCCAGAGCCCTGGGAAGGGCAAAATCTACCTGGAAAAGTAAAGAAAAAAATACCTGGAAAGGAAGAAAAAACTACCTGGAAAGGGGGGAAAACTACTTGGAAATGTAAAGAAAAATTACCTGGAAAGGGAGAAAAAAACTACCTGGAAATGTAAAGAAAAATTACCTGAAGAGGGGGAAAAACTACCTGGAAAAGCAAAGACAAAATTACCTGGAAAGAGAGAAAAAACTACCTGGAAAGGTGATTTCTTCCCCTTTTCAGGTGAAGCAACTTGCTGTCAGGGCCCCCCCCCCCCTTCAGTAATTGTGGCAAAGCTGCTGCTCCCAGCACGGTTAAAGTGCATCACCAGCAAATTAACTGCCCTTAATTAAGGGAATAAATCACCTTTCCCCACGTGGATTGATTCCCCTGGACCTGCACCAACGCCCCAGACAGTCCCTTGTTTACAACACAACTGTAAATAACAGCAAATAATTCAAATGACAAGGAGGGGGGGAACACAAGGAGGGGGTTTGGCAGTGATTTTTGTAGCACCTACTCAGGGGATTTTGGACAGAAACGACGACTTTGACGTCGTGCTTTGCTGGAACCTTCCGCTGGGGCAGGTTTTGGGGGAGCCCCAAGGAATGAGCACAACCTTCTTCTGCACCCCTTTGATTAGAGATGGCAATTAACAGGGACTGGGCTGGAAGGTGAAGGTCCTGCTGCTCCACGAGGCCTGGAAAAGAGGGGAGCTGAGGGAATTGTGAGCACAGTCTGGGGTATCATCTCAAACAAGGGTGAGAGGTTTTTAAATTGCGGCCAGCAGTGACTGTGCACAGCTCTGAAGGACGGAGCTGAAGTGTTAAATCACAGGGGGAGGGGAAAAAAGCAGGAGAAAATTAAAATCCTGACACCCAGCACAGCCCCCACCTGTGACTGGGGCTTTACAGCAATTCTTTTTTCCCCCCTCTCAAAGGTTTGTGTGCTGCCTTTAAAGCCACACTGCCCTCCAGAGTGAGGGGGTTCTGCCCAGAATGATGAGGTGAAGCAGCAGAAGGTGCAGTGGGAACCTCCCAAAACGCGCAGAATTGGATCCAGGGGCTGAGCTAACACTGGGCAGGCTCCCAGGCTGTGCAGGATGACAGGAAATACATTTCAATGAAGAAAAGAAGCAATAAAAATTAAAAGAGACGGTAAGAAAAGCAAAGCGTAACACTCCATTCTCGGATATGTGACCTGGGAGTTATGGATGAAAAGTTGGGGAGGATTTGTTTCCTGCCCAGGAGCAAGAGGAGCTTCACCTTGCCTAAAAAACCCACCTTAAACCACAACAACAAAGGAGAAACAAGGTTATTTTGCCCCTCGCTGCCCTGAGAACTGATGCTTGGGGAGGATCCTTCCAAACCTCAATATTCATGTTTGTCTCTCTCAGATCAGAACTGGCCCCTCAGAAGGTGTGGCACAGGTCTGACAACACTCCAAGAGCTACAAAAACTCCTCCCAAACCCTTTCCCCAGACTGGCAGAGCAGTTGTCAGGGCAGAGAATCCCAGTGACCCCCCCTGAGCCAAAATGTGATGATTTAAACAATTTCCAGGCAGGGACAATGCCACCTTCCCGTGGCCATGGAAGGGTGGATCCTGCAGAGGATCCCTCAAGTGTTTTTGGGCACCTCTGAACCTTCAATTCTCTTTGGCTGAGCTCCGAAATCAGGGGGTTGAGTGCAAGGAACATCTCGGCTCTTCCCTGGGGAACAAAAGGCCCAGCGTGGTCCAACTACCCCATGAAGATCCTGATGACCATCCCGATCTCCTTCCTGCACACGGGGCAGGGGGATTTCTTCTTCTTCAGCATCCTGGCACACCTGTAACAGGCCACCAGGTGGGCAGTCCTGCCGTGCACGATGTTGCCGTCGCGGGGCCGGTGCAGGCACACGCAGCAGGGGCTCAGCAGGGCCCTCATGCTCTCCAGAGACTCCTCCTCGCCATCCTCCCTCAGCAGGGACCCCTGGCTACCGCTGGGCTGCGACAGGGCCAGGGGCTCCACGGGATCCCCCCGGCCTTTGGTGGCTGTCACCAGGCGGGAGGGTGGCCCGGCTGGGGCTGACATGGTCCTTCTGCAGTCGGGGACGTCGATCCCTTCCTCCTCCTCCTCCTCCTCCTCCTGCCGCTGGTGGTTTTTCATGGCGTGGATGTGGGACAGGGACAGGGAATGGGCCAGTCTGGGCCAGTCCGAGTACCAGTCCTTGCGCAGGGCCCAGCAGCGGTAGCAGTACCGTTTGTTTGGGGAGTTAAACTTCCTGCACTTGCTGCATTTCCAGCAGTCCTGGGGAACCTGGGTGTCAAAACAAAACAGGACAAAAAAACCTAGTGTGTTTTTGTGTCCCACTCACCTCCCCCGGCGGAGGGAAGGCAGCAGAGAAACCTCATTTTAATAAGAAAGGGGCATTTATTGCTGATTTGTAAGCTTGCAAATCAATGTTTGTAGCTTGACTGGCCCTGTGTGCTGTACAGAGGCAGATCTTGCACGTCAAACCCTGTCCTTCCTCCCCTGCCCACGGGGCTCTGCAGGAATACAACGTTCTCTGCTGGGCACTTTATTGGATTTTCAGTATCTCGCTCTAAAATCAAGGGTAGAGCTGCAGGAATCAGCCAGGAATACATTCCCCAGGCTCACTAATCACTTGGCATCTGTTGACTCCGCACAATTAATAGAGGCTGGCTTGATTAGCCCGGGCAGCAAGGGCAGGAGCTGCCCAAGTTCAGAGCCACGATTCAGCTGCCCAGTGCCAAGGGACCACCCCCATTTATCCCAGCACAGGCCACAAAACGACGCTAAAATCCTTCTTTTGGTGTCATCGGCTGTGAAGAGTGTCATGATGCACCTCAGGCAGCTGACAACAAACCCCAGGACGGGGAGAAGGGAAGGGCAGCTCAAAGAACACACATTTGGTGTCTCTCAGGATCCCTCCTGAGGGAACCGGGAAGAGGAATGGGGATGTGGGGAGAGGTGACAGCCCAGTAATTGCTGCTTGTTCTCTCTCTCCACCTTGGTTTGTCACTTGAGCAGGGACAAAAGGCACTGCAAGGACACAGACACTGCCCACACATCACACCCTCCTACAAAAGCCAAAACAGCCGAGATGGGATGTGGTTCCTTTCCCACCCCAGAGAACTCTGCTGGACATCCAGGACTGAGGATCCCTGAGCCTGAATTTTTCACTAACGAGGCTTTTTTTGAGGCACTTCAGCGATTACAAAATGCCCCAGATTTCCGTATCTCCACCCAGGACATGGAATTAACCCCCCTGACACATCCCTGGATATCAGCAACTCCATCCAGCAGCAGTTTGGCCACATTTTCTGCCCTTGAAACCCTTCCCATCAACAACCAGCTTCTCCCAGCACAGGCAGCAGGAGGTGCAGGATGGGCCCTTCCAGTTAGGGATCCCTACCTCAGAGGCAGCTTCTGTGTCCGTGTCATCACTCAGGCACTGGGAATCCTCCAAGTCATCCACACATCCCCCCTCGGGCACCTGGGAAGAGTGGGAAGTGTTGGAGGAGGAAGGGAAGAGGGCAAATGTTGCAAAAATCCCGTTTTATGGCGTGCCCAGCACTGCACACCCAAACTAAACGACTGCACAACAAAGTGCTAATCAAACTATTCAAGTGCATGAAAAGCCAGTTTTGTAAAGTTTTTTATCCCACAATCTTGATAACTTCTCACACTGGTTTAGTCCCATTTGACTGGGCTCAGTATAAACTGAGATTCTCCTCCTCGCAGTCTTTTCATTTGCCTCTGACAGTTGGAAGTGATGATCTTAAAAAAGCCTTTCCCAACCTTAATTCCGTGATCCTGCGATTTATTATTCCTGCAGATACTGGTTAGGAACGTAGTAAAGCTGCTGCTACAGGTTTAATTCATTCTAAATTAACTTTATGCCTCGAAAATACACATTTAACCCAAAAGCTGAGCAGGGGAGTCATCACCACATGATGGTGACAGCCCTTTCTAAGCTCAGCCTGGCCTCTCGATGGCTCCAGGATCATTAAGGATCCACTAACCCAGGCCAGGCTGTGGCTCACAGCCCCCGTGGCTGTTGGAGGAGGTACCTTTGTGTCACCTTCTTTCCCCTCCTGGGTGTCACCCCCTTCCACCCTGAGCCCAGCGCCGCTCTGGTCCAAGGGGCTCTCGTTGAGGAACCACAGGTCATCAGTAGTATCTGAAACAATGGCAGTGTCCATGTCCTGGGGGGGGGGAAAAAAACCAGGAGAGAGAAGTTTAGGAGCAGCAGCAGCACAACCATCACACTCCCCTTTTCCTCACCAACAAACCTCCTCAGCCCTGGGCAGCTTTTCCAGGCACCCCTGGCAGAGGGAAGGGCACCTCGCTGCTCTCCCACGTCCCTTTTTCCATCTTCCAACTCACAGACGCCCCTTTTCCCCAACTTTCAGCTCTGTGATCCTTCCCCTTCTACCCCCACCCTCCCGAAAAGGGCCAACTCCTGAAGTCCAACCAACGTTCTGGAGAGCAGAGGGACCTCCAAGGGCCCTCAGAGGGAGAGTCTGGTTTGTTTGAAAAAACACTAAAGGAAACCAACCACCTGGTGTGAAAGGCTGGGACAGGAACACACAAGGGAGAGGCTGAAAATCCTGGAGTGGGAAGGGGAAAGAAAGAACAACAATATTTTATTGACTTGGAAGCCAAAAGAGGAGAGGAAGAGGTGCCCCAGGTTCAAAGTGTCCACACACACCTGGTTAGTCTGGATATCTGTGGATCCATTACTTCTGGACTTGTAGTTGCTTCTGAGGTTGCCTAAAAACCACCAGGGGAGACCAGCTACGTCCCACTCCTCAAACACGAGGTCCAGTTTAGGCTTCTTGCTTTTAGAGAGGTTTTCTAGCAGGTCTTTGTCTGTAAGAGCCAAGAGGAGTCTCAGTCATGGCACAGCAGCAGAGAAAACCACGGTCCCACCTGATGTGAGACTTCCCTCCTTACACCAGTCCCTGGGCTGTGGCTGTACTGGTGCACCTGGTAAAACAGGCCCTGAACTGAGGTCAGGGAACACCCCAGTGCTCCCAGTGTCTCCATACTGGTACAGGTGGGTTTTTCATCTCAAGACTCAAGGCAGAAACACAAACACTTCCTTCCCCAAGTCAGCACTGAGTGGATTTCTGGAGTGACTTTGAATGCAGCAAGAACTGGGTTTAACTTGGTTTCCAATGTTGGGAGTTTCTGGATTCCCAAACCAGGCTCAAAAAGGGAGCAGGAAGGTGAAACTCCATCCTCCACTTTAGCCTGTGATCCCAATCTGAGCAGTCTGGATCTCAAGATAACCTTGAATTTCTCTCCTTTCGGTGCCAAGAGTTTCAAAGGCACAGACAAGGCTGTTTGTACCCATTTTTGTAGGTACAGGAAGTATCTCCCACTCTCATTTGATCTGGAAATACCCAGGCTCACAGCGATCTGCTGTTACAAATGAGGTTCCTCGAGACGAAAACAACTGAGAATATAAAGCAGAAAACCAGGAAAATTGCTTCCAGAACATCTGAAACGTGTCTGAGTGACCCAGCAAGAAATTCCCCAGACATTCCACCAGAGGAAACGTCTAAATGTGAAGAGCTGGATACAAAAACCAACCCCAGTTCCCTGATTGGTTTGCAGGTAATGAGTGCAGACAGTGCAGGCTGGGCTCTCTGTGATCAGGAGAGTCCCTGGGGAAGATAAATAGATACAAGTGTAATTCCAGCATTTAAAACCCCCTTCAGCAAGGGCTGGGAGGTTTTCCCCAGCATTGTTCAGCCACAGATCTGCTCTGGGGCTCCACCTGCCATTTCCTTCGAAGCATTTGTTTGTTTGTGAGACCAAAGAGCCAAGGCAGAAAACACATCTCTCCTAAAACGCCTCTGTGTTCTCTCAACCTTCAGCACAAACTGAGAGGTTTTATTGATTATATTCCAAACCAGGGTGGGGTTTTTTTTTTGAGTCTCTCACTCTCCTCCAGCGTTTTGCTGCGGCAGAGAAGGACAGAAGGGCTGGGACACGTCGTGTCAGTGCACAAGAGGCAGGACTCACCTTGACAAGTGTCACAGTTCTGCTCTGAGGTAGACAAAGCACAGGCCTGGCTCTCCCCCTCCATGGTCCCAGCCTCAGAACCTGCTTCCTGGCTAAGCTGCAGGAGGGAAAACCCAGCTGTTAGTCCAGCAGAGCTTGTAGGGACAAGGGGATGTAGCACTTCCATTCCCAGCCACCAGCTGCAGGACAAGACCAAGGAGTTCAGGAAGAGGAATCAAAGTTTCTGAGCAAAAAACTACACATTGTTCACCCCTGTCAGAGCCTAAAACGTACTCCCAACCTAGGAAAAACCTTCAGCTTGGCAAAAGTCCCAACGTTGCCAACTTTCATGCAGTAAAAGTGACTCTCTGGAACCCCAGTGCGAACAGACACCTCCCAGATCAACCTGCCCTCGTCCCCAAACACGCCTGAGAACGGCTCTGAAGGAGCAAAGGTTTTTCCTAGGTTTCCAGTTCTGACTGAAAGCTTCAAAACCAACCCTAACTAAAGACAAAACATTATTTGGCAGTTCCTACACGGAGAGGGGTGATGGGAGAGAGGAGGGAAAGACACGGAAACACGGGGCAGGCTGGAGGAACTGAGGACTGGAAGTGCTGCACCCCAGAGAAACGCGCTCAGAGACTGGAACTCTGTCATGAGGAGAACAGAGAAGGGTCACTCTGTCCCTGCCCTGTGGACTCCCAAGAACTTTTCAGGAAGGTGAGGACCTGGCAGCCAAGCAGCACAAAGTTCTGGCAGTCCACCATGCACAGGTACAGAGAAGGGGCAACTCTGTACAACAAAAAAACCACCAGGCAGTGGGTTTACCTTCAGCTGGTCTTGGCTTGGCTTATCGACGCTCTGCTCCTGTGGGGGAGTCTGTGCAGCATCTAGATGGGCAGGTAAAACAAAAGAAAAAACCTTCCCTGGTAATAACCATTCTCACAACACAAGAGGGGCTTTCACAGGCAACCAACAAACCAGGCTTGGCAGAGCCCTGAGAAACCCCTTCCTCACGGAGCCTGTGTGGAGGCAGCAGCCCAGGGAAGACAGGCCGGGCCTCCCTGGAGATTCACAGAAGGAAGAATCTTCTTCCCTGAGGGAAAAACTATTTCTTTTCCTACAGGTTGTCCTGCCATCATGAGCTCCAGGGATGTGGCACAAAGGCAGGAGCCCATAGCGTGAGGTCTGGATCCTCTGGTCTGGATCCTCCTCTGAATCCTGAGGTCTGGAGCAGATCTGGGCTGAAGAAGGTGGACAGGGAAGATTTTTCCCCAAATACCTCAGGATTCCAGCCCAGGCTGAGGCAGGAAAAAAACCCTGGTTAAAGGGTGTGGGCATGAAGAACAAAGACTAGACTAAAGAAGGGAAAATTCCAGGCACAGCCAACTCTTCCCTGGGCAGCTGTGGACGCATCCCCTAACACAATTTAATCCAAATGATTATGCTGGCCCCAAGAGTTAATTAAAAGACCAAGCTAAATAAGCAAGAACAATCAAATTAACAGAACTTTCTACATAATAGGAGCTGCACTTAGGAAGCCTGTCCTTCAGACAGAATGACTGGCTGGAGAACAAAAGATCCAAGGATGGCTCCTGCTTGCTCCCTCTTCAATTTAGCAGAGAAATTCCCTGCAGAAAGGCAGGAACACGGGGTGAGTGTGATTCACACCATGAATCACAGCACTCACAGGAAGACGCTGAGAACTGTTGCTACAGGCACAAAATGAGGCCACAAAGTGGCCGTCAAATGGAGCAAAACCCCGGACAAGATGACACGGCTCTGTCCCTTATTCCTTCAGTTCACCTTTCCTTTCCTGCCTCCCTCCCCCTCCAGCTTCTGCACTCCCTGATTATTGAATACCTGAAGGAAAAACAGAAGCCAACTGGCTCATCCATCACTGCTCTGGCTCTGCAGGGACATCAGAACAGGTGCAGACTCATCCTTGGAACACTTTATAAACTTCCACTGTGTGAAAACGCTGCCCTGACTGGAAGGTTTCCCTTTTTGGAGCAAACATTTCCCCCCCAAAATGTCCCTGGAGTGAGGGATTCCTAAATCCACCTGCTGGGGGGCACACCTGGGGGGCAAGCTGGCCCAGGAAGGTGCCAGAAGAGATGGTGGCTTGATAAAGAGCCCCAGGGGCTGTTCTTCACCCTCAAGAGCTGCTGCAGCCACCTTTCCTTCTCCAAGTGGAGAGAACCTGCAAAGTGATGAGCTGACAAGGATTGATTTGGCCAATGAACACAAGCAGAACATGGAACAGGAAGATCTCTTTTAAGTCCTCGGGCACTTCTTGTCTTCCCTGCGTTGGGATGAAGGAGAAACCACTCCCTGGATGTGCCCAAGGGCTGCTCTGCCAAGCTTGTTTCGTTTGAGTCTCACACACACACACACAGGCCTGACTCAGGATTTGCTCTGCCAGGCTCCAAGTTCCACCAGGCCTGGCCCATCCACACGCCCAGGGGCACAGCCACACAGCACAGGACAGCGGAGTGTGGGGCTGGGATCCTCTGCTCTGCACACAAACTGCTCTGGGAGGAGGTCACTGAGGGGAGCAGCACTCACACCTTACTCTACAGGGACAGGGGGGAAAAGATTCCTCCTCACAAACTAAAACAGGGGCACCTCCACGGCACCAACACGGACTAACCACTTCAGCACTCAGTTTATAAATTTGTGCCCTGCTGAAGTCCCTGTGACCTGCTCAGAGCTCCCAGGAAATGTGGCACAAGGCTCCACGGCTCTCCTTCACGAGTTTATTTCTCCCAGTGAAGATGACCAGCCCCTACAATGGGAGCTGGCTGCAAGGAAGCCATCAGCCAAGATTAATTTAAGGATAAAATTTTCATCTGTGACTGAAGGACTTGTGATGTAGCCAGATTTGATTTCTCTTATGAGCTGGGGAAGCAACAGTGACCTTTAGAGGTTCAAGTGGTTTGATTAAAAGTCCAGACCTCTGGGCTCGCAAAGCTCACCGGGTTTCTAGTGCTCTTATACATTATCAAAGTAAGAAATGAGGTGAGAGTGAGGAGTTGCAGCTATGGCACTGAAAAATACCGAGGAAAATCAATAAAGATTTGATGGGATTCTTCAGGGATGTACATTTGTTTAATTCAGCCGTGTTAGGCAGCCACATCACTCAGACAACTCCCTGACCTGCTACCACAGCTCTTGACACACAGAAAAGACACGTACTGGCAACAGCGGCAGTTTATTCCGACTCCAGAGACATTTCTCTTCCCACTTTTTCTCCACTTACCAGGTTTTATACCCAGAGAGGTTTGAACCCAACCTACCTGTGAGTGCAGCCGCCGTCAGGTTCCGCCTCAGCATCTCGTACAGGGGGCTGGGGAGGGGACACAGGTCAGGGCTGTGACACAGACAACTGCCACCCTTCCCAAAACAGCCCCAGGAGCTCCCTCTGGTCCCCCACAGGAGTGTCAGAAACCCTCAGGTTACCCACAGGGATGGCAGAAACCACATGAGGGGTTTTTTTTTGCCACTGCTCAAAGCTGAGAGCTCAGGACTCAATGGCAGATTCGGGTTTTTGTTTCAGTGTGAGAGCAAAGGGTTGAGGAGATGGAGGAGGAAAAGGGGGTGAGTGTCACCTCACTGCCTGCACCCCTCAGAACAAGCCCAGCCCTTGCACATGCATCACTTTGGGGGGGTTTATGTGACAATGACACCCGGAATTCCCGTCTCAGCGAGCCCTGCACCACAACCCAGGTTAAAGTGGGGGGAGTTTTTTCCTACCTCGGCTCTTTGACAGAGAAGCTTTCCAGTCCCAGCAGCTCTCCCAGCTCGTCTCCTCCACAATACACCATGTGCTGCTGCCTTTTGTCGTAGAGCTGCCTCAGCATGATGTACTGGCCCAGGTAATGCATCACCTGAAAGGACAGAGCACACCTGAGCCCCTCCTGCAGCTCCAAAACCCACCCATCCACCCCCCTGCAAAGCTCAGGTCCTTCACAGCACCTCCCTCCTGCTCCCCTGCACGCTGTGAGTGAAATCAAACCTCCTTTTTGGTGCCTTGCTCGACCACTACAAAGTGTAAAATAAGGGTCTGCAACCAACCAACCCTTGGCAAGAAGGAAAACTGGGGGTCCAGGGTGGATCAAAAGCACATCCCAGGGAAAAGCAGCCGCTCCTCAAGGCTGAGCACTTGGGTTTCCCCTCGGGACACACCCCAAAATTAACACCCAATTAGCAGGTACCACAAAGAAAGGAAATGAACCCAAAGTATCCTTTGGAATCTCCCCGAGGACAAAGCAAAACACAAGCAGGTTTCACCCTCCCTCCATCCCCCTCTTCCTCCGCCAAAATGACCCCGGAGTGTCCCCAAAAAGTCACCAAGAGCGCGTTCCACTCACAGCAGAAAATCCAACCGAGTTTAAGTGTTAATCCCTACAGGTAACCTGCACTTAATACTCAGCTCTGCCCGTTTAAACCGTTCAGTTTGGGGTTTTTTTTTTTGCACAAATTTTTAGGAGCTAAATAAGTTATTTAAATGCATAAGTGTTAAATTAAGTCGCAGGGCTCTGCAGGAAGATTTGACACATCTAATAAAAAACCACTGGGTTTAATTCTTTGCAGACAGGACCCTCTTGTAAATCACGCTGTCATTTTTTTTTTAATCCTGTACATATATTGCATTTTAATCTTAAAATAAATGAATACACGGGGGTCTCTTAGGTTTAGCTGACAAGCCATTTCAAGGCAAAGTTAAAAAATATCAACTGGAATCCAATTTTTAAGGCTTTGGTACATTGAGCAGAGAACAGCACAAAGGAGCAGAATCTCCTACATGTGATTATCCCATCTCTCCTTTCTCTACAGAGGTTTTTTTTTTATTTTATTTTTCCATGATAAACACTTGAATATTTCACCCTCTCAATGCAATTCCTCCAGGGGCTCTTAAACCACTTTTTGATCAATCAGGCCAGAACAATCCTACAGGTAAAAAAGTCTCCTTGTTTTGCAAGCAAGAGGTTGAAAGCACAGGAAAAATAAAAGCCAGATTCATCCCATCTCCCCCAAAACAACCCAATGTGATCCCACCCACCTCCTTGAGTGTGAAGGTGTCCCCTTGGGCTCCTGCTGCCTGCAGGATCTTCAGCAGAGGCACTTTGGGTCTCACCTGGAACACAAGCAGAGGGGTTTTTTAGGGGGGAATGACGGGAAGCAGTGCTGGGAGAAACCCCCAAACCCTGGGAAAATCCCAGAACCGGCCAAGGAATTGAGGTGGTTTTAAAGGCTTTAATCCCTCACACAGCCCCGTTGACTTGGCTGCTGCTCATCCTGGGAGGGAAGGCTTGGAATGGGAATGCAGGGCTGGGAGGTGACTCAGCTGAGCTCTGAGTCAGATGTTCAGGAGCACTGAATTCAGGGCCTGAATTTCCCCACGATTGATGTGAACAAATCAGCTCTGCCCTGCTCGCACCCGATGATTTATGCAGCTCTTTATCCACCAACAGGCACAGGAGTGACCTTGCATCAAACACCGACACAAAGCTGCTGGGGGCAAACCTCAAGGGCTCCTGGAGCAGCTGCATCGTTCCCAAAGTGAGTTTTGTTTTAGACAATAAAGATTCCAGCAGAAACTGGAGGGACAGGACAAGGAGCAACGGTGTCCAAACAAGGGGGGGATTCAGGGTAGATATAAAGAAACCCTTCCCTGGGAGGGTGGGCAGGCCCTGGCACAGGGTGCCCAGAGAAGCTGTGGCTGCCCCTGGATCCCTGGGAGTGTCCAAGGCCAGGCTGGAACAGCCTGGGACAGTGGGAGTTGTCCCTGTCCATGGCAGGGGGTGGCACTGGATGAGCTTCAGGGTATTTTCCATTCCAGGATTCCGTGATCCTTGGAAGAGCCCAGCTGGGCTGCAGCACCATTTTCCTGCCCAAGCAGAGCAGTTTGGGCTGCTTGTCACAGATGTCATTTGTCCCTCAGCTCTCAGGCAGCACCTTGGCAAGGTGTTCATTCCACTGCTTCCTAAAACATGACTGTGCCTGCTCTGTTTTCTCCCCATCACCCTCCTCAGACGCTCTTTCAGCTCAAACACAGCCCGTGTCCAGCTCCCAGATTCTTCCTCCCAACCAGCTTTTCCAGCAGCAGCAATAACAGTTCCAGTAAGTGCTTGTGTCAGCACATGGGTGTTAATAAGATGAAATTATGTGTTTGTTCAATCATTTCTCTAATGACCGCTCTCAGATGGGGTTTGGAGTAACTTCTTCTAAGTCTCGTTCTGATTAAAGCAGCAGCCCAGTCAGCTGGGTCGTCCCAAAAGGGGCTCCTGATGGAGGAGTTTGTCCCACCCTGCCCGGGACACTGAGTGTTGACAAACAATATTTTGCCACTATTATCCCAGTCTGTTTACTTAATTTTTCTTCTCCCCACGCAGAGTGAATTGAATAAATAAGAATCCACATCAATTCTGCATCCACATCAATTCTGCATCCACATCAATTCTGCATCCACATCAATTCTGCACAGGCCTTGGCTCCAGTTCAAAGCTCCTAAATGAAGCCTCAGATGTGAAGTGCTCGACTTCCCTGGGGTTTATTTCCACTCCCACCACATTCCCTTTTAAACTGGGGGGATGTTTCTTACCAGGAATTGCCTGGCTTGGACAAGCCTTGCTGATTTTTTTTTTTTAGCCCAGGTTTCTACTGCTGTTGGCAAATATTGAGCCACACAAACCACGCTGGCCTTGGCCAATACCTTTTGTTCCAGGAACAGTTGATAACAGCAGAACTTGGTGTCCAGAGCTGCCTAAAGAGACTCAAAAGAGGCCTGGGGATGGGTTACTAGACAAAGTTTAACATACAAAGCTGTCACAGAGTCCAGCTCCAGGAGGATTGCTGTGCCTGGAATATTTTTCAGCCCCAAAAATATGCGTTAGATGATTTTTGGACATCTAGTTTTCCCTTTCTTCCCCGTTAAAATGTTCATAAATCACTGAGCTGGAAGTGAAAGGTAAGAGGATAAAAGCCCTACTCCAGCTCAATTCTCCTCAAACACTTGGAGAGCTGGGATTTAATGGAAGGAATCATTGCCCTGAGGAGAAAACAGCCCAAGGAAGGGGGAGGAACAACAGGGAATTACCTGGTTAGCTTGTCCCAGGGCCGTCCTGCAGGTACTGTCGGGTGCTGGGTGCTGGGCAGGGCTGGGGGATGTCATCCTGGCACGGATCCTGGGCACAGCACCTGCAACAGAGAAGGGTCCTTTAACCGCTGCCACCTGGGCAGAAACTTCGGGAAACCAGGCAGGGGTTAAACTGAGCCCCGGGGTTACAATGCAGATGGGATATTCAGGGTTGTAAAGCTTTGGAATGGGCTGCCCCTTCATCCCTGGAAGTGTCCAATAAACATGTGAATGTGGCACTTGGGGACACAGCTCAGGGGGAATGTGGCAGTTGATGGGGGGGACTCTGTGACCTTTTCCAACACCAATTTCAGGGTTCTGAGCTGCGCCCAGCAAACAGCCACGGGAATATGGGGACACTGGTGTGGTGGCACTGAGGATGTCCCCATGATCGGGACACTGGTGTGGTGGCACTGAGGATGTCCCATCAATGGGACACTGGTGTGGTGGCACTGAGGATGTCCCATCAATGGGACACTGGTGTGGTGGCACTGAGGATGTCCCATCAATGGGACACTGGTGTGGTGGCACTGAGGATGTCCCCATGATCAGGACACTGGTGTGGTGGCACTGAGGATGTCCCCATGATCGGGACATGGGTGTGGTGGCACTGAGGATGCCCCATCCCTGGGAGTGTCCCTGGCCAGCCGGGGATGGTGGAAGGTGTCCCTGGATGAGCCTCAAGGCCCCTCCCAACCCAAACCACTCTGGGATTCTGGAATTCTCTGTCCAGACTCCGGGAGTGACACAGCAGGAACCTGGAGAGCTGCCAGTCCCCACCAGCAAACCTTGAGGCAGCTCCTGACTCAGAGGTGGGGAACGAGGAGCTGAGTCACAGAAATCCCCCCCCAGGACAGACCCCAGATCCCAGGGGAGCATCAACCAGCCCATTACCACCTTCCCCACACACTTTTGTTTCCCCTAAAGCTGTTGCAGCCTCCGCCCAGCGCTGGGTGAAGGACACAAATGAACAATTTGAAGCGTTTCTGGGTGAGCAGGTCCTTTCCTGGAAGGGAACAAAAGGGGAAGTCCTGCAGCTATTTGAGTTTGTCTCACTTTCAGAATCCACCCCAAGCCTCGTGTTCACACCACGACCCACCTCAGCCCACCCCACACAACAGGACTGGAATCTTTACAGGGAAAGGAGGATGGAATTTAACTCCTCGCTGGGAAAAGGAACTTGGACTTGATGGAGGAAAAAAATTAAGCCTTGAACTTGGTCTCAGCTCTAAAGCTCTGCCCACTAAACCTGTACAATTGCGACCAGTAAAATCTCAATTTTTAGCACGAATCTGGTTACAGACAATACAGAACCAAGCCTTGCAGCTGCTTTAGATGAACTCTACAAAGACCTCCTCGGTTTGCCTGCGGAGCTGCAACTTTGGGAATGTTTTCACTCAACTTTGAATCCACGCGGTCTAATCATGTCAATTCAAACATTTCAATTACAACTTCAAATAATTAGATCGAAAAATGTGAAGCCCCAAACTTTCCAAGCAGCGTCTAAATTGTCTTTCACAGACTCTTCCAGCTGCAGTAAATGAATTTATTATTACACCCAGTTATCAAGAGTGTGAGTCAGCAGGATTAGCTGGGAGCATTAGGAAAACACAGTTATTCACTATCCAGAGGCTGCCTGAGGAATGTAAGCAAAGGTCTGAGCCCAGACAAAACAGGCTCCACTTGTACCTGACGGGCAGGGCAGGAACCCCAGCAGTGACAAAAATCTGAGCTTTAGCACCAACCCAAGTTCAACCCCTGCCCGGCAATTAAAAATCACTTTTAATTAGATTATTAGAGGCTTCTGCTGGCTTTTACAGCGTTACAGTCCTCTGAAACCAGCATGAATAACACCATCAGATACCCCTGAACATCTCAGGATCAATCAAACCACAACGACTATTGAAACTCATCCATCGCACCGGCAGCAACTCAAAACGCATCAGAATCTCAAAACGCAACAGTTTAATCCGTTCCCCCTGAAATCCAACACCAAAAACGGAACACAAACCGCTCACCTCAGGCTCTGCAACCCCTGGAAGGCACTTGGTGCTCGCTGCTGCCTTGGGACCGGTTATCCCCGGGATGGTTATCCCTGGAATGTTCTCCCTGGGATGGTTATCCCTGGGATGGTTATCCCTGGAATGTTCTCCCTGGGATGCTTATCCCTGGAATGTTGTCCCTGGGGATGTTGTCCCTGGGATGGTTACCCCTGGACTGGTTATCCCTGGGATGCTTATCCCTGGAATGTTATCCCCGGAGGCGGTGCCGATGCTCGGGGCTGGCTCAGCCGGGGGAGGGACTCGGGGAGCGATAGGACGGTGTGAAAACCGGCCCCGAGGGTTCGGGACTGGGCAGTTTTTTCACAGTTTTTATCTCCCCCCCACTCCCTCCCGGCATTCCGGGAACCTTTAACTGCTTCAGCGCTGATTCGATCAGAGCCTCCCCTTTCTACACAGAAATTGTGGGATCCTGAGTAACACCGATTGTTCTTTCATCGGCTCCACACCCGCTTCCCAAACTCCAGGGCACGTCCCGGCTCCAGAAACCCCCGGAATTCCTGGGCACTGCCCTGCCAGGGAGTTCCACCCCCCTGCTCCCAGCGAATTCCCGGAGAACACAGAACCTCCCTGCTCCCGGAGCCCCGCTCAGCTTTCCCCCGTTTTCAAATATATCCCGGGTTTTTACCTCCCAATCCCCCGTCCGGACCAACTGGCAGCCAAGGGAACGAAGCGCCAATGGATTTAAAGCTGAGAAAAAAACCCAGCGGAGCAACGGCTTGAGGAAACCGTGAATCACCGAGAGGAGTCACGAATAACCGCGATTTTCCACTCGAAAACTTCACACACGCCACGGCGACGAGTTGTGTGACTCTTGTGTGAGTAAAACTTCCTCCTCCAGGGACAGAAACGCCACCAAACCACAGCCCTTGAGGCTGAAGATCCCGACAGACCCAGAATAAGCGCGGGGTGTGAAAAGCTCAGTTAAAAACGTCGGTTTTGGTTTCCGAGCCTTATTTTAAAAAGGCAGAACAGTTTCTAAGTTGGGTGCAAAGCAGAAAAACCGGAGGAAATTCGGTGTTTTATCGGTGGGCTCTGCCATGTGGGTCAGCGAGCTCAGCATCAGCCTCTTCCACTAATTCAAATAAAGCAAAAAACACCGGAATTTGGGAGCCCTGGGAGGGGACGCAACACAATCAAGCGCTAATTCGATAATTAACTCAGAGATAATTAGGTTTGTCCCTATCAGTCCCTGGGGAGTTTTCATTCCCCAAAGTCCCCACACCCTGTGACAAAGCCCTGGCACCATTCCCGTGTCCCCAACAAGTCCCTGGGGCCATTCCCGAGTTCCCAACAAGCCCCTGGGACCATTCCCGTGTCCCCAACAAGCCCCTGGCACCATTCCCGTGTCCCCAACAAGTCCCTGGGGCCATTCCCGAGTTCCCAACAAGCCCCTGGGACCATTCCCGTGTCCCCAACAAGCCCCTGGCACCATTCCCGTGTCCCCAACAAGTCCCTGGGGCCATTCCCGAGTTCCCAACAAGCCCCTGGGACCATTCCCGTGTCCCCAACAAGCCCCTGGCACCATTCCCGTGTCCNCCAACAAATCCCTGGGGCCATTCCCGTGTAGTCCCTGGGACCATTCCCGAATTCCCAACAAGTCCCTGGGACCATTCCCGAGTTCCCAACAAGTCCCTGCTTGTCCCTGGGGATGCGGGGGATGCTCGGCGATGTCCTGCTGCTGCCACCTCCCCGCCAAGGCAGGAGCTGCGGGCACAATTCTCATCCTTCGCTGTTTATTTGGGGGGTTCTGGCTCGGGAAACTCAGGAAACGCGTCGTTGGCAGCCCGGTTTTAAGAGATTTTACACTCAGGTTTTTTTTTTTTCCTGAGCGTCCCAGTTCCTCGCCTCGGTGTTGACGTGGCGTCCAACCAGGAAAAAAATGTCCTCAGGGAAAGCCCGATTTCGGTGTTTATTGTTGCATTATTTATATAATATAATAATATATCAGCTCATTTTTGGTACACTCGTATTTTTTTGTATTTACTGACGCGTTTAGAGTTCCCTTTTTTTGCAACAGCTCCGCCTGAAAATCCAACCCTTTAAAAAAAAAATCCAAACCTTTTAAAAAAAAAATCTAATGTTTTAATTCTGGACGTCACCCGAGGTGAGTTTCGTGCTGCTCCCCCCCAAGACCTGCCCCAAACCACCCAACCTTTGTTAAAAAAAAACCCCAAATACAAATGGGAGGGAAGCAGGAGGATGAACCGAAAGCCCATCCCTTCCAGGAGAGGCGGCCACGCAAAGCGCGGGGCGGATGTCCCTAAATGTCACATCCCCCGGGCTGGGCTGGGAGATGGAAACTGGGAATTCCAGGGAATTTCAATCCAACAGGGACACCTCCGAGTGTCCCGGGGACATTAAATACAACAGGGACACATCCCACTGTCTCAGGGAGATTAAATCCAGTGGGGACACCTCCCACTGTCCCAGGGACATTAAATACAACAGGGACACCTCCGAGTGTCCCGGGGACATTAAATACAACAGGGACACATCCCACTGTCTCAGGGACATTAAATATACCAGGGACATCTCCGACTGTCCCGGGAACATTAAATACAACAGGGTCACATCCCGCTGTCCCAGGGACATTAAATATATCAGGGACACATCCCACTGTCCCAAGGACATGAAATCCAGCGGGGACACCTCCTGCTGTCCCAGGGACATTAAATACATCAGGGTCACATCCCATTGTCCCAGGGACATTAAATCCAGTGGGGACACATCCCACTGTCCCAAGGACATTAAATACAACAGGGACACATCCCACTGTCCCAGCGAGATTAAATCCAGTGGGGACACCTCCCACTGTCCCAGGGACCTTCAATCCAACAGGGACACCTCCGAGTGTCCCGGGGACATTAAATACAACANGGGCTGGGAGATGGAAACTGGGAATTCCAGGGAATTTCAATCCAACAGGGCCACCTCCGAGTGTCCCGGGGACATTAAATACACCAGGGTGACATCCCACTGTCCCAGGGGCATTAATCCAGCGGGGACACCTCCCGCTGTCCCGGGGACATTAAATACAACAGAGTGACATCCCACTGTCCCAAGAACATTAAATACACCAGGGACACATCCCACTGTCCCAGGGACATTAAATACACCAGGGTGACATCCCACTGTCCCAGGGGCCTTAACTACATCAGGGTCACATCCCATTGTCTCAGGGACATTAAATACACCAGAATCACATCCCATTGTCCCAGGGACCTTCAATCCAGCGGGGACACCTCCTGCTGTCCCGGGGACAT
>WEKX01004531.1:70398-84475 GCA_013390025.1 Pitta sordida
TCCCTGCCCGGCCCCGCCGCCGCCGCAGCCGCTCGGAGCAGGTAGGGCCGCACCGGGGAGCGGGGGGAGCCGGGGGGCTTCGACCGGAGCTGGCTCGGCTTTTAAAACAAATGATAATTTTAGGTATCTGTGTTTATGTATATTAATCGCTCCCCTCCTGGAGCAGATGCGGGTCCCGCTCGCTGCTGCTGCGAGGCGTTCCCGGCTCATCCTTGCGCTGTCGGGGGAGGGGGACACGGGGCTGCCCCTCACCCGGGCACGGTGAGGGATGGGGGGGCTTGGGATGCCCCCTCGGGCGGGGAGAAGTGGACATTTGGGGTGTTTTTATGAGCAGAACAATGAAATGGTGGCCGAGAAACTGCGAAGTTGGGGATCGGCAAAGGGGAGAGGGAGAGTGGGGGTCCTGTCCCCTCCTGGCGCCGCACAGGGATGGGGATGCAGGCAGGGATCGGGGAAGGATGGGGATCATGGAATCCCGGAATGGTTTGGGTCGGAAGGGACCTTGAGGATCGTCTCGTTCCAACCCCCCTGCCATGGGCAGGGCTGGCACCCGCTGGATCAGTGGGTGGGGACAGGGACAAGGAGCCCGCGTGTGCGGCCGGGCAGGGTCGGCTCATCCCCCCCGAGCTCGGCGAAGGGGCAGGAGGCACTTGTGAGGATGCTGGGGGGATGTCGGGGTGCTGCAGCACACGGTGACCGTCCCTCTGCTCCTGGATGCAGAAGTTGCAGCAACGCCCCTGGACAGAAACTCTGGGAATGTGGGAGCTGTTACCCCTGAGCCGGGGAGATCCGGCGACAGGCTGCAGCTGTTGGTGTGTGAGAGGCCGAGCAGGGATGGGATTGTCCGCGGGCTCTGGGCCGGGCTCAATGAGCACCAGCGTGACCGGGAAAATCAATCTTTCCTGCCCAAAGCGGGAGGGACAGGATAAGCTGCGGGGTGAGGAAACCTGCCCGGCTCTCCCGGGATAACCGCCCTGGCGAGGCGCCGGCTCCACCCCCGGAGCACCCTCCTAAATTCCACAGCGAGGTCGGGCAGAGGATCTGAAGGAGCTGCTCCTGCAGCCGCTGCTGCGCTGAGCGGGGGGTGCTCCGTGTGTGGGGGGGTGCCGGGATGCACCGGGATGTGCAGGGCTGGAGCACAGGGACACCCGGGCTGGGGAGGGCTGGGGGACGCCAGGGATGCCTTGGGAAGGGCGCAGCAGCAGGAGCAGCATTCCCAGCCCCATTCCCAATGAGAGCCTCCCGTGTGTGTGTCCAGCCTGTGTCTGTGGCGTGTCCTTGGGCTGTGGCTCTCTCCCACACCACGGGAATCCTGCAGGATGAGCAGCTCGAGGAGGTGGTTCCCTCTGCAGACTGGGCTGGCTCTGGTGAGCATCACAGGGCCCCTGCACCCCAAAAGGGGGCTGTGGGCTGGGGGTGTGCCCTGGGAGGTTCCAGGGCCTCCGTGCATCCCGGGAGGATCCATGTCTTCCATGGATCCAGCCAGTTCTGCTCGGGAGCATCTGGGTCAGGGAGAGCCCCATGGCAACGAGGAGCACTTAGGAGCCTGTGGCAGGGACACAGCTGCACCCACAGCAGCAGGATCCGTCCCCTGGGGCTGGCCTGGACCCCTGGCATGTGGGACACGGGGCACTGGGGGCACGGAGGGTGGTGCTGCCACTTCCCAACCCCATCGTGCAAGCAGGATGCTTCCCAGGGCTGCTGGAGTACCCAGGAGCAGCGAGGCTGTGCCGTGCTCCCCACTCCTCAGCTTCCCAGGGCATCTGGGGGGTTCCAGCCCCCCCTTCCCCTGCTGACCCCCCACAGGCTGTGCCACCGGATCTCTGCCGGTGCCGCCGGGTGCCCCCGCAGCCGCCGGGTGGGCGCCAGGGAGGAAGCTGAGATTTGCATAGGACACGAGTGCTGGCACCTGGGACAGCCTGACTGTCCTCCCGAGGGGCTCAGCACCCCAAAACCTGGCCCTGGGGAGGGTGCTGGGCGCTGGAGCAGCGAGGGCTGAGTCATTGGGAAAGTCCAACCGTGGGTGTGTGACTGAGCCAGGGGGGGTCAGTGTCGGGGGGCTCTGGCCCCACCATCGGGGTGGGGGGTCTGGAACGGCACGGGGACACTGTGGGTATGCTGTGGGGACACTGTGGGGACACAGCAGGAGATGGCTTTGGGGAAGGTCCCCCCTCTCTTGTCCCCACACTCTGAGGTTTGGCATCTCCCGTGAATGTCACCCCTCACTGCAGCCGGGGCTCTGACCCCACCCTGGTGGGACACCCCCATTGTCCCCTCTGTTATCCCCATCTCAGACTCGGATCCAGGAGCTCCCTCCCTCCTTTGGCTGCCCCAGGTTGGGGTTTTCCCATCCCAAACCTGATCCACCTTTCCAGGGCAGGATTTCCTCCTCAGGGTGGAAATACGTAGAAAATGATGGCAGAGCCTTTGGCCTCGTCCAGCTCCACATCCTGCCTCCTCTGGAGCCTGGACAGGCTGGGATTTGCTATTAATAGGAGACGTGTCGGCTGGAAGAGGAAGAAACTCCTTCTGCCAAAAGGCAACAGGTTGGAAGTGGGGCTGGATTGTGGGAGACAGGGATGAGCTCTGGGCCCTTCCTGCCACCCTCACAAAAATGCTGGTTGCAGCTCCTGGTGGGGAGGATCCAGCTCCAAAACCCCTCTGGAAACCCAGGAGCTCAGCTTTTGGAGTTCAGCATTTGGTCTGCAGAGCGGGGAATACAAATAGGGAAGCCCGAAAATGTCTGCTGGGGTCGGATTTGGGGGCGGAATCATCATCTTTGCTCCTGGTGTGTTGGTTTTGCAGGGTTTGGGGTTTACAGGTGGTTTTGTGGCTCCGGAGATGAAACGCTCTGGGTTTAGTTTCACTTTTCAACGGTTCCCTTTTGTGACTCCCCGTTTAAAACAGGGGTGAAAATTCTCCCCTACATCAAAACACCACCTGGAGACCCACCCAAAAAAGGCTTTCTGCTGTCACTGCTTTTCCTGGGAGATCCTCAAATCCCTCGTTTCCCTCCTGTTTTGGAGGGGAAGAGGAGAATTGAGAGCAGAGAGTTTCCTCTGAAGTGGGGAGGGAGGTGGATCCCACCTGCTCTGGGGGTGCTGGAGCTGCTGGGAGCACTGGGAACCTGCCCCCCCACACACTTTGTGGGACCTGGAGCATCCCTGGATTGTCACCCGTGGAGCTTTGTCACCCCACGACGTGCAGGAGCAATGGCACGTGGCTGGGGGACAACCAGGAGCAGCTCCATGTCCCCAGGGCCAGGAAACCCCCACCACCCTGTCCAGGCAGGGCAGTGCCAGGGGCTGGGAATGCCGTGGGAGCAGCCGGAGGGATGGATGGACTCGCAGCCCCAGAGGTGAAGGCCGGTGCTTTATCCCCCTCACGGCTGCTCCTCCCTCCCCCGGATTATAAATGGGAGTGAATTGTCTCCCTGATAGGCATAACCTCCGTCCCGCTCCCACAGCCCCTCCAGGGCTTTGCTTCCTCGCCCTCGGATGTTTGATGTTCTTCCCAGATGCTTGGGACGTGTCCCTGTGCTCCCAGCGCAGCTGCCTGCGAGGGGGGAGGGAGGGAAGGAGGGATGGGGGGCACAGGGACCCCCCCCCCAGCTCTGCCCTGGGATCTGCCGTGGCATCCCGTGGGATTCCATAGGATCCTGCTGGGTTTCCCCACGCCAAGCAGGTGGTGCTGAGCTGTGGGGAGCAGGGGTGGGCACAGGGGGGGCTGCTGAGGGGGCCGGGCACCCCCAGACTCATGATGGAATCCTTAAAGTTCTCATTAAACCCCCCAGGAGCGGGAGGTGCTGGTTGAGCATCGCTCCTGCCCCTGGATGAGCCCCTGGAGGGCAGACACAGGAGTTTGGGGCTCTTCCATGTGGATTCCATCCCCTTTGTCCCTCTGCTGCAGCAGCTCCCGGGGGAAGGGGCTGAGCCACCTGCCTTGGGGTGCTCACGGTGTCCCCAGCCCGGGTGACACTCCCTGGTTTGCAGGGAGACGTGGCTGGGGTTGGCACCGTGGCACTGCTGTGCCTGGGCTGGGTTGAACCTTCCCCCTCATCCCCATCCCCATTGCCACCCCCATCCCCACATCCCACGTGTGATTCCAGCCCCACATCCCACCGGCACCCCCGGGATCCTCGGCTCGATCCCGCGGGGACGTTTCTCTCCTGGAAACGTCGGCGAGATGCTGGTGTTTCTCTTGGAGACGGGAATGGAGTTGTGGCTTTGTCAGCCACAAAACCCAGTTCGAGTTTATTGCTTTTGGGTTAAAAGCACATTTTCTTTGTTCCGCTTCCAGAGGCCCAGGACTGCCAGCTTTCGGGATTTCTATTTTTCCAGGAAAAGCCCCCAGCTGCCAGCAGGGCCCGAAATGCCAGGGGAGGGAACGTTTCCAGCATGTCATCCCACCCCTCTGCAGCCTTTTTTTTTCCAGTTAGAAAACACAAAACCCTCGGTTGAGTTGGTGCTGGGGGCTGAGGGGGCTGTGCCAGGCAGGGGCCGGATCAGCCTGGAGATGTGGAGGCTGGACCAGGCTCGTTAGCTGCCATCTGGCCCTGCACACCCCGGGGTGGGACAGGGAGGGGACAGTGGCACCACAGGGGGCCAGCCTGGTGCCACCGGTGCTGCTCCCCTGGTCACTGGCAGGGACTGGGCTGGATGTGCTCACCCCGTGTGTGGTGTGGGATGTTTTCCTTTCTGCCTCACAATTCCCTGGCTTTGCTGGCAGGGGCCCATTTTTTACCAAGAGGTAACAGGATGGTGCTGAGCTGAGCAGGGGGGCTCTGAGCCCTTCCTCAGGGATGCCCCTGGAGCACAAGCAGCGCTGCCAAGCCCGTGCTGGGGCAGCTCCCCACGGGGTCAGGTTGACTCAGCCCCAGCTGCAGGTGCTGGTCCTGCTGCCCTCCCCAGCCTGAGTCTTATTTTTGTCTTGGGGAAATAATCTGGGTTCCAGCAACAGCCCCTGCAGCTGCAGCAGGGCCAGACAGCCCAGCCTGCCCAACCTGCCCACCCTGCCCAGCCTGCGCGGCCTGACTGGTGGCCATGGCCTGGGGAAGTGGGGAGCAGCAAAATCTTTATTTTTAACGTGTGGCACTGCTGAGCCCCTACACGTTTCCTTTTTTCCATGGCAGAGAGGAAGGGCTGTACCAGCAGCTGCCAGCCTCACCTTCCTTATCAGAGTCAGAATCACGGACTGGTTTGGGCAGGAAAGGACTTTAACCAACCACCCATTCCACCCTCTGCCAAGGCCAGGGACACCTCCCACTGTCCCAGGTCACTCCAACCTGGCCTTGGACACTCCCAGGGATGGGGCAGCCACAGCTTCTCTGGGCACCCTGTGCCAGGCCCTCATTGCCCATATAGAATGTTGTATAGAATTTCCTTCTCATATTCAACCTAAACNGCACCCGAGGGTCCCCCCGCGCCGCAGCCGCCCCCCGGCCCCGGACCCCCCCGGCCGGACCCCCAGGCCTGGCTGAAGGGCCCCCTGAGCGGGGACTACCTGTACATCTTCCAGGGCTCCGGGCAGGATTTCCTGGGGGAGCCCCTCAACGGCACCTCCCCGCACGACGGCGGGGGCAGCTCCCCCAAAAAGCTCTCGCCGCCCCCGCTGCCCCCCCGGCACCCGCTGTGGGGGTCCCCCGAGGGCACCCAGCGCCTGGGGAAGGGGTCCCCGCCGTCCTCCAAAGGCCCCCAGCCCAGGGACATCAACGTGTTCTCGGCGGCTCAGGACAAGCTGCTGGGCCGCCGCATCTCCCAGAAGGATCCCTACGGCATCGGCGGCATCGATGCCATCACCTGCCTCAACCTCAAGTCCACCTACGAGTCGGGGGTGCTGCGGGAAGGCTCCCGGGGCTGGAAGGAGGGCAGGAGCATCCTGGAGAAGGAATCGAGCGGCAAGCCGGTGGCCCGGAGCAAGACGATGCCCCCCCAGGTGCCCCCGCGGACGTACGGCCCCCGCCTGGGCAACAGGAAGAACCTGGCGCCCAACAAGAACCGCAGGATCTCCGTGGATCCGGTAAGAGGGAGGA
Organism: Pitta sordida; assembly: GCA_013390025.1. NCBI lineage: Eukaryota > Metazoa > Chordata > Aves > Passeriformes > Pittidae > Pitta > Pitta sordida. The sequence goes on from WEKX01004531.1 coordinate 76,430, forward strand.
TCTCTCTCTCTCTCTCCCTGCCTGGGGAGTGGGGCTGGGATGGAGCTGAGGGCTGGGATGGGAAGGGTGGCTTTGCTGCGGGAGGGTTTTACTTGTCCCGTGGCTGTGGCTCCTCAGAGCCTTGTTTGTGCCATGGGCAGGGAGACTCTCCCGGAGTTAATCAGACTTTTCCTGGGGTGTGGGAGCCAAAACCCTCAGGGGGTGTGGGGGGGACTGGGGACCGAGCAGGACAGACCCCACACAGACATCATCCCAGTGCCATGGAGCAGGTGGGATCTCCACGTGCTCCTTCCTCTCACTCTTGTTCCCTGGGCACTGCTGGACCCCAGACCCTGCCCAGGCCCCACAGCCAAAGCCCAGTGCCCACCTGAGGGCACGAGCAGTGCCCACTCCTGCGGCTGGAGCTGCTGCTCCAGGGATGCCGGGGCTGGGGTGGTTTACAGGGATCGCATGTCCTGCCCGGTCCCAAAACATCACCAGGTCCTCTGGACAGAGACGGGAGCCTCTCCCAAGAGCCGGGAGATCCCTTTCCTGTTGGCTCACAACATCCTTTGCACTCCCAGCTCCCTTCTTCCCTCAGTGNCCCAGCCTGCGCGGCCTGACTGGTGGCCATGGCCTGGGGAAGTGGGGAGCAGCAAAATCTTTATTTTTAACGTGTGGCACTGCTGAGCCCCTACACGTTTCCTTTTTTCCATGGCAGAGAGGAAGGGCTGTACCAGCAGCTGCCAGCCTCACCTTCCTTATCAGAGTCAGAATCACGGACTGGTTTGGGCAGGAAAGGACTTTAACCAACCACCCATTCCACCCTCTGCCAAGGCCAGGGACACCTCCCACTGTCCCAGGTCACTCCAACCTGGCCTTGGACACTCCCAGGGATGGGGCAGCCACAGCTTCTCTGGGAACCCTGTGCCAGGCTCTCATTGCCCATATAGAATGTTGTAAAGAATTTCCTTCTCATATTCAACCTAAACCTCCCCTCCTCCAGTTTAAGGCCGTTTCCCCTTGTCCTGCCACTCCATGATGTTATCCAAAGTCCCTTCCCAGCCTTTCTCAGCCTGCCCAGCCACTGACTGTGCCCTCCGCTGTTCCCAGGTGGCCGGCGGAGCAGCATGGCTCTCTCCTGACCCCCGATCCCGGCGGGAAGGAGCCCAGGCCCCGGGAGCGATGTCCTCCACGCGCGGCAATGGGGAGCACTGGCAGTCCCTGGAGTCCGTGGGCATCAGCCGCAAGGAGCTGGCGCTGGCCGAGGCGCTGCAGATGGAATACGACGCCCTGGCCCGGCTGCGGCAGGACAAGGAGGAGAGCCGGGCCAAGCAGAGGGGGGAGCGGCCCCTCATCTCCTGGGATGACCCCGGGGACAGGAACGGCTGCTCCGGCATCAAGGCGGCGCGAGGCCTGTCCGGCTCCGACCCCACGCTCAGCTCCAACGGGCCCCTGGCACCCGAGGGTCCCCCCGCGCCGCAGCCGCCCCCCGGCCCCGGACCCCCCCGGCCGGACCCCCAGGCCTGGCTGAAGGGCCCCCTGAGCGGGGACTACCTGTACATCTTCCAGGGCTCCGGGCAGGATTTCCTGGGGGAGCCCCTCAACGGCACCTCCCCGCACGACGGCGGGGGCAGCTCCCCCAAAAAGCTCTCGCCGCCCCCGCTGCCCCCCCGGCACCCGCTGTGGGGGTCCCCCGAGGGCACCCAGCGCCTGGGGAAGGGGTCCCCGCCGTCCTCCAAAGGCCCCCAGCCCAGGGACATCAACGTGTTCTCGGCGGCTCAGGACAAGCTGCTGGGCCGCCGCATCTCCCAGAAGGATCCCTACGGCATCGGCGGCATCGATGCCATCACCTGCCTCAACCTCAAGTCCACCTACGAGTCGGGGGTGCTGCGGGAAGGCTCCCGGGGCTGGAAGGAGGGCAGGAGCATCCTGGAGAAGGAATCGAGCGGCAAGCCGGTGGCCCGGAGCAAGACGATGCCCCCCCAGGTGCCCCCGCGGACGTACGGCCCCCGCCTGGGCAACAGGAAGAACCTGGCGCCCAACAAGAACCGCAGGATCTCCGTGGATCCGGTAAGAGGGAGGATCTCTCTCTCTCTCTCCCTGCCTGGGGAGTGGGGCTGGGATGGAGCTGAGGGCTGGGATGGGTAGGGTGGCTTTGCTGCGGGAGGGTTTTACTTGTCCCGTGGCTGTGGCTCCTCAGAGCCTTGTTTGTGCCATGGGCAGGGAGACTCTCCCGGGGTTAATCAGACTTTTCCTGGGGTGTGGGAGCCAAAACCCTCAGGGGGTGTGGGGGGACTGGGGACCGAGCAGGACAGACCCCACACAGACATCATCCCAGTGCCATGGAGCAGGTGGGGTCTCCACGTGCCGCCTCCTCTCACTCTTGTTCCCTGGGCACTGCTGGACTCCAGACCCTGCCCAGACCCCACAGCCAAAGCCCAGTGCCCACCTGAGGGCACGAGCAGTGCCCACTCCTGCGGCTGGAGCTGCTGCTCCAGGGATGCCGGGGCTGGGGTGGTTTACAGGGATCGCATGTCCTGCCCGGTCCCAAAACATCACCAGGTCCTCTGGACAGAGACGGGAGCCTCTCCCAAGAGCCGGGAGATCCCTTTCCTGTTGGCTCACAACATCCTTTGCACTCCCAGCTCCCTTCTTCCCTCAGTGAGCTCGGGATAACTTCCTGCTGCCCCCAGAGGCACCGGGGGCTGCTGGCACTGCCACTGCCTCGTCCCCGGAGCTGCCACATCCTTTGTCCCTGCTGGGACACCCCGGCTGTGGCACAGCTCATCAGAGGAGGAGATAAATGACAGGGAAAGTCACCGTCCTCCATGATCCCCCCCTCCCCGGAGAGCAAGGGGCACAGCAGGGGCTCCCAGTCACTCTTGCCTTTCTAAGTGCCAGAACCTAATTAGAAAAGAGCATTAAAATTGTCTTTAGTGGCTGCAGCGTTCCCCACCTCCCTGTGCCTCCCGGGAGCCGCCGCCTGGGTTAATTGCTCTGACAGTGGGGCCTTTGTTCGCTGCCAGAGAGCGATGGAGCCCCCGGGACCCCCACGCCGGGGGGAGCCTGGCACGGCAGTGCCACCTGCCCCGGCACCGCGGTGGGACAGCAGCAGGCAGGGCACGGGCAGGGGTCCCCTGCAGCACCCCCAGGGCCTGGGGACAGCCCCTGCTCATCCTCACGCCTGTCCCATCCCTCCTCTCCCTGGGGACTGTTCCTGGTGAGGCTTTGGGAAGTGACTGGGAACAGCCAGTTTTGGGGAGGGGGCTCTGCCAGTCTCCCTTCTCCCAGCTGTGGGGGAGGTACCAGTGATGCGCCCTGGGGCTGGTTGTGCCCACCTGCCACAACCCCCCCTGTGCCAGCCCACATCCCCCTGTGCTGCTGCACAGCCACTTTGTCCCCACCACAGTGACACTGTGGGGTGAAGGGGGGTGGCACAGGGTGCCCGGGGCTCTGACGGGGGATCTGGTGAGCCCAGGTGGGCTGGAGCCCCGGGGATGTGGCTCCCAGAGGATGGTGCTGTGCCCACAGGTTGCCCGCCGGCCTCACTCCTTCACCAACGGCTACGAGCTCTTCGAAGTGTCCGAGGAGCGGGACGAGGAGGTGGCAGCTTTCTGCCACATGCTGGACCTGTGAGTACCCGGCCAGGGCAGCAGCATCCCGCTGCAAAATGCCCCAAAACAGGAGAGTTTGGGGGGGGGCACAAACCCCAAATCCAGGCGGCACCACCTCTGACCTGTCCCTGCCTCCGCAGGCTGCGATCCGGCTACAGCACCCAGGATTATTCCCTCACGGGCTTGGTGTGGAACGCTGTCAACCTGAGCCCGGAGCAGCTGGGCCACGGGGTGAGCCTGAAGGTGACAGTGGTGTGTGACAGCCTGCGGGAGCCCCTCACCTTCACCTGCGACTGTGAGTGTCCCGCGCTGTGTGTGACCCCCCTTTGTGACCCCAGGGACCCCTCAGGTGAAGGCTGGGGGGGGAGATCCCAGCATTCCCAGAATTCCCAGCATCCCAGCATTCCCAGCATCCCAGGGGCTCAGGGTGCTGCTCCTTCTCCCCCCAGGCTCCTCCACCGTGGACCTGCTCATCTACCAGGCTCTGTGCTACACCCATGACGAGCTGCACGCCGTCGACGTTGAGGACTTCGTGCTCAAGATCTGTGGCTTGGAGGAATTCCTGCAGAAGTGAGTGTGCAGGGAGAGGGGGGGGGAGTTAAAAAACCCAGCCCAGCACCCCGGGGCCTGTGCCTGGCCTTGGCTGGGTGGGATGGATGTCCTGGGATGATCCCGGGGCTGATCCCGGCGTGCACAGCCGGAGCATCTCCGATGCGTTTCCTGCCTCCGGAGCTGTGTGGAGGCTCCTGCCCAAAGCAGCATGTTGGGAGCATCATTCCTGGTGACAGGGTCTCTGTCACGCTGACCCCCACGTGCCTGGAAGGCAGGGAGCTGCCAAAAAAGCTCTTTGGAGGAGTATTAATAACAGCCCCTGTCACTGAGCAGAGCCCAGGCTGCTCTTGAAATTCCAGGAGAAGGTGGGAAAGGGACGTGGGGGGCACGGGGAGCATCAGAGCTGTGGTGATGGGGATCCCACCCCTCCTGCTCCCCTTGCCTCGCTGCCTTTCCTGGAGGAATTCTGGGTTTCCCTGGGGGTTTCCCTGGGGGTTTGGAGGCCCCCGGGAGAGTCCCTGCAGAGGGACATGCGGCAGCCACAGCCGTGCTGTCCTTCCCAGCCAGCTCCTGCTGCTGGAGAGCTGCCCTGGGCCTGGCCCTGCCGCGGGAATTCGGTGGGAGCTCTGCCACGGCCTCCAGGAGCTGCTGGTTTGGGCCCTAAAGGGACGGCTGGGAATTGCTGGGACCGGGAGAGGCACCGGAGCGGTGCACCCCGGGGCTGCAGGGCCACCCCAAGGGGCTCCTCCTGTCGGTGCTGAGCACCTTGGGCTGCCAAAGAGCCCAGTGCAGGTGTGTGCAGGAGTGTACAGGTGTGTGCAGGCGTGTACAGCTGTGTGCAGGCATGTGCAGCTGTGTGCAGGTGTGTACAGCTGTGTGCAGGCATGTGCAGCTGTGTGCAGGTGTGGACAGGTGTGTGGACACAGCAGCATCTCCAACCCTGCTGTAGGAGACTCAGGGCTGGCAGGGACCACCCAACTCCAGGGTAGATCCATCCAGCCAAGATGGCATTCCCAAGGGATCGCCTTTTTGGCATGGAACAGCACCCTGGGCAGGGAGGGGGACAGTCCCCAGAGAACATTTCCACGTATCTCCCTCAAAGGACCCCTGGGAAAGCCCTGGAACATAAAGCCCCTTTTGTCACCCATCTTTTCTTCCCACATCTTCCCGTGGCAACCCCACCCCCCCCCTTGCGGAGCTGGTGGGGCCCTTGAGCTCTGCAAACCCGGCTGAGCTGCTGCCACCGGCCTCCCTTGGATGGAGCTCAACTGGCTCCTTCTCCCTGGAGCCAGCGAAGGAAGCGGGGCTGGATGGCGGAGTGGGGGCACAGGGGGGGATCAGGCTGTCACTCCCTGCCCCTGCTGTCACCCCCTGCTCCTCAGATCCGTGCCCTGCTTCCCACGAGTCCTCGGGCAGGTCCTGGCACGTCGGGGACCCTCTGCTCCCGGCTGGGCTGGGCACGGCTCCTTGGAGGGCGCAGGGGAAGGAGGGGAAACAATGGCTCATTCTCTGGGTTTCCTGGTGCCACAAAGGTCCCTTTGCAGGGGGGGGTGGCTGCTGTGAGCCCCAGCCAAGGCTGTGGGACATGGGGCTGGGGCACCCTGGGTGGGGGTTTTGGGGCGAGCACATGGTCCTGTCCCCGCAGCAAACACGCCCTGGGCAGCCACGAGCACATCCAGCACTGCAGGAAGTTCGACAGCGACATTCGGCTGCAGCTGATGAGGAGGAAGGGGGTGCGCAGTGACCTGGCCCGCACGGTGGGTGCTGGGGCGTGGGGGGGCACCAGGGGGGTGCCGGTGCCATCCCTCTGTGGTGGGAACATCCGTGCTCGGTGTCCCTCTGTCTGCAGGCGAGCGATGACCAGAGCCCCTCCACCCTGAACCACTACATCCACCTGCAGGAGAGGCCCATCAAACAGACCATCAGCAGGTAGGGGGGGGACACACGGCAGGGCCAGGCCCCCCACACTGGCTCCAGGTGCCCCCCTGGCCGGGGCTGAGCTCTGCCCGCTGTCCCCCAGGCAGGCCCTGAGTCTCCTCTTCGACACCTTCCACAATGAGGTGGATGCTTTCCTGGCAGCTGAGGTGAGCGCAGGGCTGGAGGGGGGAGTTTTGGGGAGGGGGGGTGTCACCTGGCCTTGTTTGCTGTGGATTCTTTCCCCTTTTCATTAAGGGAGTGCCAGAGAAAGGGAATGGCCAGGGAATTGTGGAATATCCTGAGTGGGAAGGGATTCCCAAGGATCGTCCACGTCCCACTCCTGGCCTTGCCCAGACACCCCAAAATTCCCCACCCTGTCCCTGGGCATTGTCCAAACCCTCCTGGAGCTCTGGCATCCTCGGGAAGTGCCCAAACCCTGGGGAGCCTGGGCAGTGCCCAACCACCCTCTGGGGAAAGAGCCTTTCCCTGAGATCCATCCTAAACTCCCTTCACTGGGGAAAGCAGGGGAAACCGAGGCACGGCTGCCCCTCCCAGCGCAGGGGGTGTGACAGGGAGCAGCCGCTGCCCCCTCAGCCGCCTGGGGGTCCCCCATCAGCCCCTCTGTGCCCTCCAGGGAGACTTCCCCCTGAAGGCAGAGCGGGTGATCCAGTCGGTCATGGCCATCTGCAACGCCCTGGCAGCCGTGGAGTCCCAGGAGATCACGGCTGCCCTCAACCAGATGCCCCCCTGCCCCTCCCGCATGCAGCCCAAGATCCAGAAGGTGAGTGATGGCAGCTGCAGAGGGGAAGCACGGCGGTCACATCTGGCTCCTTTCCCTCCTTCCTCCTGCTGCACCACGTGGAAAATTCCTGAATAGCTGGGAGCAGGCAGCTGCCCGGCTCTGGCAGCCCAGGCTGGTTACGTAAAGGCTGCCTTGGCTGGTGCTGAGGGGACTCTTGTGGTTTCTTTTTTACTTTATTTTTTTTTTCCCTCAACAGGATCCAAATGTTCTGGCCAAGAGGGAAAATCGAGGTATGGATGTGTATTTCTCTTCTCCTTCTCCCCTTCTGGGCTCAAGCTCGTGGTGCTTTTAATCTTCAAACCCCTCCCCTTGCAATTGTCACGGCCAAAAGTGTGTGGGAGAGCAGGATGGGGGAAAGAAAGAAAGAAAGAAAGAAAGAGGCTTTCTGGGGGTTGTTGTTCGCAGTGGGAACTCCAAATGGGAGGCCTGGGAATCTCCCTGCCCTTGCTCTGTCCCGTGGTCCAGCCCTGGGGTCCCTCCAATGCCACCCCCAGTCCCAAGGGATGCCGTGGGGGGGCCAGAGGGGTCCCTGGGGGGCTCACCCCTGAACCTGTTGCCTCAGAGAGGATCGTGGAGAGCCTGACAGCCGCCATCCTGGACATGGTGGAGCTCTACTGCAGCACCTTCAACGCCGACTTCCAGACGGCCACGCACGGGAGCCGCGAGCTGGGGGTGGCACAGGAGGCTCAGCTCCTCACCTGCCCCCTCTCCTTCACCGTCTATGCCACCCACCGCATCCCCATCACCTGGGCAGCCAGGTAAGGGTGGCTGTCACACACTTGTGTTGTCACACCCGGGCAGGGCTGGCCCTGGGTTTGTCCCAGATACTCCCGGGCAGGGAGGGAAGAAGGGCTGGGACTATCGAGTGATGGAACATCCTGAGTGGGAAGGGTTTGTTTTGGGGTGCATCAGACAGAGGGAAAGGCCATGAGTCATGGGTGGGATTCCCACAAGGATCACTGATCCTGACCCCTGGCCCCACACCAGGACACCCCAGAACCCCCCAGGATGAGCCCGGGGGTGCGGGTGCTGTCGGGAGGCGAGCGATGCTCTCCAGAGCTGTGTCTCCCCCGTGCTGGCCCAACCCCAGCCCCACCGAGGGCTGTGACAGATGGCCCCACGGAACGGCCCCGCGCCCCACGGGCCCTTTGTTCGGTGCCTCGGTGCCCGTGCCCGGCG
>WEKX01004535.1:0-16541 GCA_013390025.1 Pitta sordida
GGTAACTGATGTTTGTAATTTTTGAAAAATTGGTCTAGGGCTTATTAAACTATTCAGATCAAATCTGGTACTGTGGAGGGTTTCTTCTGAGAGATTGAGAAAGTGGGACAAAGCCACTTTCCCCCAACGCCACAAAGGGTCTGCCTTTGTTCCCTGTGGATTTCTAGCCAGTTGTATGAGACCCAGAAGACAAGGCAGGATTCTTCTGTTTCACAGAGTCATAGAATAGTTGGAAAGTTGGGAAGGACCTTTTAAAGGTGATCTAGCCAACCTCCGTGCCATGAGCAGGGACATCTTGGTCAGGTTGCTCAGAGTTCAGCCCAACCTGACCACAAATGTTTTCAGGGATGGGTCATCCACCAGCTCTCTGGGCAACCTGTCCCAGTGGTTTACCACCCTCATGTAAAAAAGTTCTTCCTTGTTTTGAATCTGGATCAACTGTCTTTAGTTCACAATCATATCATTGTCCTGTTGCAACAGGCCTTGCTAAAACATTTGCCCCCATCACACTTACAAGTCCACTTCTCCCTGGAGCCATCTCTTCTCCAGGCTAAAAAACCCTGTCTCTCACCATCTGTCTCTGCCCTCTGATCATCTTCGTGGCCCTCACTTCAGCAGGTCCATGTCCTGCCTATGCTGAGGGCCCCAGAGCTGGATGCAGTACTCCAGGTGGGGGTCTCACAAGAGCAGAGCAGAGGGGCAGAATCACCTCCCTCAACCTGCTGGCTGCAGGTTTTATGCAGCCTAGGACACAGTTGGCTTTCTGGGTTGCAATCACACATTTCCAGCTCATGTCCAGCCTCTCATCCATCAGTACCCCCAAGTTGTTCTCAACAGGACTGCTCTCACACCCTTCATCCCTCAGCCTGTATTGGTGCTGGGGGTTTCCCCAACACATGTGCACCTGTCCTTGTCGAACTTGAAGTTCCCACTTCTCGTGCTTGTCCAGGTCCCATCCCTCCAGCATGTCACCCACACCACTCAGCTCAGTAATGTCTGCAAACTTGCTGAAGGTGCATTCAATCCATTTGTCTGTGTCATTGATGAAGGCATTAGAGAGCACTGGCCCCAATATAGACACCTGAGGGATGCTACTTGTCACCAATGTCCATTGGGACACTGAAACATTGACCACTATGCCTCAGGATGCAACCATTCAACTAATTCCTCATCCACCTAACAGTCCACATATCAAATCCATCTCATATTTAGAGAGAAGGATGTTGTGGGTGACTATGTCAAAGGCCTTACAGAAGTCCAGATGATATCTGTAGTCCTTCCCATGTCCACTGATGTCATCATTCTGTTGTAGAAGGCCACTAGGTTGGTCAGGCAGGAGTTGTCCCTGGTGAAGTTGTGCTGGCTGTGCTGAATCATCTCCCTGTCTTCCATGTGCCTTAACGTAGCTTCTAGGAGGATCTGTTCCATTATCTTCTAAGGCACATGAGGCTGAGAGATCAGTAGTTCCCAGGGTCCTCCTTTCTACCTTTTTTAAAGATAGATACAATATTTCCTTTTTTTCCATCCACCTGGGACTTTGTCCGACTGCCATGACTTTTCAAATGGCATGGAGAGTGGCTTGGCAACTACATCAACCAATTTCGTCAGGACTCTGGGATGTATCTCAGCAAGTCCCAGAAATACATGTATGCTCATATTCCTCAGGTGGTCATGAACCTGTTCTCATACAGTGGAAGGGACTTGACTCCCACAGTCCTTGTCTTGCAGTCCACCCACTCAATAGGTATGGGAAGAGAGGTTGCCAACGAATACTGAGGCAAAAGGGTAGTTGAGTACCTCAGACTTCTCCTCATCCATTGTTACCAGTTAACCAGCCTTGCTTATCAAGGCAGGTACACTTTCTTTGACCTTCCTTTTTAGGCTAACATACCTGTAAAAGTCTTTCTTGTTATTCTTTGCATCCCTTGCCAACTTCAGCTTGTGCTTTCACCTTTCTGAACCAATCCCTACACAACCAGACTGCATCTCTATACTCTTCCCAGGATAGCTGCCACTGCTTCCACTGCCTGTGGGCTTCTTGCCATTTATTTTGAGCAGAAGGTTCCAACTCCTCCATGCCAGTCTCTTGCCTTCCTTGCCTGATTTCTTGCACTTGGGATCACTAGCTTTTGCACTTACGATAGGCATCCTTAAAGATCTGCCTGCTCTATTCTTCTCCCTTGTTCCTGAGGGCAGTTTCCCAGGAAGTTCTATTGACTAACTTCTTGAAGAGCTGCAAGTTTGCTTTCCTAAAGTTCAGGGTCCTAACTTTGCTGTTTGCCTGACCAATATCTCTCAGGACTGCAACTCCACCAAGGCATGATCATTGCAGCCCAGGTTGTTTCCACTCTTGATGTCCCCTAATAGCTCACTTGAGTTGGTGGCTATCAGATCCAGAATTGCATGCCCTCTGGTGGTACTATCTATTGCCTGGCTCAGGAAGTTATCCTCTATGCATTCTGGGAGTCTCCTCCAGGCAATCCAGCCTACAGCTCACCGTGATGTTTTTCCATCAGATATCGGGGTGGTTGAAGTCCCCCAGCTGAACAAAAGCCTGTGAGTGCAATGCTCCCTGTAGCGGGAGCAAGAAGATTTTTTTCTATAGGCTCTCCTTGACCAGGTGCCCTGTAGGAGGCACCAGCCACGAGGTTCCCTTTTTACCTCGGTCTCTGATTCTTACTCACAGACTTTCAGCCTGCTCATGGCTGTTCTTCAGAGACATCTCTTCACACTCAATCCACTTCTTAAAGAGGAAGGGCAACCTCTTCAATCCTTCTTTGTCTCCTGTCCATTCCGAACAACTTGTAGCCATCGATAGCTACAACTTGATAGGGATTTGTCCCACCAAGTTTCAGTAGTGGCAACTAGGTCACTGCTTTTCAGCTGCACAGTGCCTTCCAGCGCCTTCTGTCTGGTGCCCACGCCACTTGCAGTGGTCTAGAGGCCCTTCAGCTGAGCTGTTGCTCGTGTCACCACCTCAGAGAAACGCCCCATAATTCTTTTTAGATACTTTCCTGGTGGCGTCTATTACCTCAGGAGCCCTCGGTTCATCTCCATAAGGCTTCAAGCGCGCTGCAGTGTGGTCAGCACATCTCAGCCCTCACCAGCACCCCCGTCCCTCTGGCCTTGCGCGTTGTCCCTCCGCTTGTCAAAGGACGACCCTAATGTCACCCGCGTCCGCTTGAAGGCGCGGCACCTCCCTCTGCTGGCCGCGCGCCGCCACTGCCGCCGCGGAGGGACCGGGGGGGACACGGGCGACGAGGGGACGGGGCCGAGGGATCCTGGGGAAGGGGAAGGGGAACTCGGGATCAAAACACGAGTGAAAGATAACACAGGAAGCTGAAGGAAAACGGTGACTCCTGGCCATGCGGCTGAGACATCCACTCACGAGTCTTCCCAGGCAACCTGGTGGGAAGTTGGAGGTGGCTTTGTGTTTAACGTGGCTCAGAGTAAAGCTGCTCTACTCATCGTCTCTCTGCCCCTCTCTCACAGACCTGCCCTTCTATTGCGTTATGAACATTTCATTCTGTGAGGTTTGTCCTTTCCAAAGGAGATTCAGCCAAATATGTTTTAGACAGAAAGCCAGCATATTCACAGAATCACAGAATATTATGAGTTGGAAGGGACCCACAAGGATCATCTAATCCAACTCACCATCTAACACCCGTACAGAGACCGAGAGCACATCCCAGAGCGGTAACACCAGCCTAGATCCCTCACAGTCTAGCAGGCCACTCCAAGCCGGAAGGGGCCCAGGGTCATCCAGCCCTACACCCCCCAGCTAGACCATGTCACTAAGCTTCTCGTCCAGTCTTCTCTTAAACACCTCCAGGGACGGCGACTCCACCACCTCCCTGGGCAGCCCATTCCAATATGCAATCACTCTCTCTGTGAAAAACCGCTTCCTAACATTAAGATTAAACCTCCCCTGGCGTAGCTTGAGGCCGTGCCCTCTCGTTAAATTATAAGGCTTCAGATGCAAAGCCGGTTTTAAGAATTTGCCTTTCCTTGCACAGTCCAGAACTGTGCAGGACTTAAAATGTTGCTGTGCCACCATGGGGAATAAGTGAATTCCAGGGCTTCCAGAGTCATTGGGGGGTTATGGATAGTTTTACTGAGAACAGCTAAGCAGGAAATAGTTCCCCAGTTGGTGTCCAGGAGAACAGCAGAAGCCTACAGAATTTCCCAGAGATATGAGGTGATCTTCACAGCTGGAAGGGAAGATGGTTGAGCACACCAAATATATTCACGTATATTCAGTGAAGAGAAAGAAGACTTTTCATTTCAAGTCCTCTGCCTATTTATGTGCTTGGACTGGTCTGTGAGTTGCTGCTGTAGAAGTTGCCATCTTTTCTGTGACCTGAAAACCTGGAAACCTGGTTCCCAAACCTGTGTTCTTGGTCAAATGAGCCCGTCAGGCCCAGGAAAAGGTTACTCATGGGTGAGGGGAGGGGAAGGGAAGGGGAAGGGGAAGGGGAAGGGACACACAGGCTTTGTCCCAGAAACATGTAAGGCAAGAAGCTTGGAAGAGATGCTGGCTCTGGTCATGTCAGGGGCTACAACAGCCCACTGTGCACAACTACCTCTGTCAAACTGGCCTGTAGAAACCCTGAAGGGTTTCTTTATTACTTCTGACCAAGTAGAGTTAAGCTACATGACTAAATATGCTTTGTCTGAGTTTGTCTTTGTCTTCTGCAGCCCATTGCTCAGCTCCCATGGAAAAAGGAAGAATACCTGAGGAGAGCTGGAGAACAGGGTGAGTTTGAAGGCACTCATGGGGAGACCACTTGCATGTTGTCCATGGAAACAACACACTGTGCCCAGCCCTGTGGACTGGGCAGGATGGGCCGAGGGCTTCCTACAGGGCTTGGCCCTTCCCAGCTGCCCAGCACAAGGGTGTCAGCCTTGGGAAGTGCTCACATGTATGTGCTCACCATTACGTGCTAAGAAATGGCTCTGGGACTGGACATTCCCCACTGAAAGGATAGGGAAGGTTGCTGCCTTTAGAGTACAAGCAAAACCCACTTCTTTGTCCCACTCTTCCACAGAAATGCCACAAATGCAAATACAAATACAGTCCAGAGGTTATTGTACCTAACTGGAAGAGAAGTGATACTTCCACTCCTTTCAGTTTTGCTTCTGTGTATAGCCCTATGCCATGAACAGCAAAGCTGATCCCTCACAGTGCAGATACTAGCACATGAAGTTAACCTGTGGCCTAACATGTCCTGGTTAGTTTCTGGTCATTTCCATCTGGTCTAGTTGCACTGTTACGTGAATATTGTAAAAATTGCAGGGATAAGTAAAATTTTCAAAAGACAAATGTAGGTGATGCTGCAATTACTGGCAGTAGTCAGTATTTTCAGGTTTCTACTCTGTTCCATAATAGCATCTCTAACTGTTCAATAAGTTTTACTTTGATGCTGGGTTAGGCTCGGAGAGTTAATTTACAGTAGTTGGTGTGGGGCAGTGTTTTAGATTCATGCTGGAAACAGTGTTGTTAACTCAGGGATGTTTTAGATATTGCTGCCCTTGCTGCACAGCATCAAGACATTTTCTGCTTCTCAACTCACCCCACCAGGAAAGAGAGTGGGAGTGTGAAGGAGGTGGGACGGGACACAGCCAGGACAGCTGAACCCAGCTGACCCAAGGGATATCCCGTGTCATATGGTGTCATGCTCTGTATCTAAAGCTGGGGGAAGGTGGCCTCCTCTGAAGATGCAGCCATCAGGCAGTCTTGAATTCACTTCTGTTGGTTTAAATTCAATACTGTACTACTTTTTCTAGATTTCTAGTTTCTTGTAGTGGATTCAAGCTGTGAAACCCAACTGGGATATTTAAAAGATGAAGACAAACATTCCCACTTTTGTGCGCTTGTCCTGGTTTTGACTGAGATAGAGGTAATTTTCTACTTAGTAGCTGGTACAATGCTTTGTTTTGGATGTAGTATGAGAATAAAGTTGATAGCAAACTGATGGTTTCATGGTTATGGTGAGAACTAGACATGGTCTAGTTGGTGGAGTGTTGGACTAGGTGATCCTGAGGGTCCCTTCCAACTGGGAATAGCCTGTGAGCCTATGGTTGCTTCTAGTTCTTAGTCTTAATGAAGGATTTTTCCATTTCCCATGCTTTGCCAACAAGCAGATGCACCAGAAACTAGGAGAGATCATGGCCAGGAGAGCTGACCTGAAATAGTAAAAAGGTTGTTCCATACCCTGGAACATCATCCTCAGTATCTAAACTGGGGGCATTGGCTGGGACCTGCTGATTGCTGCTCGGGGATGGGACAGGTCAGCAGGTGGTGATGAATTGTATTGTGTGACTTTTTATTCTTCTCTTTTTCATTAGTATTAATTATTATTATCACTATATTTTATTTTACTTTATTTCAATTATTAAACTGCTCTTATCTCAACCTTTATCTTTTTTCCACCAGTGAAGTGGAGAGGATTTGGCGAGTGGCTACCTGGTAGCTAGTGGCCAGCTGGAGTGAAACCATGACAGTGCAAAACCCAATCATTTCTGAAAAGCACCAGCAAACTTGACTTCTGTGGGCAGGTAACTTGGCAAGTACGGAGAGAGCAGTTGACTTCTTGTATTCATCTGCTCAGCTGTGTTTTCCATTGCTAATTTAAGGTATTCATTTCAAGTACAGAAAAGAGAAATAACTCCAGTCCTCCTCTACAGGGAGGGGCAATCTGTATTTGCATACTTGAAATCCTGTTTCTCATAAACCTGTACTCTCTCAGCCCCATACTTTCCCCAGCTTCTCATTTGCATAGAAATGCCAAAAACAGAAGGTTTCACTTCTTCATAATTCTGCTGAGCATATATTTAAGGAGCACAGATATTGAACAATCTCTTTATTGATGTGATGTAAACATCCTCTGAAGCAAATTTAATTAACCCCAGTTGATTTTTAACCAAGTCGGTCTTCCAAGCAAAGACTACTCAACTGATGAATGATCAGCTTGGTAAATAGACAAAATGAGTCTTCTTTGAAACTGAGCTGAGTTTGCAACCAGAGGATGGACTATCTGTTCTGATTTACCACACTAGTATTCAGAGCATATAATCTATGAAATACAGCCATAATACTCACTTATAAATGCCACCAAGAATTATCAAACCTATTCCTATCATGGTGCCTTTAATTCTAGTGTTCAATAACTCTAGTGTTTCCATATATTTTAAGTCCTTCTATTTGCCTGAGGAGATACACGTCCCAAAGTGTAACAAGCTGCTGTCTCTCACCCTGAAACTACTGACTTTATGATCCCTAAAATATTTGGGTCTGTATGTTCTTCCTCATGTCACTAATTCCAAAGTTCTTGCTGCTATGTGAGAAATATATATGACTTCTACAGTATCTTCTTCTGACCAGAGAGTGCCCCGGGAATCACTGCATATTCATTTCTAGTCTAAACATCAGCTGATGAGGAGCTCATCGTTAATCAAAAATCTGCTGCTGAAAAAACAACCTCGTGTTTGAAGACCTGGTCTATTTTATTCACTATTATGTTGCTGAAAAAAAAATACCTTGTTGCTAATCACAAACGATCTCTTGTGTTTTTAAACATCAGGAGCCATCCCATGGAGTTTTCACTCACACTGTTAACTGTGAGTGAAAATCTGTTCACTTCAGCAGGTCTAACCATTTTAATAAATGCCTTCAATTTGCTGTAATGCAGCTTTGGGCAGCAAGCTGTGCACAGGTTTTTATCTAATTATACTTAGAGCGAGTCAGATCTTGATGCATTGAAATTGTTTGGAACAAGGAAGGGGTTGGCAAAAAATATTTCTCTTACGCATACAAGTCCTATCTTGAAAATTAGACTTTTCTCGAATAGGTCTCCCTTAAGCAGTGCTGACACAGGTGGTTATCAGGGGGTTTCTTGATTTGGAAAAAATGTTACAGAATCAACAAGTAAGTTACACGTGGATTTAAGCCGTTTCCAAAGAAGCAGACTCATTCTGCATAATTTGCTCACTGTGATCCTGGCCACAAAGGGATTCCACATTGTCCCCATAGCCACATCCAGCCACAGCAGCCACCTCAGGAGGTGAAGGCACAAGTAAGGTTTCCCTGGGCCCATCTGCCCTTGTAGCAGAGTCTGTTATCAAATAGTAGCTGAGAGGTGAAGAACTGTTAACCCAAAAATGATGGTAAAAATAGATGAGGAATGTTTCTAACATGCAAATTCTCCAGGTGACAACACGGGGGGCACAATCCAGTCATCACCATTGCTACTGATAACAGTTTAAGGATGTAAAGCCAAGAAGATTTACAAGGCAAAACATAGGTTAAATTCTTGGGAACCAAAGGAACAACTGCATGCTCACTGGGCGGCAGGCTTCCACAACTCATGAAAATCAATGTTATTTATTTACTCAACAGGGTGACAGCTCTCATTGTGCACATTTTTCCCTGTGTACATAGTGTTTTGATATTAAATCTTTTCGATAGTATTTCCATCATATTAATTTTTATCTGTTCCCAGAAATTATCAGTTCCACCACCTAGCAGCTTCGTTACTTAAAAAGCAGAATAACCAGCTATTTTCTCCTCAGGTTCACCTATGGAAGCAAAGGTAAATTATTTCAATATGAGGCATTGCATCCTCTGGATTTCCTAATGTTTCGGCAACAAACTGTATCAATGATGATAAATTGCATTTCTGCACAGGAGCCTCTTCTTCCTGTTCTGGGTATTGAAAAGAAACCCACCACCTGCATGAAATCTTCCTCTACTCTTATATGAAAGATGTAAGGGTGTATTTCAAAACCAGTACTGTGGCTCAAGTGGTTTCATCTGTTGTCATGTGTGGCACAACCATGGACAAGCTCCTCTTCTGCCTTGAACTGGTACATATAGATGAGTAACGTCATAATGAATTTTGTCTGACATTTCCCATGCTCAGCCCTGTGTGCAGTTGCACTGACTTCTGCCAAATATAGGCCAAAAGGCTACACATTTTCTATCCGTGCCTATGCAGGTTGAATTTCTGTCAATATTCAACAAAATCAGTTTGGCTGTCTCCGAGACAGCACTGTGTGAGTCAACTGCCCTGGATTTCTCTTGCTGCCAGTGATAAAGCAGATACATATATTTTAGACAGGGGAGTCATCAGGCCTCATTCAAATTTATTGAAGCTTTGTTTCTTGGATAGGATTTCTTTTTTCTTTGTTTATGTGTGTGTGGAGTGTGTGTGATGAACTTTGCAATAAGGATGTCACATTTAGTGTTGCACACTAAATCCATCCTTGAAAATGATAGAAGATGAGGTCTTTCTGATATCAAGAAAGTAAAAATAACACTACAGCTGTAAAGAGCAGCCTGTCTGCGCTGTGAGGTGTGTCAGCTACTCTCATGTCTGCTAGGGATTTAATATAAAGTACTATTCTCACCCTGGACTAGACCCTAATCTAGAATGATTTGATCTGAGCTGAAGAAACTAACTGAAGAGGGTCTGTGTTGGAAGCAGTAGATAAACTGCTTTTCTCCTAATGAATTTCAGATGGTGTATAAAGTCAGAGGTAATGACTGCATGCAAGGACACTCCATTCTGTGTTTGAATGGGGCATAGGGTTCACTTTTAAGTGTGCAATAGAAAATGCTTTCTTAAAAGTATAAAATGGTGCCTTATAGTCAGATGTAAAACTGAATATGGTGTTCTGATTTTTAACCAAAATTCTTTTCAAAATGCTCTGGAATTTCAAGAGTTGGCTTTAAAGGATTAAATTTGTCTCTCTGGGCGCTTCTTTCAAAAGTGTGGGGTAGGTCTTCCCTTAGAGCATGAAGAGTGGTTAAAAAGGGTGTAAAGGGGGAGGAGGAAAATATGTCACAGGCTTCTGAGTTGATCACTTTTTTTTCACAAGGCTCTATTTAATGTGGTGGTATCAAATATTACCCAAGACTCAACAGACAGAGATTTGCCAATGGATTTCACAGAATTACACCCGGTTGGGAGAGACCTCCCTCCAGGAGTCATCTGGAGTAGCTCCCTGCACAAGTCAGGACACCTAGAATCTGTTGCCAAGGTCCATGTCCAAAGGGCTTTGGAATATCTTGAAAGATGGAGACTCTACAACATATTCAGGCACCCTGTGCCAGTTCTTGGTCACCCTCACAATGAAGAAGTGTTTCCTAGTATTCAGTGGGAATCTCCCATGTTTCAGTCTGTGCCTGTTGGCTCTGGTTTTGTCACTGGGCACCACTGAAAAGAGTCAAACTCTCCTCTCTTTGCACGCTCCTCTCCATGTATTTGTATCAGTTAATAAGAAACCCTTGAACCTTCTCTTCTCCAGGCTGAACAGTCTCAGCTGCCTCAGCTTTCCTCATATGTGACATGCTCCAGCCCCTTCATCATCCAAACAGCCTCAGGTGTCTGAAGAACTTTGCTGTAGTTTACCAAGGATCTTGCAAAATGTGTGTCTTGTTTTGTTATTAATGTTACCATTTCTTACAACTGTCTCTGAGGTCACAGGAGCAAACGCTAAGTAGCAGTCAGGACTACATTCCACCAGCACCCCAGGAACAGTCTGTTGAGTCAGATGTGTCTTAACCTGTTGACCACATTAATTAAAACATTTACATGGGTCAATGCGGGATACAGCATTTTCAACATGCACTGATTATCAACATTTGGTGGATTTATAAGGTATGACTACTTAGAGAAGCCTTTATCAGCAACATTGCTACTGTCAACTGAATACCTACTTCTCTGTGATATTATCTGAAGAAGAAAATGTGTTGGCTTCACAGGATCCTGGGGTTTGGCTGCCTGGGGTCAGGGCCAGGATAGCTCAGCTAGGTCCATGGGAAGAGTCTCTCAGAAGCACCACAGGGAGGCCATGGCCACAGCCAGGCCAGGGTTTGGGGCAATCACCTGGCCCCTGCCAAAGCTACAGCCACTGCCGTGTTGTGGTTCAGCCACAGGCTGGCTGTGACCCCTGATCCGGGTGCAGAAGACACCTGTGGGCCAACATGGATGGCATCAGGCATTATATGATCCAGGCAAAACAAGAAACAGATGTTGGTCTACTTACAGGAAAATTAACTTATTAGTTCAGCCTGCAAGCTCCTTTTATGCAACAGCAGGATGTTTTGATGAAGTGCCTGAGCAAAAAGGCCATCTATGAGCACCTTTTCCAAAGAAACATTAAATCTGTTGCTTCTGTTCAGAACATATCTGACTAATTGCATTTATGGTTGTACTCAGAGAAGGGGCGACAGGTGTTTTAGCAGTTTGTCTAAATATTATATGACTGCAGGCTCTGACTGGAAAAATTGATAGTTTTCCAAGTACTGTACCAGAGTCATGGTTATCTGATTACTGAATATGAAACCTGCTAATGAGATCTTTCCTCTGATAATGGTATTGTGAGTTTGGTGACTGAGGGTACAGAATCATTAAAAAGACCCATATGTATTTAAGTATCTGAGATTAATTGCAAAGACCAAACATTGTCAGTAAAAACCTTCTGTTAAACACAGATAAAGATTTTTATTCACAAGTACTTTATCTAATTACAATTCGGATTTTGAGCAGAACATAATTTTTCAGAGCGAAATGGCAGCTACAGTTCTCTTCAATCATGTTTGACAGCAGCTGATGAAGGAAAAAACCCCTTTTAAACCTATTTAAACTAAACTAGCTGAACATCAGATCCTAGAGGGTCACAGTCAGTGGCACAGGGTATAGTCAGAGGCCTGACACACTAGTGGTGTCTCTCAAGGTTCAGTAGTGGGTCCAGTATTGTTTAACTTATCCATCAGTGACTTGGATGAAGGGGCAGATGATTCCTCAGCAAGTTCACTATTGACACATAGCAGGAAGGAGTGGCCAATACCCCAAACTTCTGTGCAGCCCTGCAGAATGATCTCAACAGGTTGTAAAGATGGGCAGAGAAGAACCTTCTGAAATTCAACAAGGGCAAATGCAGGGTCCTGCACCTGGGGAGGAATAACTCCATGCATCAGTACAGGCTGGGGGCAACCTACCTTGCAGACAAGGATCTGGAGGTATTGGTGGATGACAAGCTGTCTAGGAGCCAGCAGTGTGTCCTTGTGGCCAGGAAAGCAAACAGAATCCTGGGGTACATTAGTAAGACCGTTGCCAGCAGGTCAAGGGAAGTGATCCGGCCCCTCTACTCAGACCTGGTGAGGCCACATCTGGAGTTGTGTGTCCAGTTCCAGGGTCCTCAGTACAAGAGAGACACAAAGCTCCTGGAGCAGGTCCAGTGAAGGGAGACAAATATTATTAATGGACGGGAGCATTTCTCTTAGGAAGGGCTGAGGAAGCTGGGCCTGTACAGCCTTGAGAAGAGAGGACTGGGAGGGGACCTCATAAATGTCTATAAGTTTCTGAAAGGGGAGTGCCAAGAGGATGGAGCCAGGCTCTTCTCAGTGGTGCCAAACAATAGGACGAGAGTCAACAGCCAGAAACTGATGCACAGGAAGTTCCACCTGAACATGAGGAAGACCTTCTTTACTGTGCAGGTGACTGTGCGCTGAAATGGATTGCCCAGAGAGATTGTGGATTCTTCCTCACTGAAGATACTCAAGAACCATCTGGACACAATCTTATGCAATGGGCTCTAGGATGACCCTGCCTGAGCAGGGAGCTTGGACCCCGTGAACTACTGTGGTCTCTTCCAACCTGAGCCATTCTGTGATTATGTGAATTCAGAGGCATAAGCAAGAACTGCAAAGTCACAGGTTCACAGGTTATTCTGAGTTGGAAGAGACCCACAGGATCATCTAGTCCAACTCCCACCCAGGGATCAGGCCCACAAGTGTGGAACCNGCTCATATTAAGTCCTGGTTATCTGTTCCGTTTGTGATATTTAGTAGTACAGAACAGCATTCAGGTCTTTGTCACTGCTCCTACAGCACTGCATGTTCCTTCTGTGTTTTTCACAGAATTCACAGAATATTATGAGTTGGAAGGGACCCACAAGGATCATCTAGTCCAACTCACCATCCAACACCCGTACAGTGACCGAACGCACATCCCGGTGGTAAACACAAACCTAGTTCCCTCACAGTCTAACAGGCCACTCGGTCCATTCTGTGCTTTGTGTGCGTAACTTTGCCTTGTGTTGGTTGCTGCTTTCAGAATATCGAACATACCTCTGGGATATTATGTCTTCTGTATAGATTTTCCAAGCAATTTTTCTGGTCATGTGTCCTATTTGTTTGTCAGACACAAATGAAAGAATAGTCTGTGCTCTGCCTTAATCTGCATTGCAAACTGCTGCTGTCAGAACAGTCAATTCTAATTGTCTTGAGTGCAGCTGAAAATCACTTTGCCAGAGCATTTTTCAAGATGAGGTTTCTCACTGTTTCTTGGGGATGGCAATGATCTTAGTTTTGTTCCAATATTCTGACCTTTGGGACATTTCTGGCCCATTCACAGAAGCAGTCCAAAGCAAAACACATAGAAGGAATAAGCTCCTTCAGCAACATCTCAAAATACAAGCGGTTTCACAGTACTGGCAGAACAGGGACTGTTTTGTTGAGAGGCCAAAGAGCAGCACTGGCTGCAGCCAGCCAAAGTTGGTGCTTCCATCTCACAGAATCAGACCTGTCTTTATCAAGGCTAAAATTAATAGGTTCAGTCAGTACTCCACAATATGGAGATACATATAACATATATCCAGCATACCTTTAAGCTCCTCCACCTGTGTAAAGCAGCCCCGTTATGTTAGGGCTTTGACCTTGACATCAGTGCTGCAAGGTTCTTGTGTTTCTGAATGGGGAACAGCACAGGCAACAAGTTCAACAAATGTGTGTTTCTCTGCTTTGTGATTTGCCTTACTATTGGTCAGGTTCTGCCACACTAGAACCACTCTGGATTTAAAATCCTCCCTGTACCTTTCCACGTATGTGTGTATAGATATGGATGTGGATATGGATATGGATACATTTACAGTTACCTGCTCCTCTCTTCATTAAAGTGCTTCCCTCCAAAGTGTTTTGGCAAGGTCACGAGGATCTCTGCCCATACAGAACCATAAGCTCAGCATGACTCAGTAAGGGACATGAAAGAAGAAATGGTTGCGAACCACTAGTTCCCAGGATATGGTGCCTGACCAGCCTGATTACCTTGAAGAATGAAAAAACTGAGGAAAGAGTTGTGATGCACCTTGTCATCAAGGCTTTCAGCACTTTCAGTGTCCCACTGCATCCCTGTAGCCAAATTGATGCTAGATAGATTGAAAAGCAGGACTCTAAACTGGCTAGAGTATTTGCAGGACTGAGAGACCTAACGGGTGATATTGGTAGTGCAAAGTCCATCAGTCAGTGAGTCCCTAGCAGCATCTTGCAGGCTTTCTATTAACAGCCCAGCCTGTATTAGTTAGGTGAGAGCATTTGACACACTGAAAGGGAGGGCCACTATTTGGAGCCACAAATAACTCTACAGAGTCTTCATTATTTTCAACCATGGTAGATGCAAGGCCTTGCATCTGGGGTGGATTAGCCCCCTGCACCTGCTCTGCACATGGAACATTGTGAGCCCCACAGCATTACAGACTGAGGACTGACTGGCTGCTGGGCAGCCTGGACGAAAAGGACTTGGGGTCCACAAGAAGGGTAGGAAAGATGTTCCGAGCAACTACAGACCAGTCAGCCTGACCTCAGTCCCATGCAAAGTCATGGAACAGATGGTCTTACGTGCTATTATGCAGCAACTACAAAACAACCATGACACTGGATCTAGTCAGCATGGATTTTGGAAAGGCAGGTCCTGCCTGACTAACCTGATCTCCTTTTATGATCCAGTGACTTGACTAATTGACGACAAAAAGGCTGTGGATGTTGTGTATTTGGACCTTAGCAAAGCCTTTGACACGGTTTCCCACAATAAGCTTCAGGAGAAACTCGTAAAGCACAGACTGGATGGAAACATTTTATGCTGGGTTACGAACTGGTTGGAAGGACGAGCTCAGAGGGTGCTGGTGAATGGTGCAACATCCGGCTGGCAGCCAGTCACCAGTGGAGTCCCACAGGGGTCAGTGTTAGGCCCAGCACTGTTCAACATCTTTATTGATGNTTTACAACTACCTGCGGGGAGGTTGCCGCCAGGTGGGTGCGGACCTCTTCTTTCAGGCTGATAACACCAGAACGAGAGGGCACGGCCTCAAGCTACACCAGGGGAGGTTTAAACTTAATGTTAGGAAGCGGGTTTTCACAGAGAGAGTGATTGCACATTGGAATGGACCGCCCAGGGAGGTGGTGGAGTCACCATCCCTGGAGGTGTTTAAGAGAAGGCTTGATGAGGAGCTTAGTGACATGGTCTAGCTGGGGGGTGTAGGGCTGGATGACCCTGTGGGTCTTTCTGGCTTGAAGTGGCCTGTTAGACTGTGAGGGAATTAGGTTTGTGTTTACCGCTCTGGGATGTGCTTTCGGATCTGTATGGGTGTTAGATGGTGAGTTGGACTAGATGATCCTTGTGGATCCCTTCCAACTCATAGTATTCTGTGAGTGTCCATGTGTGCAGTGGGCTAAGCACAAATTTGCCATACACGCTGACAGCAAAGGCTAACAGCCCCGCTCGGCTGTATTGACAGGCTGAGGGAACTCATTGCATCCCACTGGTGTAAGATAAACCACCAGTACACTACACTTTACTCATTACCCTGGTCCAGTTCTGAACCCTTCAGTATAAGAAAGATATAGATAAGCTTGATTAAGTTCAGCAAAAGGCCATCAAGATGCTTGGGTCTGAAGCACCAGAGCTAAAAAGAGAGACTGAGAGAACTGGGCTTTTCAGCTTGGAGATCAGATGTTTTCAGAGCGATCTCACAGACAATGGATATCCCATGCACGATACTATCCGAACTGCAAGGGAAAATTTGGAATAAAAGGGAGAAACAATATAAGCACTCTACTGCCATATTAGGAGACTACAAACTAAGTTTCCTTCAGTGTGTTTGGGGGAAAGTGTCTATTTTCTGAGTGAAGAAAACAGGGCAGGTATTACTGTTAAGAAAATTTAAACTGTGACAGCAGATGAGGAACAAAAAACTGAAAGCGAGATAAAGATCCACTTGAAGGTTGGATTCTTAAAGTTATATACTATTCTTTTTTTATTTGAGCTTTCATAAAAATTGGTTAATTTATAAAGAAAAATGCTTGCTTTACTTTATGTTTGGAAGTGCTAACTTCTTAATATTTTTGGAGAAATAAACATTAGATTTCTGAAATTCATAGCAACAGAATTGTTTAAAAATATGCCTGTGTTTATAAACATTTGATAATACTAAAAATAGTGATACATTAAGAACACAACATGACAAAAATAGTGATAATCTTATGCTGCTTTATGTGTATATATTCACCGAGTAGAGATGCAAACATACAAATTTCATCAAAACTTGATTATAGTTAAGAAAATGCAATGTGCATTGAATATATAAATTCACCAAATGAAAAGGTGTAGTTATTAATCTATATTTCCAGATAAAATTATTGAAAATCAAGGTAAAAAAAATAGCGAAAGTAATAAGTCAAACAACTGACTGAAATTAATACA
>WEKX01004538.1:0-23668 GCA_013390025.1 Pitta sordida
CCCATGATAAGTTTGCTTCCCACTTGGGGATACACAATTCATATCAAACATCAGTGGCAGGTAAATATCTTGCAGATTTAAAAATCAAAACTGAAGAAAATAAAATGTGATTTCTGTTCTTTTCCAAAGAGCTTTGTTTTGTTTACCACCCAGTCCCTAAAGGCTTATAGCCTTATTCATTAAGAAAAGGTCATGCTAATCCTCCCTAGTCACCTCTCACCAAGCACAAGTGCTATGCTGCAGTATGAGTGGTAGAAATATC
Organism: Pitta sordida; assembly: GCA_013390025.1. Taxonomy (NCBI): domain Eukaryota; kingdom Metazoa; phylum Chordata; class Aves; order Passeriformes; family Pittidae; genus Pitta; species Pitta sordida. The sequence goes on from WEKX01004538.1 coordinate 263, forward strand.
CAGATTTCCTCAGCAGGCTTTTATTTGGCTTTCAAACTCCTAATCAAAACTGGCATTCTATTGCCCCTACTGATTATATCTCTGTTAAAACCAATGCACTCATATCCTGTGACTTTCAAGTGTTTACACCTACCCCAGCTCCAGCTCCAGCACTCGGGAATGAGTGTGGCGATGCCAGTTACTGGAACGATCAAAAGGCAGTAATGAAGTGCATAATTCAATGAATTCATTATTTCAGAACCACTTCTGCCTGTAAATGTGTTGCAGTTTGTGAAGCACGTGAAAAAGACAGAGATTAGAGAACTTGGTAGAGATAAACCCCATTAAAAAGAGCTTAGAGCATTTAAAAGATGAGGACTGAAGAGAGCCAAACATGCTTCTACCCTCCAGCCCCCATGGGGATCTCATCGCCCACTCTGCTTTCTGTCTATCCCAGCAGAAACTTTTCTACCAACTTCAGTGGAATTTAGAACATGCCTTTACATCTAATTCTTAGATTTTCTCTTCTTTTTTAATAAACATTGACAATAATTACATTCCAGTAAAATTAATTTAGAGCGGCTGCCCTTAAAAGGCCTCTGAAAGCTTATATGCATTGCTGTCATGGTGAAAGGCAGCCCAGAAAACACTGGAGCATTTAGATACAGTTATCAAAGATTTTCACTGAACAGTATAGGCTCTCTATTCTGAACGGACATGTAATTTTTTCCCCCCTATATAATAACAGATGTTTATTTAGCAACAAAATACAAACCCCATGAACAGTAAGTTTAAGGTAAGAGCTTCCTTTAGGGGCTCTCCAACTGGCAAAATCTGATTGAATAAATATATAACCTAAGAAATGCAGAGGCAAGCTGAAAAGGACTTATATTCACAGGAAAGACATCTAAAGGGCTTTAACTAGAACTTAAAATATTTTCAGTTTCCTGCAACCCTTTTTGTTGACTGGAGAACCACAAGAGCACTGAGTATATAATTACCTTCAACCAAACAACCATGATTAAATGCAATGCAGTGACACACTAGTTTTATCTCTCCAGGAACAGATATTTTCTCACAGTATAGAACTCTTTTGCACCTGGAAGTTTGCAGAGCCCATGTAGAATGATTACCTGGATGCACCTGGGTGTGCTTCTTCAATGTGCTGAGTCCAGGGGGATTCCAGGTTCCGAGGTTCTGAGCCTGAGAAAGACCAAGGAATTGGTTATTGTCTTTGAATGTTATTTTGAAATCAGTTGTGGGTGATTTTGGGCTTTCTTGTTCATGAGTAAAGAAAACATAAATCGACGTAAGCAGATGGGGTGAATAAATTCTTAATGCACTCTCAGGGTACAAGTGATTAAACATCCTGACAGGTTGGATGGATTATGTAGTTTCTGATTTTTGTGGGTGGTTTTGTATATGCTGTGAATTTGATTACTTGCCTGTGCCTTTCTGTATCCCAAGCTGAACTGAATCAGAGGAAGAGTTGATGGTGTTTTAAAGTCCTGGCCTGCTTCAGGAATCTTACTTTTTTCCCTCCCTAACTCATGTAAGAGTTTCCTTTGCACGGACTCACTGCTCTTTCCATTCCTTTTGTATTCTAAATCCAGTGTGCAGGAATATTCTTTCAGTTGTCCCAAGGCATGTTCTACCTGTGTATCTGGCATGTTAACAGTATGGTTAAAATTACTAAAATTACTGCCTTAGCATATCACAGAGACTGTTTTAAAAATACATGTCAGAATTTAAAGTCCTAACAACTATGTACACATTTAACATATTGTTCCAGTAAATTTGAAAGCAATCCATCAGTTCTTTCAGAAATTATATTTCTTTTGTTTCTTGATATTGTTATTAGACAGACCTGAATTTCTGACTATTGCTGGATTAAGGAATTGACAGTCCATTTACATGTTGGATCAGAACAAGAACTAACACCACCCTCACAAGGTGCCTCGCCCTTGACCTGAAGGAATACCGCTGGGCTGAAATAATCCATCCACTCATTCAGAGTTTGGAACTTCGTTTGAAACTGTAGAAAAAGCTGCTAATTAGCACTAAGAGCGATGGTGCTTTTTTTGTCCTGGAATCCTCTCCTAATGAGATTTCCTTTCAACTTGCTACAGTGCAGTGCCTGCATTAGAGTGTTCAGTGTATACAGCAGCTTTGAACCTTCATTTTGAAAAAAATCTTTATTGAAGTGACAGCTCACCCCACCCCCCAAAAAAGAGGAAATTTTGAACACTAAGTGAAATATTAATGAGATTTAGTGCAAATTAATTGATACAGATGAGATGAAGATCTTAAAACCCCACTCATTTTAGTGACTATTTTATTAGTTTACTGGAGGGAAGAGCTGTCACTCTATTACTTTGAAAAGAAAATATCTGGGATTTCTCTTTCATGTTTCACGTATGTGCTGTTTCTTGTAACATCGATTATATAGTGGTTGCTATTGAGGAACATTTATTATCATGTCTGCAAAGGGAAATAGCCCATACATAGCTTGATGATCAGTATGTTTCAGTTCCAACCCCCACAGCTGAAGCTGGGACAGAAGGGAAGAGGTAGAAGGGCAGAGTGCAGTAGGTTTGCATAAAACCTTCCAGGATGCCCTCCCCCATGGAAGGGGTGTGTGGCCCTGCTTATGTTGCTCTTTTCATACAGTCGATGATTCTATGCATGAGGAGACCACAGAGGTTTGGTTTGTAGTTCAAGTTCTCTGAGGTTTGCATATTTAAGGCTTTTGAGTACCTAATGCAGTTGGAAATGAAAGGAGAGCTGGAGTTTGTTAGAAGAAACATGAATGAGATGAGATTAATAGCTGCTTTACTTCTAACTTTTGCTATTTTTCGAGGTTTAGGAGCAGACCACGTCCTATGTCAGTTTTCTTCATCATTAAACACTAACCTGTTTAATAGTACTGACATAAATGAGCAAACAGCTCCAGGTTCTTTCAGTGAAATAAAAACCTTTACATGCTTACAATGATATGTTTCAGACTTAAANGTTTCATAGTACTGACATAAAGGAGCACACAGCTCCAGGTTTACATGCTTACAATGATATATTTCAGACTTAAAAGCTGAGGGTTGATATTCAACTATTGTAATCTTCACCTGTGATAAAATAATTATAGCAACATATAATCCTATTGAGGTCAGGGTTATTAACTGATGGGAGAACAAAATCTGAAATAGAGATCAGAACATCTTAAAAAGTTAAGCTGAATATATGCATGTATTTTCATAAATATATGTTCAAGGAGAGACAGAAAGTTTTCAACAAATATCCAAAAACATGGTGAAAATTGTTATATGCCATTATGGAAGTAACACTGTGTTAGAAATGTGAATAAATTAAGAAAACTGTTGATTAGTTCCTAGTTTAGGAAATCTTTTTATGGTTTTGGTGAGATTTTCAATTTTGACCTTTCAAATCTACTTTTCAATTGTTTAAAAAATGGTTCAACCATGAAAAGAGGCACAAAAGGTCATGACATATTGACACATAAAGACGTGGATCACCAAGTCTCATGAATTTTTATGCCTTATTTAAGTAAGTTCTCTTGAAAATTGTTGTGTACTTTTTTCCCCTCAACTGCCAGGACTTCAAACTCTGCTTAGATCCTTCCAGTTATACTGGCTTCATTCCGCTGTACACGGCTCACCCCCAAAAGTACTCTGTGGGTTAAATTATGCTCTCAGCTACCCTTGCACAACTTCACTTATTGCAGATTATGTCTGTAGTGACACCTGTGTAATTCCATTAGCCTTTCAGTGCTACAGGTCACTGTCACCAGGAGCAGCATCTGAAGCTAATGGGATTTCTCTGCTGCACTGTAGAATAACAGTTGCACAACAACAGCTTTGTAGCTGGGAATCATTCATTAGATGATAAGAACTCATTTCAGTTGTCAGTCTGGTTACTTTTGTGGTACTCATAACTGAAGGAAAATATTGTCTATAAATAACCAGAATCTGAAACCCTCATTCAAGGTGGACAGTATCGTGCTTACGTTAGTGAGTTAAGGTACTGCTTAATGCAAATAAAGTGGTAAAATGTGACCCAAATTGGATGGGAGTGATAGAAACCAGAGATACTCAGTGCATGTGTAATCTCACTTGTATTCATTTCCAACAGACTACTTTTAAAAGAGTGTCAGCACAAAATTAAATGAAATAGTGTAAGCCCAAACTTAAATGACATAAAGTCCTTTTAAATTCCTTTTAAAGTAATTTGTTGCTGTAGGGCATCTCTTTTGTGCACTTCCGACACTGGATAGCAAAAGGTTGATCATGAAGTGGTTTGTTTTGTGGCAGGCATGAACACAGCTAGAGAACGAGTGGTGTGTTTCTTGTTTTCATAACAAAGGAAACAAAAGTTTGAAACAAAAGGAAACAAAGAGGGACACCCTTTCAGACTTAATAAAAAATCCACTTTAGTACAGTGGTAAGTGTCCCCACCTGGCATGTGGGAGACCCGGGTTCGATTCCTGTCAGGGAGACAGTGTTAAGAGTTGGACTCGATGATCCTAGTGGGTCCCTTCCAACTCAGAATATTCTGTGATCTGTGATCTGTAATACAGAGTGAAGCAGCCTCAAACAGAGTGAAAACAATGATACGAATTCTCTTCTGCAGGTCCCCAATCGCTGCCGTGAGGATAACACTGAAACAATGAACCTGTTTTGGTGTTTAGTATCCACATAGTCCTTTCCTTCATTCTAGTAACATTCTGCTTCCCTGCCAGTGCTTCTGGCTGCCATGCCTTCAGGCTGTCCAGCAGCAGGCCTTTCTTGTTAGTGGGGAAGAAGTAGGAATTACATGAGCTATATTCTCAAATAGCAATTTCTCTGAAAGTCAAGGTGAGGAGAGGATGCTTACCACTGAGAAAATGAGGCCTTAACTGCAAAATTTGGAAAGCTCTGGGTGATGAAAAGAAGGTCTGAAGCTTATTCAAACACCGCTCCCGTTATGCTCTGGCTGTATTTTCTGGATGAGCTTGTGGTAGTGCTGAGTGATGAGTAGGCAATTTAGCATTCACTGACAGAGCCCTGAAGGCTGTCATTGCTTTGACCTTCTCCAACACCCTCAGTCTGACATGCATGCACCAGGCAATCATTTAAGAAGCCAGGAGAAAGGTAAATCGAGCATGATTTTGAGTCAATGCAAAAAGGATAGTAATATATACTAAAAGGAAACATTAAATGGAAAAGAATAATGCAATCTCTAAAATGAAGCAAATATTTTAAAGGACAGAAACTAGGGTCATCACAGTTAGATGTACATGGAACTGAAATCATTCTCTGTGAAGCAGGCAAATAATTATTAGGAAGCAAGTGAAAGTGCTGGGAATTCCTGGATTTTGGTGTGAGTCAACTTACCTGAACTAGTCAGTTCAGTTGATTTATGATTGTGTTGATTGTGTGAAGAGCCTCTGTTTTAATTGTGTTATAAATCTTGAGATACGTAGACACCACGAGATGTGTCTGCATACATGTAGTCTACCGAAAAAGTCAGATGTTAGCTGTCAGTGATCTGCCCAGAAATGATGTTTCAGAAGCATATGTGTGTATCCTACATGCCATGGTAAAATCATCAACCATCCCCTTATGAACTCCTTTACTGACCAAAGGTACATGTTATGAAGTAAAAAAGAAATCCATGGGAGCAAAAGAAAAAAGGTGTGAGTAGAAGGATTTGTACCCTGCCAGTTTTGAACTCCTTAGCCTTGTCTTCACAGCTTCCCAATGAGGTAGTAGTTGATATGCTTTGTGGAACATCAATCTTCTGGCACAATTTTTCAGGATAAATTGTGTCAGAGAAAAAGTCATGAGCATTCTGAGAATTTATACTGCAATAGTTTTGGTAATAATAAAAACATAAATGAAATCTATGCTAGAAAACACAGTATGTAAAATATAAACCAGAATACTATCTTACCTGAGTGACAGATTGTCCCAAACAGCTGAAAGAATCCTTCAAGCCCTGGACTCAGACTCTGGAATTCTTTACCTCTCCTGTCAGCCTTTTGGATAAATCACATCTCTTCACTTCGTGCTTCTTCTTGCCCTGGAAAATAATTACACCAATTTATCAATGAGAAATGGTATAAAATGATAATTATTTTAGCCAGCAGTGTTTTCATTCATTCACTGTAGTGGGATTTGGTTCACATTTTTTGCCAGAAGCAACAAATATCAGTGTCAGAGTAAAACCAGAGCCAAAAAGAAACCGGTTCAACAAATACAGGCAGAATATTGCTGCAGGATAAGCTTCTGGTACTTCCCTTGTTATGAGATGTATCTTATTTTCCAGCTGAGAGGGTCTTATCCAAAACCATGGAAGTATAGATAATTCTTTTCTTTGTTTCCACTGAGCACGGGATCCAAAGTCACATTGAATAAGAAGAATAGAAGATCTTTCTTAGTGATGGCTACTGAGGACTGAAAATTGGGAAAACAGACAGCTGTATGGTCCTTGTGTGACAAAGAAAACACAGGGGCCAACAGTTTATTTATGGACACTGTTTCTCTACATTTAATATTCTTTCTAACATGCAGTCCTGAGGCTGTCTATTATACATGCATCATGTCGTTTGCATTATGCTTTTATTTTGTAAACTTTATACACACACACACACACTGGTAATGGAGGGAAACTCCTTTAGGGGTTCTAACCTACTCTTCACAGCTGACAGGGTTTTTTCTAGGCTAGGGTCACTACACGGGTCTGGTTCAGAGCACAATTTTAGTTCCAGGAAAGAGTAAACTGCAAAGCAGAAGTAGAAACAGAGAAGTGTTCAAAATTCCTAAGCCTGAGAAATGCAGACCAGTGTATTCCTTTGGGTGAAATGCAAGAGTCACTGAAGGACTGGCTTTGCACCTATTTACAACTTAAGTGGGTCAATCTGCTTGTGTAAACTAGTTAGAAAGTTGTTGTCAGAAGCTGCCTGTCTGACTTACACCCTTTTTGTGAACCTATTAAAGAGCATAAAGGGAAAGTCAGAATCAACAGTACTAATAGAGCACCCTGAAAAAAGAAGGAAAACCAGTTACCAAATAGATTAAGCTTACTAAAGAATTGGATAGTAAAGACAATTTCATAATATACTTTATCAACTTGTGTGCTGGTTTAAAAAGAATACTGAGTTGAAAGAGAAAACTGTAACATTTCACCTCTCAAAATTGTAAAAATCACGGAAAGACATAGAAAACCTCCCTGCTGTCCCCCACTACTGAGCTGTAGCATTGTTGGGAATACAGCTACAACCTTCAACCTCCAAGGAGAAACACCTAGAATATATATAAATAAAGCCATTTTCTCTGAATCTGTGCGGCCTTGGCAACAACCATAAAAACAAGTGGCATTTAATGCTTAGATATATATTAATTTTTGTTAGGTATGTTCAGTTGTATATTCGTATTTATATAACTTTAGTCCTCTGGTGTTTGTCCTCTACTCACTTTGAAACCTAGTGGTAACAGGTAAAATTTGTATTTTTGGTTTGTTTTTTGTTTTGTAATGTAGAAAATAACAGCATTTCTGTATAGCTGGCGGGAATGATATTCTATAATCCTGCTTTTTAAAACAGGTATCTTTCAGCCATTCTCTCTGAAATAATTACTTCTGAAGTGTTCTGAAGTCATTGCTAATAGAAAGGAGAGATGTAAATGTGATCACAATGAACTTTCTTAAAGACTCATGATTTATGGGGGAAAAAATATGGTGATGTTGCCTTTTCTGCCTTGAAAAAAAAAAAAGAGGTTGACTAATATCACAGTGTTCATCTTGCGTGAGAGTATAGCAGCAACCAGAGATCATTCCTTCTGCTGATACAGATCGTTTACATAATGTGTGATCTACGTCTACTTGAGTGGGCATATGTGCACACACTCCACAGATCTTTGTCCATAATATCTTTTTTCTTGTTCGAAATATCAAGGATTCTGGCTGACATGACATCTTGAAGGGCATTATTAACTTCTTTTTCTGTATCTTTTTGATTGCTGTATTGCTTTGATAATATATCTAAGGAAAAATATAGTTTCGCTGTTTTTAATTCAAGAAGTAGAAGGGAAGAACTGAAAACCTCTGGGTTTACTCCTGGGTTTTTCAGTGCTTTGAAGATCCTAGATTCTCCTTTCTAATGCTATCAAGGTTAAAAAATGTTTGGAAAAAATGGATTCTCATGGGTATGTACAACATAGGTACCCCAAAGTACTGCTGCAGGGATTTCTGAAGAGGAATTAAAGGACAATATTTAAGTTCTGCATTTAAACAGAAAGAGGTAAACTACTTAAAAAGAACTGAACAAGTTTTGAACTGACTGATCAAAAGAAGAAAATGCACATGGCACTAATGCTGGGTCTGACAGCGTCAGATTGCTCATGCAGGGTTCATATTCATTCATCACTTTTTTCAATTGCTCTCAAAACCCCAAGGAAAAAGAAGAATCTCTCTGAATAATTTAAACCAGCTCTCTTTCCAGTCATCAGTCCTTTTGTTCTTGTGTGTATCTGTAACCTCACACCAGTCATTTTAATTTATCTGTGGTTGTGATATAACTATCTCAATGTCTAAAGCTCTGGGAGAGCAAAATGGAATGGAAGTACGTATTTACAACATTTTGAGGAGAAGGAAAAAAGAAGGCAAAAAAATTCCTCTAATCTGTCTAGAGATTTACAAAGAAATGATTGATGTAAAGACTTCCTTTGCAAGAGATTCATTAGTCTGCCACTCAGCACCAACTAAAGAAGAATAAAAAGTGAATGGCTTATTATTTAGGACTACTATGTTTATAAGGCTGGGTTTTTTCCCCTTCCTTTGATTTATACCAGACTTCTAAAATGCCCCATTTCCGAAGACTCACCCAATACGATTAACATCATCATTTGTATTACAAAGTACCCCAGAAGCCAGGAGCGAAATCAGCAGCCTTTTGTACTGGTCCTTGTATGAACCGTCCTTGCCTTGAAGAGCTTACCAACTAAAAAAGCAACTAAAGACTGAAGAAAGTATCAGCCTTCTGTAATAGGAACAGTGACAGAAAGACTAATTAAAAATGCCCAGGTAAAACCCTAAATGCACGGAGATATTGAACCACTTTCTGAGACCCAACTCTTTGCTGTGACCAGAAGATTCTTTTTCCTCTCAGGTACTTTATCACTCAATTTACAACTGGCAGTAATTTCAAAAGAGAAATTCTTCATTTTAGAATCAGATTGGTGTCCATTAAATAGTAATCACTTTTGGAAATTCGCAACTAGAAACGTGGCATCAGGAAAGTGAGAGATTAGAGGCAGTACTAGTAGAAGAAATCTTATTTTGAGGCAGGCAGTCTAATAACCCAGGAAAGACCATGTGCATGTTTCTTGGATTCTAATTCTGAGCACAAGTATATTAAGCACAAGAAAATCTTTTGCAGGAAATACTCTGTCCACGTGGGTTTTTTCCTTAATTCCATGTGAGGTGTAACAGCTGCACTTCTCAGTTTCGCAAACAGCAAAGCCTCCTGCTTCTCATCTCAGTCTCTGCTCCAGAAGCCAGGTACGGTGAGGAACTATGCAGAAAGCTCTGTGCATTGAAGTTGGCATATGTTAAATTATACCAGAAAATAAAAGAAAATGACAAAAGGGTAAAAGAAAATGATGGTGAATTTAGTCAAGTTAAACTGAGACTTCAGAACAGACAGCAGGAATGAAGATCAAGGGAAGTGATAATAAGATAGAGAAGACGTTTTAATAAAAACAGAAGGGAGGCTGCTTAGACCATTCCACAGGAAGTTGCAAGATCTATACCTGCATTGTTTGGAAAGGATCTTGAATTTTATATTTTGCTATCATGAAGGTATTTTTAACACCATTTACATCTCTTTGGTTTTACATATTGCAGTTTAAGACATGGGCAGGGCCAGGCATAATCTGCTTTTTCAGGGTAATTATTCTTGAAGAATATTACTCTTAGACTTATTGAGGATCAAAAAAAGAGATCAAGGGGCCACTTCTGCATATATATATATATCTCTTGATAGAGGAACTCATTCTTTTAAGCAAATGAAAGAGGATCTATTTTACCCTTTTTTAGAATCTTGCTAATGAGGTACAGAACAGATGTATCTTGGAGACTGTCATCAACCCCCTGAGTAGCAATGATTTGAAACAGTTTGTCATACGTACTTGATCCTGATTAAAATAAGACAAATTAACAAGTTCCACCTCTTTTGATGGAGAACAGATAACTGTCATTTGCTGGTTCTTCTATCATGGACTAATTCTTTCCTTTTTTTTACTCCCAAATAGGTTATTTAAATATTTATCAATATTCAGCAGCAGGATAAATGCAGATGCCTTCCCTGACACTTGAATGCTCTTTCTCAGCTGCAGGACGGGCTCAGCCCTGAGGGCACTGATTGGCCTGGATTGCCTTTATTGCCCACACCTGTGCCCACACCTGCTGCCCAAGGGCACAGCTCTATTTAAGCTCAGGTGGGAGGCTTCCCTCTCTTTCTCCTGCACAGCTCTGGGTGTTTGTCTGTTCTCAACCCTGCTCCTCTTATTTCTTGGAGCAGCCTTGGCCTTTGGTTGCTGCTGTGCCCCAAGGGTTGTGTCTGGAACCTGCTGCTGTTGGGGTCCTGCTGGTCAGGCTGGGGTTTCCTGAGCTGCACCCACTGGTGAGTTCTCCCTGCCCTGGAGCAAACTTTTGACACCTGTCCTGATGGACATGGCCCTGTGGCCCAGAATTTCACTGAGTAACACAGAACTCCCTCCTTTTCTTCAGATAAAATAGAAGTTAAATACTTCAAGGCTATGTATTTCTCAAGTGTCTGTATAGGAAGGAAGGGAGAGTCTTATATGATTTGTTGTCTGGGTAACAGTACAAAATGAATTTCTAGTCGAGAGCTGGAGCCCCCACAGGGTTGTTATTTTGTAAGTGTGGATTGTTTTGTTAAAAATGGGACAAGGAGTTGCAGTGAGATGGGAAGGGATGAGCTCCCGACAGCACTGAAGGTGTGTCCTCAGTGGAATGGGGTCCTGATCCAAAGCCTCACCTACAATGTGGAGTTCACAAAGTCAGCCTCTGCTTGCCTGTCAGACTGAAGTGTGTGTGGCAGTATTTGTTTGGCTGTTCAGCATTTAATTGCTGTATGTCGTGGAATGAGAATCTCCCCTTTTAAACATGGGTTGCTATTAATTAATTGTAACAGGGAGGCACAAACATTTTTCCCACTCAGCCACCCACAAGATGGTTGATGGTCTGTATGCAGCCTGAAGGAGACTGAGGAGAAATAGACTCATTTAAATATACGTTTTTGTGAGGAGTATAAACCCACATGTTGGTTAGAAATAGAACACTTTTCTCCATGCATCCTCCCTTTGGGTGGAAGATCGTAACAGAAAAAAATGTGACTTCCCTGTGTTTAGTAGGGGAATACCTAGTTGTTGATCTATTCCAGGCTCACTTAGGTTTCAGACCATTAAAGAAACTATTTTGTACTAGAAAATATTGATAGTTAAGTAGATCAGTTAAGTTAAAATAGGTGTATCTCACAGCTGTGGCAATACAAATTGAGTAAGTGAATGATAAAAAGTTGCTATTACTTTGTTCCCCAAGTAGTCTTGCGTAAGGTATCTTATTTTCAGACATTGTCACAGATGTCTCGGTGCCTGAGAAAAGGAAATTTCTGGCGATCAGATGATGAGAAATTCTCTAAAATGCTCGAATGCTTGAAGTGTTAAATATAGTCAGTCTGGTAGCTGTCTAACTCCACAACTACTCCACTTACTGGTTTTGGATGACTGTTTTAAAAGACACACTGTTCCTGATACAGGCCAGGATGCCATTGGCCCTCTGAGCCACCTGGGCATACATTTGTTTAATTACAACTGCCATCTTATTTCTGAGGAACTGTATAATAAGATTTTGTTTGCCTTATAGCCTTACCTAATCCCAGCATGACTTTTTTTTTCAACTTAGAAATCAAATTTAAAGATATAGTTCCTCTTGGGTGGCATTTGTAATGCAGTCTGATCTGCCTTCCCTGCGCATGTCAATGCATATTTTATGGAGTCTTGTCTTAAAACTAGAGCTACTGCTACTCTGAAGTGAGTATCACACCCTTTTTAGCTATGGATAATTAATTACTATATTCAAAAATTTCCTAGGTTTTTTCTGCACTAGTAATTGAGGTTTTCAAATTATTTATGCCATAGTTATAATATCAAGTCCTGATATTAAGTCTTCATATTAAGATACTCAACAAAACCCAACAATTTCCATAAGAAACCTGATCTTCAACAAGGCATCTCATTAGCAGTACAAAGCAGAATTTCTGTTTACCCACTGACAGACAGCTCTCTTTAACACACCTATTCAGAAAATTTAACTCTTCCATAGTATCCAGGGCTTGAATTGATTTTGAACACCTTTTTTTTCTAAGCTTTTTCTATTGCTTTGCAAGGTTTTGTAGTACAGGGAAGAAATATGAGGGATGTAAAAGCCATAAATCACACCTGTAGATTGAATTATGTCTGAGATTCTAAGTGTGGAAAAAGCAAATGGAAAAGGAATGTGCTGGGGTTTTTTTCATATTTTTCTCTCCACAATCCAGCAGGTCACATTAGCCAGGTCTCTGCTACAAATGCACATTTGAGGAACTGATCTGTGGCAGGACGCGAGTCAGGCAACGGGAGTGTGAGGCACACAGCTGAATTGTCATGCTGGGCTTCAGGAGAGAGGGGTTTGGTCCTATTTGGGGATCTTGCCAAGGTCTCCTGGTGAGCATGCAGGACTTAGGGGGATCTGGGAGTGCAGAGTAATCTTCCAGGACAGGTTCCTTGGAGCACAGAAACTGTCCATTGCAAAGCACAGAAGGTCAATCAATGAACAGGGTACTCCTGACTCAACTCAGATGTGAAAAGGAAAGGCACAGAAGGACGAAGCAGTGAGAAACTTCCTGGAGGAACATAGAGACATTTCCTGAGTGTACAGAGTCACAATGGTCACAGCTCACCTTGAACTCAAACTACCAAGGCTTATGAAGATCCACAAGAAACTCTTCTTTTACGTGTGTTGGCAGATGACAAAAATTAGTTCTCTCAACTTACATGTGCAGGAGACCTAGAGATCAAAAACACACATGGAGTGGCAGATGGAACAAAAAACAATTCAATTTAGTAGAACTTTTGAAGACCTTTCAGTTTTGTTGCTTTCAAAACTTCATTTTGTTCATTGTTAAACTGATAAAGGAATATTTAATGTCAGATAGTCTTAGACTGAGACAGTCTTTAACTGACTCAATACATTGATTCAAGTTCTTTTGCCTTCCTGCTTTAGTTTAGAGCAGGCTTTGGGGAAGTTTTTTTAATTATGCCAAGCAGCATTATTGTGTTCAGCTGTCTAGACTGGAGGGGATTGAATTATGGCATTTCTCACTTTCTCAACAGATGTAGTGTGGATATTCATTATGACTGAGATCTGACCCTGAATTATTTTTTTAATCAAGTTAGTATAAAATTCAATTAGTCTCAAATGTGTATTATATGGCATAAGGTTAAAGAATAGAGTGATAACTTCAAAATCATCTCTGAAGAAGGGAGATGTGCTAAGTGAGTATCATAGCTTTGCTAATGGAGGGAGGTAAGATCTGTTTTTATAACTTTTTGCAGGAAATTTTAAAGGTTGATTTGAACTTAGATGTGATAACAGGAAAAACTAAGTTATTCTACTGTAAAAAGTATAAACTGTAGGGTTTTTAAAAGGCTTGAATTTTTGAACAAGCAGTCTTCAAATAAAAGCACTGTGGAGCAGTTGGCAGGAGCTTAGTATGTAGCAAATAGTAAGGCAAAACAAGTCCTCTTGAATTCATCTACTTATCACTCCTCACAGCTGTGGCTGTAATTTCCTATAGTCAGGTGACACTTTAAAAATATTCTTTGTCTTCATAATTGGTTGCAAATGAGAAAATTCGTGAAGTACTGCAGGAAAATGGAGGTATTTTCTGAGCCCTGAATTCACAACCCCATGCCCCAATGAGGTGTGGCACAGTCCAGAGATTGCAGGTTGATTGCCAGAGCTGAAGAAAACACCAATATACTGTAACTTTTTTGAGCTCTAGACCGAATTCCTGCAGTGATACTGATGGAGCCTGATGGGAGAACCCCTGTTCTGTTTCCACCTAAATAGGCAACACTGTTACCAATACTTGCAAGTACTGGAAGAGATACTTGTCTTGATTGCATGCTGCTCTGCAAGTCAGACAGAACCTTCCTTTGAAACCTGAAAAAATTTTAAGTTGATTGCTAAATATTTAGGGTTTTAAAAGAATACTTTTTCCTCCCCCAAGGCGGTTGAGTGAATATCTGATAACTGCTGAAAAAGATGGTAGAAATTGCAGATACCTGCTTAGTCTGGAAACCTTCAAAAGGTAAATAACTTTATGTGAACTTTTTCATTTCCCAAAGACGATATATTGCTTATTGCTCTGAAGAATGTCACTGTTAAAATTCTAGAGCTGAGACATAGGAACATTTTAATGTGTGTTGTCTTTTTATAAAATATATCTGAAAGGTGCGTTTACTGAAGTGCAGTGTAGCTGAAGAGAAATACATGCTGGAAAGTTGTCACATGAAAATTGTGGAAGAGGATGAGGAAAATAGCATGCTGTTTAAGGAGTAGTGGTCACAATTCAGATTTGAATCAAGAAATATTTGATGAGGGATGAAATTTAAGTTCTCATTATCAGGGAAAAGAACTAAGTTGTTATTGTCAATTTGGTAGTTGAAGTTTCAAAGTCCTTATGGTGATAGGGATGAGTAGAGGAATGACCTTTTTAATGTGTGTGTGTCTTCTCACTTTTCCTCATAACTGTAATTGCAGGTGCTCAGCTCCAGAAATATTGTAATATTTTGTGTCCCCTTGCTCCGCTTTCAGCCTAAGCATGAACTTGTACATTTATAGGCTCTAACCCCAAGTGAACTCCTTTGCCCATATGATGAATAAACCACAGTTCTCCTTTCAATTCCATGGAGCTTTCATGTAAACCCTGAACTCCATAAGCAAATTCTTTTGTTTCCTCAATCCTTTCATTGGAGTTGGTCTCCCTGGATTGCTTTTTTAACTTCCAGTGACTGTGTCACTCACAGAGCTGTGTGCCCTTAGTGGAGAGGCTTCAGTTCTCTCAGGTTATCTCAACTATTTGTCCATTTTTTTGTTGACATTGAATATTGTCATTCCAGTGTTTTCCTCATCTTAGTGCCTTCTGTGGTCGGTTGCATTCTACACCTAGTGTCAAACTGGTCAGCAGATGTCTTGCTGAGGTAATTGGTTTTTACTTTCTTTAGCTTCATAGGTTACATATGTCTAGATGAATATTAAATCTTCATTATGTGCGTTCTTACACAATGGAAAAAGTTACAGTTCTTTAAAACATTGCATTGTTTGCTACAATATTGCACTCCTCGTGCTTCCAATTTCTTTGCTAACTATTGTTAAAAGAAGCTGGGAAGATAAAAAGCTTTGGGAATTTGCTGCTATTATTTTCATTCTAAATTAATGCAGTTTGATCCATGTTGTTTGGTTGGTTCAGAATGCATTTATGTCATTAAGTTTCTTAGAGATTCACTGGTTACTACAGAGCTCTGAGGTTAATTGAGTAATCATTAGTAACATGTATTGTCTGGTAAAAATGAATTAAAATTGATTGGAATCCAAATGAAACACACATAATCTTTTTAACATGTGAAAGGGAACAATGTGGTTCCTCTAACACAGACATCTATCAAGTGGCCATCTGGTTGTCCTGTAACGTGGGGCATGCAGCAATATTTCTTTTCATTTTGAAAAATAAGCTACATGTTGGAGCTAACTAGAATTTATTTGAGCCTCTTATATATGGATGTAACTTAGGTTGGTTTGTTGTCCATTCAAAGTCAGTTGGTCCTGATTTTCCTGACCATGTTTTTATATGATCTGTGAAGATTTTAGATTTCACTAGAAATACCAGAAAATCTTAATCATTGTAAAGCTGGTGGTAACACTTCTATGTGCTTTGGTTCAACTTTGCTTTGGTAATTATTTTTGGTTTTCATTTTGTAGCTATTTAGTGCTATTTGCCCTGAAAGCCACAGCAAGAAAATAGTGATGCTTCATCAGAACAAGAAAATACTCTGCAGGTGATTTGTGGTATCACAGGATGGATAGGATTGGAAGGGTTTTCTGGAGGCCACTCAGTCCAACCTCCTGCTTCAAGCAGGTCCCCTGGAGTGTGTTACTCAGGATTGTATTTAGATGGTTTTTAGTATCTCCAGGGAAGAACACACCACAACCTCTCTGTATAGTAGTAATCTGAGATTATAGTAACACTTTGTAAAATTGCGGAGGTCCAAGGTGCTCAGTGTTGTCTCTTTTGGACACATTAAGAAATAGTGTTTTAATTAGAATGGGTTGATCTAGGTTTGAAAAAGAACTAAGGAAAGTCAGCCTAGATATTACATAATACCAGCTCTTAGGGTGGCTTTTAAAAAATGTGAAAATCCTTGTAATGGGGATGTAGAGGAAAGGTGGAGTGAGCTGTCTGTCAATCATAACCAGAACTAGAGGCAGAAAACTTGCTGCTTAGACACATAACTGTGCACAAAAGGTCTGTTAGCTCTTAGCTCCTTCTGCTCTATTTTTCCTGCCAGATTTAATAGCTGAAGTTTTAGGCCAGTAATATTTAATATTCTCAGACACTAATTTGCCTTTTGTAACGGACTAAGTAGCCAACAGCCTTCTATCCATCACAATTGTTAGCCTGAGGAAAAAAATATTTTTTTGAATTTTGTTTGTGGAAAGAATGGAGAAAAGATGCTTTCTTCCGTAAAAATAGAATATTCTATCTTTAAATTAGACACAAGGTATTTAAGCTAGAAGATATTTTTATCTTTTACCTTGCTGTACTTACTGCAATACAGATTCATTAGGGTCTCCATTTCCTGGTTTTAGATATAAACACACCTAAATAGTCTGTCTACACATACATACAAATATATTATTCCATATAGATGTGTATATAAATATACTTTCAGCTGTTACTGTTCTCTTCCTTTCACTTTTATTAATGAAGAAGTAGTATTTTAGTTTTAAACTATTGGATTAGATATATGCCTGATGGGAAAAAAATCTAAATTCTATGATATTAAATGAAGTGGCTTTTTGCTAGTAAAAAACATTTATGTGGACAATGCAAGCTATAAATTGCTCTTGATTATGCAGGTATGGTTTGTAGGAGATATAATAAGAGTATGGAGTGGCTGCTTTAAATTGGAATGGTGGAAATAATGCAAATGCTACTGTGGTGTGCAAGTTGCTGATTTCAAGCTGGAAGACAGCTTGATTTATTCTTGCCTGCAGGGTAGGAATAGCAGTAAGCTTATTTTGACTATGAATGGAAAAAGTATGACATAAAAGTCAGACAGTAAAGCATTTTGCTCGCATCCAGTGGAGCTTGTTTAGCNATCCAGTGGAGCTTGTTTAGCTGCATAACTCTGGCAGTTCCTGTGACTCTATCTTTGCATGTGTATGCCGTCTCTGCCTGTGTTCTGTGCCACCACATTTCTTGGGCACAGTTCTCTCATTTATCTTTTTCTTGTTCCTTTCCCTAAACCAGAGCTCTCAATCTATCCTGACAGTGTTTGGATGTAAAAATTACAAGAAATGACCCACACTAGACAAGTTTATCACAGCTCTTTCTGACTGAGTCATGAGGAAGGTTCTTATTTTGATTCACCTGCTAGACCTTCTGTCTATTTATTGATTTATGTGTAGCAGGGGAAGTTAACTTAGCCAAAATGAAGTGTCTGATCCTTTGGTTTAAGTAAGGGAAGGCAGGAACGCCTTTTCACGTTCTGTAGCTTTCAGCTGGTGTACTACTTCATTCTAGAGCTCTCAAATTCTTATTACAACTTTGTTTTAGCAAACCTTGAGTAATTTCATTATGCAAAACATCTGGTAAGATCCTGAGTGAGGGGAAGATAATTTTGACTGACCAATTAGAAACAAAGCAGTTGAAGGTTGGTATAAGACTAAATGGCCTAGTGATTAGAGATGGGAAATGAAGACATATTTCCTAAGATGGGGCCAGCAGTTTCTCCACTCTCCTTTTATGATAATGACAAAGGAGTAATTGTTAATACTTTCACAGACACACCAATGAAAACAATAATTGGCCTGAAGTCTGTTGTGTTTGCTTGTTCACCAGCTTTCTTGAGTTACCTAAACCAGGTAAATAGTCCTTGTTGGTGTGATTTAGCTATGAAGTATTTTAAAACTAGATTTTTCAACTCCTCTGGACACAACGGTTTTAGAAACGCACTGCAGGTTGCACTTGCAATTTTATATAAAGAATTCATTAGGATTCTGTTTTCTTCTGGTTCATTCAGATTTCTACAGCTCATGCAAGAGCTTCAGGTTATGAACTGTGTCTCCATAACAAATGGAGTCTGAACTGTAGGTACCTGTTTCCAAAGCCTGACCCAGTACCTATAGTTAAAGCGTACATAACACTACAGTGGCGCTCTGTTTCAGGTCATGTGAAGCTCTGTCAAATATCTTTGTGGTCTCTTCTGGATTTCAGATAGGCTCATGTCTTAACCTATGAGGCCCCAGCAGCAGATGCAGCACTCCAGGTCCCATGAGGATGGAATAGAGGGAGGAGAATCATCTTCCTTGGTGTCCTGGTCATAGGAACCTTCTGAGGTTCCTTCATCCTGAGCTTTCCTTATGGTCATAGGATGTGTGTATTCAAACTGAGTGTGTGAGTGTAGCCCAAGCCAGTGTGCCCATGAAACTTTACTGTATGTATTGCAGGTACTAATAGCAGTACCTTTAGATTTTACAGCACTTGATAACAAGGCAGTGTTGAAAATATCTGTCCATAATGAAGCCTTTTTTTAGGACTAAAAATTTATTCCTTCTGTGTGCTATGATTCCATTTCCATATCTATAAGGTGATGCTTTTCAGGTTTTGAATCCCATTTTAACATCTTTTCAGTACGTGCAAGAAAAAAATGTGATGCACTTCTTCCAGGCTATGGCCAGCATAGACAAATGTTTCAAAACGCCAGTAATTTTCCTAGTGCAGCCTTGTATGCTGGGATAATGCTGGCCATGGTTTTTCAATTGAAATAATTTCTGTTATTATGCAGGGGTTTGAAGTTCACCTCACATTGAGATTGTCTTTCAGGGAAATGACAATTTGGGTGGATGGTAGAGCATGACTGTGGATTTTATACATTGCTGCTGCTTCTGTTTTTTTACCTGGATCAAACTTTTTAAGGCTGAAAATGATATTGGGGAGAATGGCAAAAAAATAATACAGACACAGGACTGAGGCTGTAAGTGCTTATAGCTAAGGGCAACACTTAGAGCTGGGAGTTGGCCCACTGATTTCGGAGATAACAGACATCAGTGTGGCTACTCTCAGCTGTCAGCACTACAGGCCAGGTTCTAAGCTACCTAGAACTGCAGACACCAGCTGGTAATTCTAGCAAAACATCAGTGATGAGTGTTGGTGTGCCTTGTCTGGACTGTAATATGTGTTTTAGACTGATTTAGTTTATCTATTTTGGTAAGGTATGTATGTGTTTTTTAACTGCATTTTGTCCCATGGATTTTCCAAGACAAGCTGCGAGACATCAAAATGTCCAGAGGAGACGTTGTAGGAATATATCAGGTAGGAGAGAGGCCTTCAGTTCCGTAACAGCAAGTCCTGGACTGTCCAACTCCCAGTCTGTGCTCTCTGAGCAGTGATCTACACAGTGCCTGCTGCATGTTCATAACATCCCCACTGAAAATGTAACGAGTAATGTGCTTTTACAGGTCGGATTTTTCATTTGTGTGCAAGATTGTAGAGCTAAAGGTTAAACCTGTAACAATGACATGCTTGAACTAATGACACATTCAAGAATGCTGCTCCTAAATTTAGGACGTTCCATATCTTTCCCACAAGAAATTGCTATAAGGAGACACAGGAGACCAGTTGCAGGATTTGTAGTATCTTCTGATATTTCATGTTGGACTAATAAATATTTGTTAACTGCAAATCTCATGGCATGTTGGTGTCATACTCCAGCTATTAGATCTACCTTTAAATAGTCTCAGGTCTAAACTTACTAGCAATAATTGTGAATATTTTCAGGTGCAAGAAGCAATAACAGCATTTAATTTGGACAGAAAATTGAAATGTGTAGTTTTAAAAAATAAATAATTAAAAAATTGAATACCAATATAAAATATTCTTTTAAAAAAATTTGGCAAAACTTACGTTCACCTTGTAACATAGGAAATTTTCTAGGACATAATCCGAGATGATGTAAGCTAAAGAGAAATTGTGGTGTCTTATAGCATTATGATAAGGCCTTCTTTAGGTTTTACTTCATAGCAAGAGTTTTTTGTGTATGTCTGTGAGAGTTTAGGTACAAATATGGACTCAGTCTTAGGAGTCTGAAGTTAAGTGCCACCCTGCTGAGGTCGGCTTTTTGGAGTTGGTGATTTTTAGGCACATGTTTGTGAATTGCTGTGAAGAGGGGTACTTTTAAACCTGGAAGTGTAGTGTTTTTCGTGGACATTGAATGGGTGTGATTTTACTCGTGTTTCTCTTGTTTTACAATGCCTTATTAAAAGATGGTAAACAATAAAAATTAAGCATGATAGGCTCTACCCTTGAATTGCACGATCAATTATTACCTATGTTGGGTTTGAAGATTCAGTTTCACTGTTTACCCCAAGTAAACAATTTTCCTGCTTTTCCTGTGAGTTGATAGATACTGATGTCAGTCTGAGCTCCAGCCTAAAGATATTTGAGTCAAAGGAAAAATGTAAACATGCAGATATCTTCCAAAAAATATCACCTATAATCTAGCAGGACGAGGGAGGGGGAAGGAATGCACCCTTTCAAGAGCTTAATAGACTGATCTCTACATCATGATTAGGAGCAGAAATGTTTAAAGTAAGTTGTGTAAGCAATGCTTTCTATTGAAAGCTTAAAAAAGGGTTAACTGCTAAAAAAGCCAATGCAGAAATAGTGTATGGTGAACCTTTCACTGGAAAAACATTTGCGTATGCTTCGAGCAGGAATATATGCTTTTATTGAAGGAGAAACAATGTACTTGCCACTTCTGTCACACTGAAAAGAAAGAGTTATATTGTTCATTAAAATCTGATGTAGGCCTCTAGAAGCAGAGCTTTTATGAAAAGACCCAAATTCTTATAAAATTTGCTTGATTTAAATCAAGATGGAGTCTTGATTCCTCCGAGAATTTGCACTTGCTCTACTAAAGCAGAGAGTTTTAAAGAACTTTGGGAAGATGTAAAAATACATTTATCAGGCAAGTTTCATGATAGATCCAACTATGACCTGTCATCTAATCACTGAGAGAAACTAATCCAAAATGGCATGAATCTGATATTTTTCCCATGGGGACTGAAAAGTTGAATGAAGGTCTTCAAACGGAGGGTTTGTTTAAAATGGAACATTTCAGTGCTGGTGGCTGTTTTAAAGGAATTTGGCTGGTTACTCAGATGAAGCAAAAAAGTACTGGTGAAAAGCTGTCATACATAAATGATGACAAGAATAAGAAACATCTCTGTTGCATTGAATGATGAATTTCACCAAGGGGAGTAAAAGGGTGTCAGGAAGGTAGAGAGTTCTGAGCACATGAGCTTTATGCTGCTGGTCTGTGTCTTATGTCCACAATGAAAATACAGACTATTGAGATGAACACAAATGTTTATTTTAATTTGTTTAGTGTTTTCTTGAAGACTTTCCATATCTCACAACACTGATTAAACCCAACAACAGATAGATGTAGGAGGAGCATAACTGATGTTGTTTTGTAGGGAAATGTTGTTGTAAAGGGCGAGAAATATTAAGTATAGCTTGAGTGAGGAAGTGAAGATCTCCTTGGATTTAGGGAATAAATGCTATTGAAGTAGTTGATGCAGTGATAGCATTTCAGAACACTTTAAATCTGTTAACTAGAGAGAGCAAACTGCTGCAGGAGAAAAAAAATCAACAGAGCCCTCAGTGAATTTGTGTTCATGTTCCATCCATCATGAAGGCAATCTTGCACCCTCCAAATTTGGTGTGTTCAGTTTATGATCAGCAAAATAGCACAGATTCATCAAGCCAGGAACTTCCTTCCCTAGTAAAAAATGCACCCAAATTAAGGCCTTGTCACAAATTGACAGCTGAAAGTGTTGTCTCGAAGCTTTCGACTAGTAGTAGAGAGTGTATATATTGGTTTTGTATGCTGACAAAATTCTGGCTTTGGGAGGGTTTCTAAGAGATAAAACAGGAAATCACCTTGAAATCATAGTGCAGAAATGACCCTTGTAAATCAAAGCTGTTGATGTGAAGTGGAGCATTGGTTTAAATCCTTTTGCTAGAGAATATTGCCTTGAGAAAACTCTCTCGACAGACATTGAGAAGCACATTTGTGCATGTTTGCTGGACACTTGATTTAGTGCAAGTTGTGCAGCCTATACATTTCTCAGTCCATTTATGCAGCAGTTACTGCTTTCAAAGGACTACGTTGTTGGAACAAATTGCTTTCATTTCTCTGCTAAATTTAAATCTTTTGCAAACCAAATCAGCTCTGTTTTGATACTTTTGAGGGATATAATAGTGCAAAGAATTTATATATTTTTCTAACAGTCGTATTAACTTCTAACTTCTTGCTTGGAAATCAGCATGGTAAGTGCCTAACAACAAAAATCTGATAACTTTTCTCAAGATGGAATTAGCTGGTGGTCTAAACAAGTGATTAAGTGCTATGATGTATAAAATTAAGGGAAAAAGCCAAAATTCAAGCTGTAGCACCTTTGCTCTGTGTTCTTCAATTTGAGAGTACATCTTTTTAACGTGTGTTGCACAGTAATTGTGCAGTACCACAATCAGAGCATATAAGAACTTGTATCCAATTAGTTCTTAGTCTCCCTAATGTACATTTTCTGGTATTTTAATTAATTAACCCTCTGGTGTTCAATATAGCTTTTGTATTACTCCTAAGCTTTGGGAATAAGTCTTTGATATGACAACTATAATTCTAGGGTTTCCTTTATTCTTAGTGTCGTTAGTACTGTATAACTTCATGCAGGACTGGAATGAAACCCAATATTCTTCCCAACAATATTTTTGTTGGCCTCAATATCTAAGGTCTCTCTCAGATCAGAAGAAAGCCAATAAATCCTTTTTCTATGTTTCTAATAAATTCTTTCCTCTTCCAAAGGTCTTGTATTGTTTCGAAATTCTAGCAGCTGATGCTTAGGCTCTTTTAGACAGCTGTTATGGTGTAGGGGGTTTTCTGCTGTTCTGGCAGCGAGGCGGTTAACAGCTCAGTTCTTGCCTGAGCTCTCTGTGCTGCCATGGCCTTCAAGGTTATAGAG